>JARQOC010000001.1:161699609-161838122 GCA_033576535.1 Allobates femoralis
CGACATTGACTCGCAGCGAGTGCGGTCTCAAAAGGGGCAAAAATCCCATTCGTGATTATATAATAGATGGACCTGCTGAGTTCAAAGAAATATATATACCCAATAGTGAAAGGCATAGAGTATGACATTGAGTGGCAACAATTGCCAGCACCTGCTAAGCAGATGTCCTGGTGTCTCTCACCTAGTGGCTCCTGGTCAGGATAGGGGGTGCCGACCCCAACAGCCGTTTCGGGCGACCTTCGTCAGGGGGTCACCAGAATCCGGGAGGGAGACGTTTAAGCCTTCTTACAACAGCTGATACAACCTTGCACTATGGCTGATCTTTTACTTTAAATAGACTGCATACTCAATGGTTTATTGTCATTTAGAGTATAACACGTTTTACATCAGAAATTTTTCTATACTATGTTGGTGTCTACTTCTGGATAAGTGTGTGCCCACCACCTGTGGTTGTTACACAGGTTCCTCTGCCCCTATCCCCAATTTATACTGGTTTTAACCTATGAAATAAATCAATTTGCATAATACTGAGCTGTCGTGTTCAACATTTGTTTCATCTTGGTACCTTATGGTGCGATTCTCTCTATAGTGTTGTGCTCCCCATCTATGGGGTAATAAATAAGCATTTCTGATGAAGTTTGCTAACTAGATATGGTCATTTTGCCAAGTGTTCTATCTTTGTTGGATGTACAAAAATACAGCAAAGGGGTAAAAGTGTTGAAAAAAGTCATATGATAGACTGGTATAGGATTCACCGAAAATTATGTTCTAGAGTTATCCAAATTATTTTAGCCAAAAACTACTGGAAAGACTCAAATTCTGATACATTTATTGTATGACTTAAAAATTCAATGTGGACTTGTGATACAGTGTAAGTGATAAACAAACAAACAACCCTCCCCACACCTCAAAAACACACAATATATCTACTGTTTTGGGAAAAGGAAGGTGGTCTGGTATACTGGTATTTTAGGGAGCAAACCTTTATTATTGCGAACTCACAATATACAGGTGACCTGTTTACATCAAGGGACCCGTCCATCATTTGATGTACATAATATACCTTATATCCTGACTGTAAGCCCCTGATGAGCCTTTGAGAATTAGGAAAGGCAAAACACGTCGGGCAAAATGACCATATCATTGGTCATATATTGTTGTTTCATCTTAAATTTGTAAAAGGAGGCCGGAATATGCGGAAGCAGCACACACAGACCCACAACCCCTGGACGCAGGACTCCAATCAATGAAATAAGGTAGGATAAAACCTTGGAAACAAAGGGGAAACCTGCAATAACGCATATCAATACTAGAGAGTAACTGGGGAGTATATCTACTAACTAATGCATCTGAAACTATAACGATGAGGTTTTAATTGATAGACTATAGGTGGCAGTTTTTTCCAGAATGCCCTACTGCAGCCTCACTCCTCCTAATGCACCTCCTTATTTCACTTTTAATACAGGCATCCCATGTATTACTAAGGATCCAAGGATCCATGGGCGTACCCAGCGTGGGGCAGGGGGGGGCATGTGTTCCCCCCAGAAGGGAGCAGGAAAGCCACCATATGGCTAATTAGTATGCGATGCTCTCCAGACTGCAGCCTGCAGAGCATCGCTTATCTCCTTTTTGTGCTGAGGGAGGAGAGGGGGGAGCTAGAGTGCAGGGGAAAGTGGGGGATGGGCTGCTCCGGCTGGCACTGCTTTCCATTACATGTGCCCAGCCCCATCACACTTCGGAGACAATCCTGCGGTCTCCTGTGATGTCACACAGCCGCCCTGCACTTTCCTTCCCTCCAGACTCAGAGAGGATAATCACTGGTAAATGAAGAACAAAACAATGCTTAAACTTTACTGACAATGCACAAACCTAACAATATAACATTTACACTTAAGGTACCGTTACAAGGCACGACGTTAGAACGATGTCCGCAACGATCTCATGGACGCGCGGTCGTTTCAGACATCGTTTTGACATCGTTGGTGAGATGTCACACGTCTTGATATCGTGGATGACTCAACAACGATGTTGTGAGGAGGTATTGTTCGCACAACCCATTACCTGCTCATTGTTGTGAATGGGCGAAGTCGTAAACGACATCGTTATCGCGGTATCACACACCGATATACCAGGTTGGCTGATCATTGAGAACATGTACTCAAACCTGCGATCAGCGATCCAACGACTCAGCGTAGTTGAATCTCGGAGTTACACGTAACGACGTCCTAACGATGTCGCTTGAACGACTCCAAACCCGTGAAGTTTCAGCGATATCGTTAACAATGTCATGCCGTGTAACGTGGCCTATACAGGATTGGAGTTGTTGGACTAAACATATTCCAACAGTAAGCCAAACATTCGACTACTAATCCAACTCTGACTCCTCCAAAATGGAAACCGACTCCGACACCACAGTCCTGGTGGTAACTGATCTCTCAATGAGTTAATAATACATACTCATCTCTGTCTCTCTGAAAAAGTCTTTCCAGTGCATTGAGAATGAATGGTTAGTGATGGGGACAGGGAAAGGAGTTGGATAAAGTGTAAAAACTGCACTTTTTTGTAATTAGACATACTGTATAATCATATTTACCTACTATAGATTTATGAAACAAAACAAAACATAGACACATACTCTGACTCTTGACCTTCTTCTACTAGTTCAGTATTACCTGCTATGTAAATAAATAACAAGCAAGAATGAACTCTGGCCGGTTTCCCAGGAATGGCGGCTGCCTGAGTTTAGTTACAGGTTTGCAAGAAAATAGAAACTTTGATTACAGAGAATCAAAGGTATGAAATGAAAGTTATATCTGTGCATTTATGAAGGAAGACATTTTATGTCTGTTACTAAAGGTAGTTCAACTTTTTGGTAACAAAATCTGTTTCAAGTCATAATGTGTATTATGTTTTATCAGTTTCATTAGTGCTGTAGAGATTGATCAGCTTTTCTACAGAAACATTTAGATACAACTATAGGATCATGTTTAAAGGGGATATCCAGGATTAATAAAACTTTGCTGCATTCTTTCAAAATCAGCGCCACCCTTGTCTACAGGTTGCATGTGGTATTACAGCATAGGCCATTCACTTCAATGGAGATGAAATGGAGATAGGGGTGGTGCTGTGTTTTAAAGAAATCAGCCATGTTTCTGCAATTCTGGACAACCCCTTTAACATATTCTACACTAAAAAATATTAATATTAAGATATCTACGCCACTTCTGACAGTTCAGTGCATACAGGACTTTCAGAATACGCGTAGCTTGCGCTCCTATGCAAATTGGGAAGCAGCAGAAACGTCCCCACTCTGGCTGCAAAAGCCAACAGGACTTCAAACAGAGTTTGTAATAAAGTATTGGCTTTTAAACATTACTGCAGCCCCTCACCATGTCCCCACTATGTACATATATATTCCCAGTACATTTTAATGACAATTACACACATCAAACATCATTATTATTATTATTTATTTATAGAGCACCACTGAATCCATGGTGCTGTATATGAGAAAGGGATACCTACAAACAAGTTAAAAATACAATGAACAAACTAACAGTGACAGACTGGTACAGAGGGGAGAGAGGACCCTGCCCTTGCGGGCTTACATTTTACAGGGCAATGGGGAGGGCAACAGTAGGTTGAGTCTGCTCGGGTGGTGGTGGAGCACCGGGGCCAGTGGTGGTGGAACGCAATGTCCAGTAGTGATGATGGCCGGGTCCAGTGGTGGTGAGGTGGCACTGTGGTCATTGTAGGCTGTAGGCTTTTCTTAAGAGATGAGTTTTCAGGTTCCACATGAAGGTTCCAAGTGTAGGAGACAGTCAGACGTTTTGAGGTGCAGAATTACAGAGGATGGGGGATGCTCAGGCGCAGTCTTGCAGGCGGTTAGATGAGGAACGTACAAGTGTGGAGAAAAGGAGGAGGTCTTGGGGGCCCAAAGATTACAAGTTGGATGATATCGGGAGATTAGTTCAGAGATATATGGGGGGACAGATTGTGAATGGCTTTGTAAGTCAATGTTAGTAGTTTGAATTGGATACGCTGGGAAATTGGGAGCCAGTGGAGGGATTTGCAGAGGGTAGAAGTGGAGGAGCAGCGAGGAGGGAGGTGGATTAGTCAGGCAGCAGAGTTAAGGACAGATTGGAGATGTGTAAGAGTGTTAGCAGGGAGGCCACAGAGGAGGAGGTTGCTGTAGTCGAGATGGAAGATGATGAGGGCATGCACTAGTAGTTCAGTAGATTGAGGGTTGAGGAAGGGACGGATTCTGGAAATATTTTTGAGTTGGAGACGGCGAGAGCTTGAATGTGTGGTCCGAAGGATAAGGCAGAGTCAAGGATCACTCCGAGGCAGTGGACTTCAGGTACAGGGCAAAGTGTGATATCATTTAGTGTGATTGATAGATTAGGTAAGGAAGGTGCACGAGATGGGTGAAAGATGATGAGTTCAGTTTTGTCTACATTTAGTTTAAGGAAGCGAGAGGAGAAGAAGAGGATATGGCTGAAAGACAATCTGGGATTCTGGACAGCAAAGAGGTGACGTCTGGGCCAGAGAAGTAGATCTGAGCATACAGGTGGTACTGGAATCCATGGGACTTTATGAGTTGTCCTAGGCCAAGGGTATAGATAGAAAAAAGAACAGGTTCCAGGACAAAGCCTTGAGGGACGCCAACAGAGAGGGGATGGGGTGAGGAGGTAGTGTTGGAGTGGGAGACACTAAATGTGCGGTTGGAAATGTAGGAAGAGATCCAAGAGAGGGCAAGGTCAGTGATACCAATGGAAAAGAGTATCTGTAATAGAAGGTAGTGGTCGACTGTGTCGAATGCAGAGGACAGGTCAAGAAGAAGGAGGATGGAGACGTGTCTGTTAGCTTTGGCGGTAAGTAGGTCGTTAGTAATTTTAGTGAAGGCGGTTTCAGTGGAGTGGTGGGGACGGAAGCCAGATCTAAGGTTGTCAAAGAGAAAGTTGGATGAGAGGTCGGATGAGAGTACAGTGTGGACATGCTTTTCAAGAAGTTTGTAGGCGAATGGGAGCAGCGATATGAAGCGGTAGCTGGATGTGGAGGTCAGTTCAAGAGATGGCTTCTTCAAGACAGGTGTAATTGTTGCATGTTTGAAAGCGGAAGGAAAGGTTCAGAGGTTAGTGATAGATTGAAGAGGTGGGTTAGGGCTGGGATAAGCGTGGTAGTGAGATTGGGGAAGAAGTGGGATGGTATGGGGTCCGATGCACAAGTGGTGAGGTGCAATTTGGAGAGGAGGTGTGCAAGTTCTCCTTCAGTGATGAAGGGGAGGAGGGTTAGTGGGGTAGGGGAGTGGTCTGATATACATAGGGGTTGGGATGGTTGGGTAGCAAAGACTTGTCTGAACTGATCGATTTTGTTGGTGAAGTGTGTTGCGAAGTCTTCTGCAGAGGTACAAGAAGTAGGGGGGCAGTGGGGGGCGAAGGAGAGAGTTAAATGTGTTGAATAACTGCCTGGGGTTGTGGGATAATGAGGATATGAGGGTAATGAAGTAGTTCTGTTTAGTGGTGGTGAGAGCTGACTTGAATGTGAGAAGTGCTTGTTTGAATGCTGCGTAGTCTTCTTGCGAATGTGTTTCCTTCCAGTGCTGCTTAGCAACCGTAGACTCTCACCACGAGCATTTTAGTGGTGTCTGTGTGCCAGGGTTGTCTGTTGATTCGTCGTGTTCTGACGTGAACGAGAGGGGCAACTGCATCAACTGCTGCTGTGAGTGTAGAGTTGTAGAAAGCTGTGGCATTATATTTGTCATGGAATGAGGACATGGAGGATAATGGTAGAATAGGGTCAAAGAGTATGTGAGTGTCAACATGTGTGAAGTTTCTGCGAGGGTGTGCGAGTTGGTGGACATGGGTAGCAGGTGAGGAGGACAAGGATGAGAAGGTAAGTAGATGGTGGTGTGAGACAGTGACTGGTGTGATCTATGATGGCCGGTATGTGTCTCCCAGACTGTGCTCCATATCCCTATAAGAGCCCTCCACTCCTTGTCTTTGAGAATCCTCATGTCTAGGCCTGTATTTAAAACTCGACCTGCAACACATAGGGTGGGGTCTCAGTGGATGCCAAAGATTCTAATGAGTGGGAGCTGAGAGAGTAGGTTGTGTGCTGACAAAACACAGCCTAGTCGTGTGGTCTCGGCTATCGTCCGTCGACCCGGCCAAGACAGAACCTGGAAGAGATACAGGGCTCATACTAGACTGTGTTGCAAACATACAAGGTTGTACTGGCTGCATCCCTGAACCCAGAGGTCTGTAACCAATTGAACTTTGTGAATAAACAGTGTTGTTGTGTGAACCAGAGCCTGGGTCACTGCCTCCAGTCTTGCTAACCAATGCCACTACCTCACAGTGGTCAGATAGGGGGAGAAGGAAGGTTGTAGGGTTAGTTAGGGGGCAGAGGCATGTAAAGATGAGGTATAGTGTATGTCCGTCTGTGTGTGAGGCTGTGGAGGACCATTGAGAGAGGCCAAAGGATGAAGCAAATGACAGGAGTTTGGAGGCTGTTGACTGGTTGGTATCAATGGGGATGTTGAAGTCACCCATTATGATGGTGGGAATGTCAACAGAGAGAAAGTGAAGAAGCCAGATGGATAATTGGTCAAAGAACGCAGTGGTAGAGCCTGGTGGTCGATATATGATGGCCACTTGGAAGTTTGATGGAGAGGAGATATGGACAGAGTGCACTTCAAATGATGAGAAGATAAGGGAGGGAGGAGCAGGAATTGGGTTGAAGGTGCAGTTGCTAGAAAGGAGAAGACCCACTTTTCCACCATGTTTGTTGCCAGTGTGAGGTGTGTGGGAGAAATGAAGTCCGCCATAGCACAGTGCAGCAGAGGAGGCCTTGTCGAAGGGTGTCAGCCATGTTTCTGTGAGGCCCAGGAAGGATAGTCTGCGAGAGGTAAAGAGGTTGTGAATGAAGTGGAGTTTATTACACATTCCAGATTGCTCCAGAGAGAGGGGCAGTGGAGAGGGGATCTGGGGAATGGGTTTTATATTTAAAAGATTGCAACTGTTTCTTGTAGGTGTGGTGTGAAAGGAGGGAGAAATAGTGGGGAATGTTAGCTGTGGAGGTAATGGGTTGGGAAATATGGCTGATAGGAGAAGCAAAGAGAGAGCAAGCAGGTGGGAGAATGAAAGTGGTCGGCTAGTTTTGTCTTTCTGCAGGAGAGGTGTGAGATTGAGGAGCAGGTCAGCTGAGGAGCTCAGGTGGGGAAGTAAGAGGGGAAGAGATAAATATTTGTGTTGGGAGCGATGGAGTTTGGGGGTAGTGGAAGAGGGTAAGGATTAGTGAAGCAGTAACTGTTAGGGCATAGGTAAGCATGGTGAAAGTGTTAGTGGGAAAGTAAAGTAGCAAAGACAGTTAGCAGACGGGTATAGCTGGTACCTTCTGGTTACTTCTGTGTTATTTCTGGGATATTTGTGAACACTTAAGAGACACTTGAAATGACACGGAGGAGACTACGGTCCAGGAGACCTCCAGGTATCATTTAAATACGGTTATGAGAGTCCAGAAAGTGATTTCAGCTGACCAGAGGGGAGGGGCAGGAGGGGTATATGTTAAACAGAACAGGCAGGGTGAGTTATCGAACAGGAGACAGGACACGACTTAGCTAATTAAACAGCAGGGAGGCAGGCCCATACCATAGAGGCAGAAAATAAACATTTTGTGCAGATCAAATACATGCAAAGTGAGAATAAGGAGTGGATTAGGTCAGAAAATTTCCAATTTGTAGCATAGCATAACATATGTACACAGCTCATCAGGAAGTATCACACAGGATAGGATTGGATACATGAGTTTTCAGATTGCAAGCCATTTTTAGATAGGGTTTTCAGATAGCTAACATACCACAAGCCCTGTTTCTGAAGTGTCATTAACTTGAAATGACAAACGCAGGAACAAAATCTGCACCTTCTCGCGCCAAAAACCGCATTGTGTGCATGACATTTTTTTTGGTGCATATTTTGTCTGAAGGTGCAGATTTTTTGGAGAAAAAAAAATCCTCACCACTATTCACCCTTAAAGGTGCCTTTACACGCGGCAACTTTTCTAGGAATTTCACTGGCAACTTACTGGTTGCAGTGAAATCATGGAGACATTGTTCCATTTGTAAACGGCAACAAGATACAACAATGTGTCCATAATTTCACTGCAACCAGTTAGGGCCACTTTACACACACCAACTTATCTGTCCAACTTCTGAACAACTTACTGGTTGCAGTGAAATCATGGACACATTGCTCCATTTTGTGGCTGTGTACAAATAGAACAATGTGTCCATGATTTCACTGTAACCAGTAAGTTGTTCAGAAGTTGGACAGATAAGTTGGTGTGTGTAAAGTGGCCATAAGTTGCCAGTGAAATTCCTAGAAAAGTTGCCGCGTGTAAAGGTACCTTAGTAGTACGGGAAAGCTACAGCGGCAAATGTTGGCTTTGAATAGTGGAAAGAATTGAATGCTCTATTATTACATAGTCTCAACATTTGCACTTTCAGAATGGTATGCATTAGAAGATTTAAATGGGAGTTTGGGTAAATTGAAACTGATACCTAATAGGGAATCTACATAAATATATTGTATTAGCTGATCTGGTCACCAACAATGTATCCTACGAGAGGAACTTGGTAGAACTTAGAATACAAGGATTGACAAGATTGTAAAGGTAGTGAGATAGAGTTTGACTAAAGACGTTATTGACAGAATTGTTTGGTTGGATATTTGGGGATAAATGATATGGTTACTGATGATTATTGAACTATTATTACTATTTGCACCTGTCAAATTTTGAAATAATGCATATTTCACATTTTTGGTTAGTACAATAAACCTCATGTCAATCCGGAAATATTACTGTGTCCATCAGTTATTACATATATCACACTGAAATAGCTGTTGCAAAAACCCAATTTTAAACAAAAAAAAATGAGTAAGATTAAGAGGGGTGCCCAAACTTTTTCATATGACTGTATATAATACTGCACTATATGGCAGCTATAAGGCTGCGTATATAATACTACACTATATGGGAGCTATAAGGCTGCATACATAATACTAATACTGCACTATATGGGAGCTATAAGGCTGAATATATAATACTGCACTATATGGGAGCTATAAGGCTACATATATAATACTGCACTATGTGGGAGCTATAAGGCTGCATATATAATACTGCACTATATGGGAGCTATAAGTCTGCATATATAATACTGCACTATATAGGAGATATAAGGCTGCATATATAATACTGCACTATATGGGAGATATAAGGTTGCATATATATAATACTGCACTATATGGGAGCTATAAGGCTGCATATATAATACTGCACTATATGGGAGCTATAGGGCTGCATATATAATACTGCATTATATGGAGAAATATGAGGCTGCGTATATAATACTGCACTATATGGAGAGATATGAGGCTGAATACATAAGGCTGCACTATATGGAAAATTATGAGCCTGCACTATATGGTAGGTTTTGAGGCTGCACTATATCGAGAGTTTTGAGGTTGTATTATACTATATGGAGAGTATTGAGGCTGCACTATATAGAAAGTTTTGAGACTGCACTATATGGAAAGCTATGAGGCTGTATTATGCTATATGGAGGGCTATGAGGCTGTATTATACTATATGAAGAGGCTATGAGGCTGCATTATACTATATGGAGAGGCTATGAGGCTGCATTATGCTATAAGGAGGGCTATGAGGCTGCATTATTATTATTATTATTAAATATTTATATAGCGCCGTTAGGTTCCATGGCGCTTTACATGTGTAAGGGCAGATGAGGACAAGAACATAAATGACAACAATTGAATCATACAGGTACAGTATTATGCTATAAGGAGGGCTATGTGGATGCATTATGATATATGGAGGGATGTGAGGCTGCAGTATATGGAGGATAATGGGGGTTCATTATAATAATTGAATGACTATGGGGGATGCCTTATGAATGGATAACTATGGGATGCATTATAATACATAGAGGATTATGGGGATACATTTTAATATATGGAGGAATATGGGGATGCATTATAATAATTGGATGACTATGGTGACGGGAGGAGGCGGACCATATAAACCAGGATTGGGGACATATATACCACGATAAGGGCCATATTCCAGGAGAAGAACGATATATAGCAGGATGAGGGACATTAATCCTTAATGAAGGGGGAAAGGGGTCAATTTATGAGTCTTTAAAGGATTTAGAACGTTACATGTGGCCCATACATATCAGTAACATGCGGGGGAGACCCAGGTCTAAGTTTCGCACCGGGGCCTGCCAGACTCTGGTTACGCCACTGATCATTTACTGCATAGGAATTGGCAACAGACTCCAGAAGTTAAATTATCAGCACAAACTTTGTAGAAACACTGAGCTTGTAAGGAATGAGCAGAGATTTCAGCCCTGACATTTGTAGTGTAAATTTATGTGCTTTTTTTATTCAAGTGATTCGGTATTATTTATCATGTCGGAGACGAAACAAGGAAGTAGTACTATCTCGGAAAGCCTTTGTAAATAAGTCACCACTGCCACATTAAGAAACTTCACATTTAGAAACCTGATAGACTGGTCTTCATAAGAAGTAGAACATTGCTCACATTTCTTTGTCTATCTGAATCATTCAAAAGATTAATTCTCTCTTTACAAGAACAATCCTTGTCTCAAATTTCTCACAACGAAGGGATTAATGCATGGATGGCAAAACTGTCAGAGGAAGCATGTGGAAAAACAATGTGTTGTGAACATTTCCTGCACTCTCAGCACCGCATACAAACACAGATATTACTCTTTGAACCTTAAAGGAAAACTGCAGGAAATGCATAATACACTATATCTAGTGCAGCGTCCAAAAGGGCGACACATGGCTTCTATCATTAGAGCACTATGAACTGTTGAGTGCCTGCCCTAGACATTAAAGGAGTTGTGCACTACTCAGAATATCTCTCCTTAAATATTATATTTCCCATTGTAAAATAAATATTAATGATCATCCCTCACATCAGCAATGTCAGTGCTGAATCTCCTGAGGCTTCTATGACATTGTTACGCCATGAAAGCATGGCGGCCGATCACTGGTCACTGATGAGCTGCTTCATTCACACTTGGACCAAGCTGAGACGTCTCAAGGAAATGCCAGAGCTGCAGTCCTGTTGCCGGCACCAATTGTTATGCAACGTAACCACTGCAGCCAATGTCATGGGAGAAGAGGTAGTCTAAGGGTGTGTGCCCACATAGTGGTTTAGTGACGTTCAAATCGTCAGTAAACCACTGGAAAATTCAAGGAGCCTAGACTCCTGAGCTCAGAAGTCACCAGCGGTTTTCCAGCGGTTTCTCAGCGGTTTACCAGCAGTTTTTCCAGCGTGTGCACAGCGTTTTATAGTCGGTTTTTCCAGCGGTTTTCTATGGAGAATTTTGTCCATGGAACTGCTCAAAAACATCTGAGAAGAATTGACATGTTGTATGCTGCTAAACCACTGGGAAACCGCCCAACCGCTGGCAGATCTGCTCACATAAACCCACTATGTGTGCACAGTGTTTTCTAAATTACATAAGGTTACTTGTAAGTCCTAAAGCTGCTAATGATTTACATAAATTTAAATAAAACCTATGCTAAACCGCCGGCGGTTTTCGCTGCTAAACCGACACTAAACCACTATGTGGGCACACACCCTTAGTGTTGGGCAACCCCTTTATGGTACCTTTACACGCCGCGACGGCAGGCTGGATACATCCCGCTACAGGCTACAAATGTCACTTGTAGCGCCAATGTAGCCCGTCGTAGCGGCGTCTGAAGACGTGACGCTACAGCCGGCAACAGATACATCTGTTTCCTAGGTCTGCTCGAAAACTGATGGCTACATCGCCGATGGTAGCGAGCTGTATCGGCGTGTAAAGAGGCAACGGAAGGGAACTCTGGACACCCGGGGCTGTCGCTGCAATGTAGCTAAGGCGTGTCCCAGGCTCTGGGATACCGCGCCCCATCAACGATCATTGGTGGAAGCTGCTGCGTGCCGATTGGCCCTTGCCTCACAGCCCTCCATCTTGGATGAGCTGTCCCTTCAGCACTACACATACGCGCCGTATGCACGATCATATATTAGTACAATTACGCGGACACACACTTGACGTAAGAAAACTACCAAATGCCTCATGATCTTCATACAGTGTGCACACTCCACACATGATAACGAATAATGCTGTACACAGCGCACAAGTGTGTGTTACGTACCGCTCTGGCTTCTTGTACAGCAGCTGCCGTAGAAGTGTTCCTTGTGTGGCACAGCGCGCAGCGCACACACAAATGCACACAAACCCATACCACAACGCAAGTTAGTACTCAGTATACTGATCATAGCCGTGTTGTACGCACTGCACTGTGGGTCTTCTGTAGTAGGTGCCGCATAAGTGTGTCTGCCGTGTCACTGCGCGTTGGGCTATTTAAAAAGGTGCGTCACCCCGACAGCGGCCGTAATGACGTCATGACGTTGGTTTCATTTTCACTCTGCCTGCAAGGTGCCAGCCCCGCCTCTGCACACACCATAGCAGTCATGGCAGCCGTTCACCGCGCTGCAACGTGGGGGATGGCGGAGCTGATCATCCTCATTGATCAGTGTGACCGTCGGGACTATTGGAGACAACATCACCACCGGCACCCCAGGCTGCGCAATCGGCGCACCGTCCGGCGGATCCAGCGGTCCCTGATCTGCCAACTGGGGGTAGAGAGGACAGTCAAAGCGATCCAAAAAAAGATTGCTGACTTGAAGCACAAGTGTCCGGGTCGCATACTGGACATCCGTGCCAGGATTGCCAGGCTGCGTGGTGAGTAATTGTTGGGCCAAAACACACCCCGCCACATGTGCATGTCCCAAAATACACAAAAATGGATGGAAACATATCACAAGGGACAGTGTGGCCTACACAATCAAACACATCTTCACAGTGTTGTGGTCATCCAGTCAGCCCTAAAAATGTCTCACACGCACAGTACATGCATACAACATGAGTGTATGCATCCAGCATCACCTGGTTGATGCTAAGTAAGGCTGGGGTCACACACACAGATATCTGGCCAGATATTGTTGGCAGATCTCTGTTTGCAGTGAAATCATGGACAGATTGCTCCATTTGTACACAGCCACAAAATCGAACCATGTGTCCATGATTTCACTGCAAACAGAGATCTGTGAACAATATCTGGCCAGATATCTGTGTGTGTGACCCCAGCCTTAGCCGTCAAATACATAGCCACACAAGCTATTTGTAGGACAACAATTTGTTGGTACATTATTACAACGTGTTTTGTGTTCAAATTTTAAACTAGATGCGGAATCGTCATCTGAAGAAGGGCCCCATGCCCCACCCCCAGGTGGCCCATCCAGAACACCGCCACATCAGGCTGAAGTGCCACCCTTGCCCTCAAGCTCCACACCTTCCCCAGGGCCTCAGGAGCCAGACGTGCCCTCACCTACCGGGACAGAGGACCTGGAGGAGCAGTCAGCACCTGGCAGCCCGCTTGAGTGTGACCAGCTGTCCCCATCAGCTTGGCTGCCGGAGGAACACATCACCTCCCCACAGGAGGGCGAGGATCTGCAAGAACCTGGCGGGCCGGAGGAGGGTTTGCCCCGTAGCCCAGGACCACTGTTGCCCCAAAACCACGTAATGTGGCCACAGAGCCCCAGCCCGGGAGTAACACCACCTCCCACTGTCTCCAGCTCAGTGGCGAGTCCTGGGGTGACCATGTCCCCACACAGTGACTATGGTGGTAAGTGTGTTATGTTGCCACAGACACCCTGCACACTGTTCCTTAAATTTCATCTGGGGCAAAACTATTGCTCAAAGCAAAGTAAACCATGTTGGTTCACCATTTTTGCAGATGGTGAACGTGCGGGTGCATATGGATGGAGCTTGACCCCATCTCTCTCCCCGTCTGTTGGTGATGTGGAGTTGGAGGAACAGGGTAAGTGGATGGTTGTGGCCTGTCATGACTACCCATCAGCAGCGACGGCTGTGTACTAAAGTGTGTGTTTACTCCCAATACAGGTGCCCCTACCATGGAGGAATTCATCCTGGCCCATCAGGCATTTGTCGGGCGTCTGACCATGGCTCTACAGCGTGGCCTGCAGGAACTTGGCCGGCTGGCTGAAATGCTGGCGGCCCTACAGCCACAACATGGATCACACCCATGAATTTGATGGATGCATTGTATCCTGGCCAAACATGGCCCCAACAACTGTTGTCCTAGTTGGACCCTACAATTTTCACACGTTGCCTTGTTGCCTTGAAAAAGTGAAATGTTTTTTTTTATTTTTTGCCCCCGTTGGGCTCTTTTCTTATAGTGTCCCACATTGGGACCATCACGAGTGTGGACTGGCTAGCCCTTTGCCTTCTGTACCTATCCTGGCCCACATTGGGACCATGAGGAGTGTGGACTGCCCAGCCCTTTCCCTTCTGTACCTATCCTGGCCCACATTGGGACCATGAGGAGTGTGGACTGCCCAGCCCTTTCCCTTCTGTACCTATCCTGGCCCACATTGGGACCATGAGGAGTGTGGACTGCCCAGCCCTTTCCCTTCTGTACCTATCCTGGCCCACATTGGGACCATGAGGAGTGTGGACTGCCCAGCCCTTTCCCTTCTGTACCTATCCTGGCCCACATTGGGACCATGAGGAGTGTGGACTGCCCAGCCCTTTCCCTTCTGTACCTATCCTGGCCCACATTGGGACCATGAGGAGTGTGGACTGCCCAGCCCTTTCCCTTCTGTACCTATCCTGGCCCACATTGGGACCATGAGGAGTGTGGACTGCCCAGCCCTTTCCCTTCTGTACCTATCCTGGCCCACATTGGGACCATGAGGAGTGTTGGATGGGTACACCTATCTGGAAGCTGCATTCTGTGTATTGTGGCAAATGGCTTCCACACATGTATGTAGCTAATAAAATGTTTGGTTACCTTTTAATTTGGCTCCTCATGTCACAACTAGAATATTTGGGGTGAAAACATGTTCAACAGGTAAATATCTCACACACATTACCACACCTCTTGGTGAAAGTGCTAACACAGTACAAAGGAACCTATGCTCGTCCTACTCTGAGGCCATTGCCCCATATTGTGTGGCTTGGCCCCAACTATATTGTGAACAACACCATTCACCCACGCTGGCCCCCCCAAGCCATAAACCAAAAAGACCACACCATTGATTATCCTCAAAAATTTAATTAAGTCACAAACGGAAAGTAAAAAAGAAATCATATTAAGCAAGTCTGCTAAAATGAAATACAAAAAACAAAGGTAGAAACACAATTGGTTTCGTACAGATGCCAAAGTCCAGAGTGCCAATTCGGTGCATTGGCTACTAGTGTCCAAATTATTCTTCTTCTGTCGGCTCTGACAATGCCCGCTCTCCCCTCCTCACAGGGCAGCCCCGACCTGCCTGTGAACGTCTGGTTCGACGACGATGTGTTGGGGGGGAGGGGGTGACTGTGGCGGGGCCGGTCTTCTCACGGGCCGAGATGGGGCAGATGGGGAAATGGGCCATAAATTGTGTTGCATGGGTGGGGGGACGTGGCATCCCCATTGAAGGGCCCCATCATCGGCAGCATCAGCGGCATTGTTGAAGACCCTCAGAAGGATCTTTTTCTGGAGCGGCTCCATCCCTCGCATTCTGTCGCTCATGTAGAGGGCGGTGCTGTCAATGTGGGTCCGCTGCTCGTCCAACAGCACGCGTCGGGCCCAGGTGCCCAGCTCCGTCTCGGGTGGTGCAGGACGTCGTCGCCGACGGATCCTGGAGCTGGGCCCTGGATCCGGACCCACATCACTGGCCCCGCCCTCCTGCTCAGCCCCAGATGTCATGGGCTGAGCATCATCAGCGACAGAATGCTCCGCAATGGAGCTGTCCTCTTCTGGGGCCTGTTGGGGTGAGAGAAAAAAAGGACAAAATTAGTGAGGGCAAGGAACACACCATACCATGGACACAGGACACAATATACCACTCCCACTAAACTAAAAGGGGAAAATTAAAAAAATATAGAAGTAATCCCAACAAAAAAAACCACCACACAGTCAATACACCAAAACCTGTAATGCGCCTGGAGACTCACCTCTACGATTCCATGTACTCAGCACAATACAGAATTAGGTGTGAGTCAGAGAGCCGTAACCCAATTTGAACATGTCCCAACAACACCTTGATACTGGGGGCTGGCCTGCCCAAAGACAGATATTGTCCACCTGCGCATTTTGACTACTAATATGATGTCAAACCATAAAACCTTAAAATAATTTAAACCCACTTGCTCCAGAGCCAACACACCTGTGTGGCAGCACCATTTAGTAGATGCCACTATGTGCCTCTTTCATTTAAACCCACAAACAAATTTTTAACCCTCACATATGTAATTTAGCAAGTTCAGATATTTGGGGGAGATGGTACTTTGGAATACGGCTCTCTGCGTCAAATTTACATAATACCAAATCATGGAAGGAGGGCAGATTTAAAGACAGAAAAAGGTTTCCCACACCAAGCCGGAAAATGTGTATAAAGTGTGCTAGTTAAGGATTGGCAAAAACACACATGTGAAGGAAACATTGTGGGGCAACACAGTAACACGATGACCCACCTCCTGTGGCGCAGACGGTGATTCATCCGGGCCTACCTGGGACGCAGCAACGGGGCGGTTGGTGGTCGTTGCACGCGAGCTCCCCTCGCCCAGGATGAAGGTGAAGAGGGGATAGTACCATAGGGTAGGTAATGGTACCTCCTCAGCTCCAGCCCCTGAGCGACGGTGCAGGTATTCATTGTGAGCCCGCATGAACGACTGCCGCATGTTTTTAATTTTTAAGGCCACCGCATGCTGGTCCCAAATCTTGCCTACCCTTGACTCCAAGCGATTGGCTAGAGCCACAAGAGTCCGGTAGGCCTCGGACCTCACTGCCTGATTTTTATATTGAGGCAGCGAGCTGCGCCACAAACATTCGTGCCGCTGATACTCCGTGAGAAGCTGGGTTTCAAATTCCACAGTACACCTGGGCATCTGGGGAAGACAAAACACAGGCAAACCAGACCGTTACGACACAAGCCATATCGATCTCTCAAAACCTTTTGAACATGATTTACATGCTCATAAGGTTCGAATATGTACTTTATAGGCATCAAAATGTTAAACTCCAACTTGCCCTATGTGTGGCAATTTCACAATGTCACACCGCTCCCCAGTAAAAGACCTGTGTGACTAAATTAACCATGTCAGGTAATCTGTGCCCACCTACACATGTGTTCCACCTGGTTACCAAACCACTGTCCCTATTTATAAACACATGGAGACGGTGTGTGCGTACATACCTCTAGGCCAACAAGTGGGCAAACACATTGTGTGCTACCTACTACCTCTGTACTGATGACAATGGTTGACATGAAGCAGATGAGAAAGGAGGGGGTGCTATGTTGCAAGACTGCACATACTACATGTAATGTGCAAACACATCAGCATGTTGTTGTTGCACCCGCCATGGGACTACAATTGTAACACAGTTTACAATAATCCCTGCAATTAAGGAAACATTAATAGCACCCATCAAATGCTGATGTGCATGACAGTTCTAAATATCAACTATACATGTTGGACTACAAAATAACATCAAAAGCCTAATCTATACGCACACAATACAAGTAGAGGCATTACCTGCCTATTGCCATACCATACACTAAATGAGCCATCTGTATAATTAGACGGGAAAAATTAAAGGCCGTCTCAAACATGGCCATACACACATTGCCTAAGCGGCCGGCAAAAGATGCATCAGCGTTTCGTGCACTTTAATACAACCCGCTAAAGAGGCTTACCGTCAGAGCAGCAGAAGATACGCAGGACACTAGTAGCTCAATGCACATGGACATCTGGACAAGGTGTCGTGGCCATTGGCCTGCCTTTATAGGACGGCAAACCAATCACAGCGGTCGCAATGACGCACAGCATAATGGGACACCTGGGCTCACAATTAACTACCGCTAATTGTTGGAGATCGCTGAATCGTGATAGGTTGCCGGCCCTTGAAAAGCTCCTGATTCGGGCCAACATTACGCTTGCTGGCCAGACCCATTAAGTAAGTATCTGTGGACACACATGGAAATTGCGGGGTGTGGGGTGCATATGTTGGTGTTATTTGCGACCGCAGAACACTGTTTGAGCAGAGTGTATAGGGGTTTGTAATGCTGGGGACGATATAGTGTACTGTGTGGACTTGGAGTAGGCATTTTGTTTGGGGCTTGAAACGTTTTGAACACATACCTTGCTGTGTTTGTTTCCAAACACCATACAGGACATTTGCTGCAGGACTGTAGACAGAAATGTGTTACTCCTGTCACCTGGATCAATTTCTGCATACTGGTTGTGGCCAAGGGAGACTGGGTCCAACGGGACTAGGATGACACATGGCTTGGAGGTGTTGCACTCCAGACATGACATAGATGTTTCGGCCTAATGCGACCTGGACAAACATATGTAACCATGGGTACCCAACCTCACTCATGTGCAACGTTGTTGCCTCCTTGTAAGCTTACTTGACCAGGCTATCTGGGTACGTATTGTTTGTTTAACATCCCATAATAGCAAATGGCCACATTTTGATTATGGTCTGTGTAATGGCATAAGGAAATTTGTTATCATACATTATTGGTGACACATGTCCCTTTCTAACTCCCCTACGTGCAGATGTCTTACTTTGACAAACTCCCATAGAAGTTGATGTAGAGGAGGCCACTATCATTGGGCGTCTTCCATTTTGATTGGGGTGACTACTGGGCGTTTGCCTTCCCTTGCTTCAGGGATGTGTTTTTGGGCCTGACGCCAGTTCCCCTCCAGTTGGCTATAGTGTGTCATCAAAATAAGGTGTGGCTTGCTTAACCTGCTGACATGCCCACATATTGTTCTATGTAGTCATGTTGTGTATTCTCATCTACAGGTGCTGATATTGAGGATGCAGAATATCCATGACCGCCATGTTATCGTGGCTCTTGCGTTGGTGGAAGAGCAAATGTGGCTTCAGGATCGGTATGAAAGGTTGATGAGGCGCAGACAGCGGCGGTTGTGGACCCGTGATTGGCTTCTCAGGCGGCAAACCCGGGGCCACATGCAGCTGTTGCGGGAGCTGGAGATTAACTGTCCTGATGATTACCGAAACTATCTCCGTATGTCCGAGGACTGTTTCACCTTCCTATTGGAGCGTGTAGGGCCAATGATAGCGCGTCAGGACACTATAATGCGCCCATCAGTATCAGCTGCTGAGCGGTTGGCGATCACTTTGCGGTTCCTGGCTACAGGGCAGTCCATGACATCACTCACATACATGTCACGTGTCTCCCTGCCCCTGCTGAGCCGCCTGATCCCTGAAACGTGTTGGGCCATCTGGAGAGCTCTGCAGCCAGCCTACATGAAAATGCCTGACACAGCCGCAGAATGGCTGGAAGTAGCCCGAGGGTTTGAAACCCGGTGGAACTTCCCCAACTGTGGCGGGGCATTGGATGGTAAGCACGTGAGGATTACCAAACCTGCCAACTCTGGCTCTTTGTTTTTCAATTACAAAGGGTATTGTAGAATAATCCTCATGGCTGTAGTAGATGCGCACTATGAGTTCCTCTACGTGGATGTTGGAATGAACGGTCGCAACTCAGATGGGGGGGTGTTTGCACGCAGCTCCTTGGCAACACTACTAGGGAGTGGTGGGCTAAACTTACCCTCAAATGAGCACACGACCGAACATCTCAACTTTGCGTTTGTGGCGGATGAAGCATTCCCACTTCAGGAACACCTACTGCGGCCATATCCACAGAGGGCCCTTACTTCTGAGAGACGCATTTTTAACTACCGGCTATCCCGGGCCCGCCGTGTGGTTGAAAATGCGTTTGGGATAATGGCCAATAGATTCCGGGTTTTCCATACGCCTATGCATATGAAACCGGAGTCTATTGACGCGGTAGTGGTGGCCTGCTGTGTGCTGCATAATTTCCTGCGTCGTAGGGATAGGGCATCATACACGCCAGGAGGTTATGTGGATCATGCAGACGCTACAACAGGGGAGCTCCGTCCAGGGTCTTGGCGTGATGAGGGCCATGTGATTCTGCCACTCCAGCCGCAGAGCCATGGCCGCACTCGGCGGGAGGCCAGGGACAGTAGAGACGCTTACTGCTCCTACTTCAATGGGTCTGGTGCAGTGAGTTGGCAGAACCAGGCCATGTAGTGTGGCTGGTTCTGGGAGGTATATTTCACTTTGCAATGGAGGTGACAGCAGGTTAGCTGCACCCCTTTTCTTTTGTGTTTAACATTTTCATGATCTTTGTTTTCCTAATGTGCATGATGTTTAGTTATTTAGTTAGTTAGTTAGTGTTTTTTAGAAATTGTTTTCTGCTGCACAGGTTACAATGTGGTTTCAATTTGTTGTGTCTGCAATGTGTTGCCAGATTGTCACATGCACTTTAATTGTCCATTTTATTTTGATGTATGTTTTTTTTTAAAATTTTCATCCAAGGTCACGATGAATTATTTTGATTTATAAAATACTATTTTGGATCCAAACAAATGTGTGAGCCTGTTTACTTGGTGGAGGAGGGAAATGTGATGAGGTTTATGGTGGGGGCCTGGGATGTCATAGCCACCTATTGGCTGGGATTGTGCAGACAATACAGTTAGGGCCAGAAATATTTGGACAGTGACACAAGTTTTGTTATTTTAGCTGTTTACAAAAACATGTTCAGAAATACAATTATATATATAATATGGGCTGAAAGTGCACACTCCCAGCTGCAATATGAGAGTTTCCACATCCAAATTGGAGAAAGGGTTTAGGAATCATAGCTCTGTAATGCATAGCCTCCTCTTTTTCAAGGGACCAAAAGTAATTGGACAATGGACTCTAAGGGCTGCAATTGACTCTGAAGGCGTCTCCCTCATTAACCTGTAATCAATGAAGTAGTTAAACGGTCAGGGGTGGATTCCAGGTGTGTGGTTTTGCATTTGGAAGCTGTTGCTGTGACCAGACAACATGCGGTCAAAGGAACTCTCAATTGAGGTGAAGCAGAACATCCTGAGGCTGAAAAAAAAAGAAAAAATCCATCAGAGAGATAGCAGACATGCTTGGAGTAGCAAAATCAACAGTTGGGTACATTCCGAGAAAAAGGAATTGACTGGTGAGCTTGGGAACTCTAAAAGGCCTGGGCGTCCACGGATGACAACAGTGGTGGATGATCGCAGCATACTTTATTTGATGAAGAAGAACCCGTTCACAACATCAACTGAAGTCCAGAACACTCTCAGTGAAGTAGGTGTATCTGTCTCTAAGTCAACAGTAAAGAGAAGACTCCATGACAGTAAATACAAAGGGTTCACATCTAGATGCAAACCATTCATCAATTCCAAAAATAGACAGGCCAGAGTTAAATTTGCTGAAAAACACCTCAAGAAGCCAGCTCAGTTCTGGAAAAGTATTCTATGGACAGATGAGACAAAGATCACCCTGTACCAGAATGATGGGAAGAAAAAAGTTTGGAGAAGAAAGGGAACGGCACATGATCCAAGGCACACCAC
This sequence comes from Allobates femoralis, assembly GCA_033576535.1. Lineage (NCBI taxonomy): Eukaryota > Metazoa > Chordata > Amphibia > Anura > Aromobatidae > Allobates > Allobates femoralis. The sequence goes on from JARQOC010000001.1 coordinate 161,721,217, forward strand.
ATCCTCTGTAAAACATGGTGGAGGCAACGTGATGGCATGGGCATGCATGGCTTTCAATGACACTGGGTCACTTGTGTTTATTGATGGCATAACAGCAGACAAGAGTAGCCGGATGAATTCTGAAGTGTACCGGGATATCCTTTCAGCCCAGATTCAGCCAAATGCTGCAAAGTTGATTGGACGGCGCTTCATAGTACAGATGGACAATGACCCCAAGCATACAGCCAAAGCTACCCAGGAGTTCATGAGTGCAAAAAAGTGGAACAATCTGCAAAGGCCAACTCAATCACCAGATCTTAACCCAATTGAGCATGCATTTCACTTGCTGAAATCCAGACTTAAGACGGTAAGACCCACAAACAAGCAAGACCTGAAGGCTGCGGCTGTAAAGGCCTGGCAAAGCATTAAGAAGGAGGAAACCCAGCGTTTGGTGATGTCCATGGGTTCCAGACTTAAGGCAGTGATTGCCTCCAAAGGATTCGCAACAAAATATTGAAAATAAAAATATTTTGTTTGGGTTATGTTTATTTGTCCAATTACTTTTGACCTCCTAAAATGTGGAGTGTTTGTAAAGAAATGTGTACAATTCCTACATTTTCTATCAGATATTTTTGTTCAACCCTTCAAATTAAACGTTACAATATGCACTTGAATTCTGTTGTAGAGGTTTCATTTCAAATGCAATGTGGTGGCATGCAGAGCCCAACTTGCGAAAATTGTGTCACTGTCCAAATATTTCTGGCCCTAACTGTATGTGTGGTTAGCCATGTTTTTTAAAAAGTATTTTTCCCAACAGTGTTTGTGGGCATTGTGCGTACATGAGCCTTTATTTTGTTGTAGGCAGAGGGTCCCCTGCACACAGCACATTGATGCAGGCCATATTCTTCTCAGGTGTTTTCTAATACACTGGCACACAGACCTTTCACAGGTTTGCTAGGGAGCAGTTCCACTCCATTCACATCTGTTGCCAGATATATATGAACACCATTGAGCCTGTATTCCAACATAGTTAGCCATAGTTGACACAGATCCAATTTACACAGAGAACGCACATACTGTGTGTTGTAAGCCGCTAATGTGTGTGCCAGAAACGCACCTCGCCGCAATCTACACACGCCGCTGTCACAAGCGCTGATCGTGCGTGACAAGGCAAACACTTGTACTACGTACACATAGCCCCGGAACCGCTACTTGTATGCACACTGGGTATGTGACTGCCCACCGCTCCTGGGTGACGCTTTTACATCGGTTTAGATGCATTCGCCACACTCCGCCATGTCACAACCGCTTATTCAGTGCTTCACTCCGCTCACTAGTACGTCACGTCTCGGCCATCCTCCCTTTCCGTCGTGCCCAATCACAACTCCGTAGTGTTGGCCAATGGTTGTGGTTTGGGCGCGGCGTACAGGACTGTGGCACGCCTATTTGTTTTACGTCCTGCCTTTGTTGCTCACACATCACCCTGTGGTGGCGGCGTGTGAAGCGGCTACGCTAAGCAACAGCTGGCTACTTGAGACACCCGGCGATGTAGCTAGCTACAGATGTAGCGTGGCGTAGCGCACATTGTGGAGGCGTGTAAAGAGGGTGCGTTGACCGTTTGTAGCCGTTTGAGCGTGCTTGTGCACGTGAAGTAGCGGGATGTATCCAGCCTGCCGTCGCGGCGTGTAAAGGTACCATTAATGTTATTTCACGCGTGTATTTGTGGCTGTGGTAACTAGATGCATTTTTAAGAACATGGCAAATTATTTCTAGAACCCTAAAATTCTCTACGCTATTATGTACCACAAGAAAAAAGACATACACCACAAGAAAGGAGGTAAAACAAAATCAAAACATTCATCTTTTGGAATCAGTTTGCCCTTTGCTTTAAATGTACATTTTATGAACCACTTTCTAATACCACTTTCTGGAGGAAAAAAAAAGGTAACCCCTGGATAAGTTATTCTGTTCAAAGCATTACTGTAATATGAAGGCGACCTTAAAGAGGTTGTCTAGTATCTAAAATGTCCATTCTTATACCCTAACCACTTTTGCAATTAACTTTAATACACAATATCCTAAACTTCTCTCTATCTAGCTATTCCTTAAATGTGTTCTTTTTTTACTTCATTTCCTGTGACATTTCGTTTGAGAGGTGTCTGAAACAAGATGTCACAGGAGGCTGGGGCTGCCCTCACTTCTTCCTGTGCCTATCTCCCTTTCTGGAACAAGATGTTATCAGGGGGCAGTGCTGCCCCTCAAACAAATCGTCATCAGGGGACGGCATTGGTGTCACTCACTGCTTCTATCACCACCGAAAAACGACATCTGGTTTCACAGTTTGAAACTGTGGCGGTGGAGATATAAGCAGAGTGCTGGAGCTGCACTCACATCTCCAAAACCTTCTATTACACTGGATCCAGGACATGTTGAGAGTGTGGTGAAGGAAGAAAGTGTAATAACTGCAGCGCCAACACCTGACGATGTGCTGTTCTGGAGGAGTGATAGATATTGCAGGGAAGTGAACGCAGCCCCAGCCTCCCGTGACATCATGTTTAAAACATCTCTCTAATGAAACATCCCAGGAAGTGAAGTTAAAAGCCAATGCATTTAGGGACTAAAAAGATAAGGAGAACTTTAGGGTAATGTATAATAAAGCAATTTAGGGTTTAAAAATTGATATTTAGGCAATATATTTTAGGTACCCAGCCAACCCTTTAATGGTACCCTTACACGCCGCTACCGAAAGGTAGAAACCGGCAGGTGTCGGAGACAATTGTACCCGATACCTTCAAAACACCGAGAGGTTGCGGCTTTTAATTCAGGTAACACCTTCCTGTCTCTGTGGACACCTGTCTTTCAGCCGTGCTGAAAAACAAGCAGGTATGAACCCTATGATGGCGGCGTGTAATTGGGCCACAGGAAGGTATTTGTGTGGCCTAGCATAATCCCTGGGGCGTGCCACGGCGGCATGTATACCACGCCCCATCAGCGATCGTTGGTGGAAGCTCCTGCGTTACGACTGGTTGTCCCTGCATAGGGCGGCATATTTAACGAGCTGACCAGGGAACGAAAATACCTTCTGTGGAGCACCTTGTGGCGGCGTGTATTTGCAGTATCAGGTACCGTTAGCAACCGTTGTAAACGCGCGCGTGCACGTGCGGTCCCTACCTGTTGCTACCTTTGGTAGCGGCGTGTAAAGGTACCATAAGGGTGAATTGGAGGTGATGATTTACAGTTTAAAGAGGACCTGTCACCAAACCAGGCATGGTGATTTAATTACAGCTCTGGATGCAGCATGTCTGCAGCATGCAGACAAGGGGTCCCTCAGCACTTGAGCAGCCCTGTACCCCGAGATAATACACTTAGGGTGCTTTCACACAGCGTTTTTTTGTGATCCGTGGCTGTCCGTTGTAAAACTGACAGCCACGGATCCGATTTTGGCCCCATGTTATCCTATGGGCACGGATCACATCGGATTTAGCCTTATTGGCATCCGATTTTTGTCGGATCCGATCCTGGCCGTTTTTTTGCTGTGCCCAAAATCGCAGCCTGCTGCGATTTTTGGCACAGCGGGTCAGATCGGACCGAATTGGATCCGACATGATCCGCGCCAAATAACATGGGGCCTATGGAGCGAGGATCCGAGGAAACAGCTGAGCGTTCCTCGGACCCGATGTTAGTGTACTGAGCATGCTCAGTACACTAACACCGCTCTGTGCCATGTAATATCACTTCTGCAATGTATATTCATACATTGCAGAAGTGACATCTCCTGAAAATAAAGGGTTAAAAATAAAAAAAACTTCATTCTCACCTCTCCACGATCCAGCGATGCCTCCTGCGCTCTGTGCCTTTAGGACCTGACCTGACGTCACAGTTGAGTCACATGGCCGGTTACCGCGGTAACCGGTCATGTGACTGTGACATCACGCCAGGTCCTGTTGATCAGAAGAAGAGAAGCTGGAAGCGCCGCGGGTGTCGCGGAGAGGTGAGAATGAAGTTTTTTTTATTTTTTAAGCTCTGCAAACAGGGGAGCAAAGAGGGGGGAGACACAGGGGAGACACAAGGGGACAAAGAGGGGAGACACAGGGGAGACACAAGGGGACAAAGAGGGGAGACACAGGGGAGACACAAGGGGACAAAGAGGGGAGACACAGGGGGGACACAAGGGGACAAAGAGGGGAGACACAGGGGGACAAAGAGGGGAGACACAGGGGGACAAAGAGGGGAGACACAGGGGGACAAAGAGGGGAGACACAGGGGAGACACAGGGGGACAAAGAGGGGAGACACAGGGGAGACAGAGGGGGACAAAGAGGGGGCAAAGAGGGGAGACACAGGGGGACAAAGGTGACAGGAGGGAGAGAGAAGGGGGACGAGATGACAGGAGGAGCAGGGACAGGATCCAGCTGATGCTGCAAAATATCGGGTCGGATGCCTATTTGGCATCCGATTGCAGTCATCAGTTTGGATCCAATGCTGTCCGAGGGGAGCAGCAAAAAGTCTGATCCCCTCGGACAGCACAAAAACGCTGTGTGAAAGCAGCCTTAGAAAACTTAAATGCTAGAGCCACTAAGGAGGTGGCTAGGGGCTGCAGCCAAGGGCAGATTCACACCCCCTGCATGTGTAATCTGCCCACCGCTGCCAATCATTCTCTCCCTGTCTGCAGCATTTAAACAGAGTTTTTTTTTCTCTATCCCAGAAAGTCTGTTAGCCCCGCCCCCTGTGGGGAGGGGCTAAACGGGGAAGAAAAAAAAACTCTGTTTAAATGCTGCAGACAGGGAGAGAATGATTGGCAGCGGTGGGCAGATTACACATGCAGGGGGTGTGAATCTGCCCTTCGCTGCAGCCCCTAGCCCCCTCCTTAGTGGCTGTAGCATGTAAGTTTTCTAAGTGTATTATCTCGGGGTACAGGGCTGCTCAAGTGCTGGGGGAACCCTTGTCTGCATGCTGCAGACATGCTGCATCCAGTGCTGTAATTAGATCACCATGCCTGGTTTGGTGAATCCAGGATACGGGTTTTTAGGGAGATTTTTCTCCCCGGACACAAAAATGTTGCAAGCAACGTTTTTGTGTCCGGTGAGAATAATCCGAATTCTCCCGGATTCATCCGGAGAGATGGAAACCGGATGGCAGAGAGCTGCCACCCGGCTCCATCCAGCCCCATAGGCTTCTATGGGACCAGAAACCGGTCCGGGGCTGTCCGGTTTACACCGGACAGCCCCGGACCGGACTGCGTCGTGGTGTGAAGCCAGCCTTAACTGAAATAATTTTGTATATTTTTATGGTCAGAGCAGAGTGCAGCTTCTATTATTTTGGGGGGTACTGTACTGTAGAGGGGTGGGGAGAGATCACATGTTGCTTATATGTCAAGTTACAATTTTTAAAAAATGTCTTGCAAAACGCTCTCAAACCAAGTTATTTGTAATCCAAGATTTCACTGTATATATTACTTAAATATGACCACACAAAATCATGGTCTCTGGCTTTTTACAATGTATAAAATTAATTATTGCCAATTCTTTTCTTCTTAGTTTTTTCTTTAAGTGATGATGCTATCTTTTCCCTATTACCATACTGCACAGTGGTTTTCCCATTTAATAGAATGTTTCACTGGAGTATAGGTTTTTCTTTGTTCCAGAATAAGCGCACATCACCACATACTTTACAATTCAGTTGTTTGGGCAGCTTCTAACAATAGCGATAGGGAGGTGCCCGGTAAACTGTAAGAAAACATGTCTCTGTCATTGCCAATTTGCAAGACACAGCAAATAAATAATCTCAGAAGGCATTTTTAATGATGACCTAGTAACCTGATTTCTCAATGAAGCATTACAGCATGAGTCAACCTGTATACGGTATCTCACAGCTATAACTACACTAAACCTATAATATTCAGTGGAGCTGATTAGGGAAGGTTGGCAGAAATCCTTCTAAAAACCTGCAATGTCCTGTTGAGTCAGTAACATTTGGGTGTATTGTAGTGAAAGAGGTATCTAAATACAGTAATTAATTCTTGCTTTCCTCAGGCATTTATTTCATGTACATATGTTTAGACAATCCCTGGTAATACATTCTTGAACATTGAAAATGCAACATCAAGAAGGAAAAGTCATGTACAGTAATTATGGAAACGAATTTTCAAAACTTCTTCATGCATCCAGTATCGATGATTATTGTCACGTGCAGAAATAATCACATGTACATGCATTGGCTGCTATCAATGCTATCATCTGGTTCCAGTAAAGAATGGTTTGAGCTAATCTGGTGTCTGGCATCAATTATTCATCACCCGAAAGGTCTCTGCAGCACCACAAAGCCAAAGACTACGACTCCTCTCATCCTCGCCGCTGCCCTGAGGTAAAGCTCCACCTGTGGGGAGCTGTACTACCAAAGCTGCTTCACCATCACCTCAGTGGCTGGGTGCAGCGCTAGTAACCACATTACCAGGTACCACAGGTGACGTCACGTTTCCCTATCCCCAAGTCCCCCCTCATCCCCATCAGCCATTTGAGTGCCCAGGGCACGGAACCGAGATCCGACCAGCCGTGATCCCCACCGAAGCCACCGTCCCAGTATCCAAGTAACCCCTTCCCTGCCGGCCCGACTCCTTTCTAGCGTCACAAACACAGGAGGCTGTGAGGATGGGGAGGCTGAGGGGATGAAGAGGCTGTGAGGATGGAGGAGGCTGTGAGGATGGGGAGGCTGTGAGGATGGATGAGGCTGTGAGGACGGAGGAGTCTGAGGGGATGGAGGAGACTGTGAGGATGGGGAGGCTGTGAGGATGGGGAGGCTGTGAGGATGGATGAGGCTGTGAGGATGGAAAAGGCTGAGGGGATGGAGGAGCCTGTGAGGATGGAAGAGCCTGTGAGGATGGAGGAGACTGTGAGGATGGGGAGGTTGTGAGGATGGATGAGGCTGTGAGGATGGAGGAGGCTGAGAGAATGGAGGAGGCTGTGAGGATGGAGGAGGCTGTGAGGATGGGGAGGCTGGAGGAGGCTGTGAGAATGGGGAGGCTGTGAGGATGGAGGAGGCTGTGAGGATGAAGGAGGCTGTGAGGATGGGGAGGCTGTGAGGATGGGGAGGCTGTGAGGATGGAGGAGGCTGTGAGGATGGAGGAGGCTGTGAGGATGGGGAGGCTGTGATGATGGATGAGGCTGTGAGGATGGAAGAGGATGTGAGGATGGAGGACACTGTGAGGATGGGGAGGCTGTGAGCATGGAGGAGGCTGAGGGGATGGAGGAGGTTGTGAGTATGGAGGAAGCTGAGAGGATGGAGGAAACTGTGAGGATGGAGGAGGCTGAGGGGATGGAGGAGGCTGTGAGGATGTGGAAGCTGAGGGGATAAGGAGGCTGTGAGGATGGAGGAGGCTGAGAGTAGGGAGGAGGCTGTGAGGATGGGGAGGCTGAGGGGATGGAGGAGGCTGTGAGGATGGGGAGGTTGTGAGGATGCGGAGGCTGTGAGGATAGAGAGGGCTGTGAGGATGGGAAGGCTGTGAGGAAGGAGGAGGCTGTGAGAATGGGGAGGTTGTGAGGATGGAGGAGGCTGTGAGGATGGTGAGGCTGTGAGGATGGGGAGGCGGTGAGGATGAGGAGGCTGTGAGGATGGAGGAGGCTGAGGGGATGGAGGAAGCTGTGAAGATGGGGAGGCTGAGGGGATGGAGGAATCTATGAGAATGGAGGAGGCTGTGAGGATGGGGAGGCTGTGAGGATGGAGGAGGCTGTGAGGATGGAGGAGGCTGTGAGGATGGGGAGGCTGTGATGATGGATGAGGCTGTGAGGATGGAAGAGGATGTGAGGATGGAGGAGACTGTGAGGATGGGGAGGCTGTGAGGATGGAGGAGGCTGAGGGGATGGAGGAGATTGTGAGTATGGAGGAAGCTGAGGGGATGGAGGAGGCTGTGAGGATGTGGAAGCTGAGGGGATAAGGAGGCTGTGAGGATGGAGGAGGCTGAAAGTATGGAGGAGGCTGTGAGGATGGGGAGGCTGAGGGGATGGAGGAGACTGTGAGGACGGAGGAGGCTGAGGGGATGGAGGAGGCTGTGAGGATGGGGAAGCTGTGAGGATGTGGAGGCTGTGAGGATAGAGAGGGCTGTGAGGATGGGAAGGCTGTGAGGAAGGAGGAGGCTGTGAGGATGGGGAGGCTGTGAGGATGGGAGGCTGTGAGGATGGGGGGCTGTGAGGATGGAGGAGGCTGTGAGGGTGGTGAGGCTGTGAGGATGGGGAGTGGTGAGGATGAGGAGGCTGTGAGGATGGAGGAGGCTGAGGGATGGAGGAAGCTGTGAGGATGGGAGCTGAGGTATGAGGAATCTATGAGAATGGAGGAGGCTGTGAGGATGGGGAGGCTTTGAGGTTGGAGGAGGCTGTGAGATGAGGAGGCTGTGAGGATGGAGGAGGCTGTGATGAGAGCTGTGAGATGGAGGCTGTGAGGATGGGAAAGGAGGCTGTGATGAGGAGGCTGAGGGATGAGGAGCCTGTGAGCATGGGACTGGAGGATGGAGGAGCGGAATGGGGAGGCTGTGAGGATGGATGAGGTGGGATAGAGGCTAGGATGAGAGCTTGATGATGGAGGAGGCTGTGAGGATGGGAGGCTGAGAGGCTGTGAGATGGAGAGGCAGTGAGGATGGGGAGGCTGTGAGATGGAGGAGGGTGAGATGAGGAGTGAGGATGAGGGGCTGTGAGGATGAGGAGCTGTGAGGATGGAGGTGGTGAGGATGGGGAGGCTGTGAGGATGAGGAGGCTGTGAGAATGGAGGAGCTGGGGAAGGAGAGCTGTGAGGATGGGGAGGCTGGATGGGATCTATGAGGGTGGAGGCTTGTGGATGGGAGGCTTGAAGATGGAGAGGCTGTGAGGATGAGGAGGCTGTGAGGATGGAGGAGGCTGGAGGTGGGGAGGCTGTAAGGATGGGAGACTGTGAGATGGGGGAGGCTGTGAGATGGAGGAACTGTGAGAGAGAGGCTGTGAGGATGGGGAGGCTTTGAGATGGATGGAGGCGTGAAGTGAGCTGTAGGATGAGGAGGCTGTGAGGATTGAGGAGGCTGTGAGGTTGGGGAGGCTGTAGGATGGGTGGCTGTGGTGGAGGAGCTGAGTGGAGGAGGCTGAAGGGATGGAGGAACCTGTGAGGATGGAGGAGCTGAGGATGGAGGGTGTGAGATGGGCTTGAGGATGGATGAGGCTGTGGATGGAGAGGCTGAGAGGATGGGGGAGGCTGTGAGATGTGAGAGGCTGTGAGGATGGGGAGAGGCTGTGAGGATGGAGGAGGCTGTGAGGATGGAGGAGGCTGTGAATGGAGGAGGCTGAGAGGATGGGGAGGCTGTGAGGATTGAGGAGGCTTGAGGATGGGGAGGCTTGAGATGAGGAGGCTGTGAGGATGGAGGAGGCTGTGAGGATGGAGGAGGCTGAGAGGATGGAGGAGGCTGTGAAGATAGAGGAGGCTGTGAGGATGGAGGAGGCTGTGAGGACGGAGGAGGCTGTGAGGATGGGGAGGCTGTGAGAATGAATAATGCCAAATGTATTAAAAATAATAAAGATTCTTATACTTACCTCTCCGCTGAGTGGTCGGTGCCGGGAGTAGTAGCAGGCAGTGTGCTGCTAGGACCGTGCATGATGTCAGAATGACATCTGCATTCAGCGCTGTGATTGGCCCGCTCACAGTCATGTGATATGCACATCATGTATAACAGATAAACAGATAAGAGTAACAGATAAAGGCAGTGTGGAGATCGTCACAATAGCCCCGTGTTTAATAAATAACACCTAAATTGCTCATATTAAAGCCTGTACTCCTTTTTTCTTGGTAATAATATCTGTGAGTAGCTTCCCAGAGGTCTAAAAACTTAGTGGCATCTCTGACTATACATGGAAATCTTTATACTAATTATCTGTATTCAGCCCAATTGATTAGGCCTCTATGTAAGCAAGCTTGTGTGGAGCCCACTGGGACGGGGTACTCGGTACCGGACCGGGGTACTGCTGGGGATGTCACAGAGGTCCTGGTCCGGACCGTGTCCCAGGTTCTCACAAGTAAAAGGGGATATATACAGTGGATAATGTTTGTCGTGACACCACCCACGGGTTGTGGTCAGTGATGGGACCACCGCTGCAGCGCAGCTCTGCCAGGAGGATGGATGGGCTGCAGCTAGATGGATGAGCCCGCCACGGGTCGGGCTGCCCCTGGCAGGGTAAGAAGGACAGTAACAGTTCTGTATACCTGGAATCAGACACGGACACTGAAGCAGGGTTCATCGGGTTTACTTTCAAGTTCTTCAAAGTCACACAAGTCACGGTACAGTTCTCAACACAGTTCACAGTGCAGTTAACTCCGGGAACACTCAACCCTTTGCAGCCAGGCTGTTGACTCACCATAGCCGGGTGTACACGTCTCGGGCTGTTGCTTCTCCCTGTCACGGTTCCCCGCCCGAGGCTGTGGGGCCCGGTGGTCCAGATCAATAGGGGATGGCTGAATAGTTAAGGGTTAGATATTCTTGTCGTGACGCCGCCTGCAGGAATTCCAGTGATTTCACCGGCGCTGCTTGGGCCTCCGGGGGATGTACGGCAGCAAGATGGGTCGCTCCCCACAGGATGAGTGGGAGTCCCCGGGGCCAGGAGCTCTCTGATGGAATATGGCAGCTTTTGCAGTGCTGCGGGTTAGATCCAGGAATAATGCGCAGACACACAAAGTCTTTTAGGTACCTTTACTGGTGGCAACAGGTACACTCGGACTGGGTGATGAGGTTGACACTCCTGGAGTTTCCAAAGCAAGCAGTGTGTAGGCTTCCTTCGCTATTATTCTGGTGGGGTCGGGTGGATATGGAATTCTGCCGGACCGGGTTGTACGTTCGATGGAACGTGATTCACCTGGATTAACTGCACTGAGGGCACTATAAAAGGGGTGAGGTGCAATTGCTTCTCCTTTCCCTGGGCTCTCATCGGTGGGTGCTTCAGGTGTATGGGGGCTAGATGCCCTGGTCGTGGTGCTGGGCTCTCTGTGGGGTATGGGGTAGTTCCCACAGCTCGGTTCCAGTAACTGGATTGTTAGGGAGAGTTAGGGTAACTCTTCTGTCCCTGAGAGGTACTTTCTCCTGTCCTCTGACCCCAGTTGCAAGGGTCTCTCACTTGCTGGGTGTGCTGGTGTGGGCCTAGTGTGGCTCCAGAACTAGTACTGCACACTTCCTGCAGCTCTCCTAGCGTCTGCACACTCTGCTGTTTCTCTCTCCAGGACCCAATTTATAGGGGGAACTGGCTTAAGGTAACTAGTGGAGCTCCCCCTAGAGGCCTGGGGTGAAACAGGGTGCTAAAAGTGTTGTTAGTGGTGTGTGTTGCTTGCTGTTTTCACTCCATTTGTGTACCAAGAGTTCTGTGGTGCCCCAATCAGGGTGCCACATTCCCCCTTAGTTAACTTCAGTTCTCCCGGACTGAGCAAAAGTTTTCTTTACAACTTAACACTAAACATTTTATATACATTTAATAACCTGTACTTACAAAGTCTTAAATTGAAAAATACAAAAATCACTGAAAAAAGAAGGGAAAAATGGGAAAAAGGTGAAAAGTAGTCCATACGGCACTAGTTCTTTTGCCGCAGGCTGGAAAGAGTAAGTTTTAGGTCACACAAGTCCTGTGACAATTGTCCAAGTTTATGGAAAGGGAAAAAGGGTAAAGTCCAGCAGTAAAGTCTCTGATGGCTTAAACACATACACGGGTACACATCTTAAACTTTATACATTCCCTATGGGTGTCTCTGCTTGGGAGGCCGGGTCTAACCTTTTTACCCTACCAGGCACTTTCTGTCCTCAACTTAATATACTTGGGACAGGGCCCAGTTCCTCCACCCTTCTGTACACTACTTTTTACAGTTTTTGAACACGGGTACTATTTACATTTACTAACAGGTACTATTATTCCACTACATTCTAAACCCATTCTCCATATTTGCTTGCGGGTTGTCCTAATGTACTACATGTGGATCTGCGTAGTGTGGGTGTTTCAAAAGCTGTGTCTGTAGTGTACAAACTGGTTGTTGGTCTGTTGTTCCTACGTGTTTCTGTAATACCATAGTAAGTACGTAGTCTATTTACTGGACTATCATCTGTTAAAGGTGGTAGTGTAGGTAATTGTCTACGCTGACTTTGTCTTACTGTGAGACTAGAAGGTTCACCGATTACAGGAATCTCAGGTTCCAAGATAACAGGCTGCATCTCTCTTGCACTTGAATTTGTTCTTCTTGAACTGGTTGATTTGGTTGAATTGGTATTGGTTCTTGATTTTCTACAGGCTGGAAGAAATGAATAACTGGTATGATGAATGCACCATTGCATTGTGGCCAGTCGGCTGGTAAATCTCCAATGTCTGTATGGACGAGATTTTCTTTTGGTTCTTCAACTGTAGTTACTGCAGGGTAACTGGTTGCTTGAGGTATTAACTGTTCTGGACATTTCTTCAAATGGTCTCTTGATACAGTTGTAAAGGTGTTTCCTTGGTCTTTTCTGCTAACACTAGCTTTTGAATTGTCATATTGTGATTGCATAATTGTATAGGGTTTTAATTCCCAATTGTCATCCAATCTGTTTGTTTTTCTCTTTCTTTTTAGCACTAATTCGCCTGTGGTTAGAGGTTCTGCTGAGGCATGCTTGTTAAAGTCGTGCTCTTGTTTGTTTCTGCTTATGTTCAAGTTTCTCTCAACACTCTCTTGTACTTTCTGGTACTGCTCTTGGCGTTGGTTTATCCAATCTTCATCCGAAGAATCTGGTGTTGGTTCAATGGTTCCCATCGGTAAGTCAACTGGTAGTTTACCTGGTCTTGCTCTTATCAAGTAAGCAGGTGTGTAGTTAGTTGAACTAACAGTTATGTGGTTGTAGATATCCACAAGGTTTGGAAGTTTTTCAGGCCATTGATTTCTCTCTTCGAGTGGCAAGGTTTTGAGCATGTCAATAACAATGTGGTTCATTTTCTCACATAAACTGTTTGTTTGGGGATGATATGGTGTGGTCCTGATCTTTTTGCACCCATATAGCCCTAAGAAATCTTGAAACAGAGCTGATTCGAAGGCTGGCCCTTGGTCAGTCAAGACTTGGTCTGGATACCCGTGGGGGCGACAGATGTAACTCTGGAATGCTTTGGCTGCTACCTCCGCAGTTAAGTCCTTAACTAGAACTACTATCAGGAACCTTGAATAGTAATCCACGATGGTGAGTGCGTAAGTGTACCCGGTGCGACTTGGGGTTAACTTTACGTGGTCAAGAGCAACTATTTCAAGTGGTATCTTGGTGACAATTGGCTGCAACAGAGCTTTCTGAGTTAGATGGTCTTTCCTTCGAAGATGGCATGGTCCACAATTTTTACACCATTTATCAATTGAGCCTCGCATACCGACCCAGTAGAACCGATCTTTCAGGAGTCTTTCCAGCTTCTTCCATCCAAAGTGTCCTGCATCATCATGATAGGCTTCAAGGATCATTTGAACTTCAGTTTTGGGAACTACAATCTGCCATATGAGTTTGTGTGTTCTGGGATTCAGATACCTTCTGCATAGTTTACCTTGGTAGACAAACAACTTCCCCTTCTCTTTCCATAGGCGTTTAGCATTTTGGGAGGCATCAGGGTCCATGCTGGCGTGCTTTTGAGTTATCAACTCTGTTACCAAGCTGACATCTGGATCGTTAGCTTGAACCTCTTTCCAGTCATGGTGAGGTAAAGGGTTCACGGTCCTCTCTACACGTCTCTGGTTCGCCTGATGACACGTTGCCGTACCCGTACGGTGGAAAGCAGGTAGTTCTATTTCTTCCAGGTCATCTACATCTTCTCCCTCTTCAGGAAGGTTAGGCATTCTGGACAGGGCATCAGCGTTGCTGTTTTTGTGACCTGCCCGGTACTTCACAGTGAAGTCATAGTTTGAGAGTCTTGCTACCCAACGCTGCTCTAGGGCTCCCAGCTTTGCAGTCTCTAAATGAGTTAGAGGGTTGTTGTCAGTGAAAGCTGTGAACGGGGAGGAGGCCAGGTAATGCTTGAAGCGCTCGGTGATTGCCCAGAACGGGGCCAGGAACTCTAGTTTCAACGAGCTGTAGTTCTCTGTGTTCCTTTCCGTGGAACGGAGCTTTCTGCTGGCATAAGCTATCACCTTTTCCTTCTCTTGTTGACGCTGAGATAGGACTGCTCCTAAGCCTTCATTGCTTGCATCAGTGTACAGTAAAAACGGGAGATTGTAATCAGGGTAGGTCAGGATCTCTAAAGCATCTTTTTACTTTTGGAAGGATTGTTCCTGTTCTGGTCCCCCGTGGAACGGGGGTCCCCTGATCTTGCCGTTTTTGGATTGACCTACTAAGAGATCTTGCATTGGTGCGGCTATTTTGGTGTAGCCTTTGATGAATCGTCGGTAGTACCCGATCAGTCCTGGAAATTGACGTACCTCTTTGTGATTGGTTGGGGCTGGCCAGTCTTTGATGACGGTTACTTTATCCGGATCAGGTGCTACACCTTCTGAACTGACTACATGTCCTAGGTACTGGACCTTAGGTTTCAGCAGGTGAAACTTGGACGGCTTCAGCTTCATACCGTACTTGGACAGCGACTCAAACACTTCACTCAGATGTTGTAGGTGATCTTCATAGGTCTGGGAGTATACAATGACATCATCAAGGTAAAATAGCACAGTCTCAAAGTTCTTGTGGCCAAAACAACACTCCATCAGTCTCTGAAATGTTCCTGGGGCATTGCACAACCCGAATGACATACTGTTGAACTCGCAGAGCCCCATAGGGGTCGTGAAGGCTGTCTTCTCACGATCCTCCTCTGCAACGGAGACCTGCCAGTACCCACTAGTAAGATCTAATGTGGAGAAGTAGTTGGCAGACTTAAGTGCAGCTAGTGACTCCTCTATGCGGGGTAACGGGTATGAATCTTTGTATGTGACTTTGTTGATTTGTCTGTAGTCTACGCACATCCTCATACTACCATCTTTCTTTTTAACCAGGACCAGTGGTGCTGCCCAGGGACTACAGCTATCCCTAATGACTCCTGCATTTTTCATGTCCTGAAGCATTTCTTTTGCTCTTTGGTAGTGTGTGGGTGTATAGCCCTGTAACTTTCATTGATGGGTGCATGGTTGCCTGTGGGGATATGGTGTTGTACCCCTTTAATCCTCCCAAAGTCGAGTGGGTGTTTGCTGAACACTTGCTCATACTCCCGAACTACCCGGTAAACTCCATTTTTCTGATGAGAGGGTGTGTTGTCAGTACCTACACTGAGCTCCTGACACCATTTCTCTAACTGATCTTTGGAGTGAGGGGGTTCGTCAGTTACTGTTTGGGAAGAGGATTTTACATCAAGTATAGCATTGTTTTCAACTTGGTACAATTTTGCAACAGTAGCATATCTTGGCAGTCTGACTTTGTCATCACCATAATTTAATATGCGTACCGGGACCCTCCCTTTTCTCACATCAACCAACCCTCTGGCTGTCAAGAGCTTAGGACTACTATCAGACTGTACAGGTTCTACTACAGCTTGGTAGTCCTGCCCCCTGAGGCCTATGGCTGCTCGACACCAGATCATCATTTCACTTCTGGGTGGTACCACAATTGGAATGGGATCTGTTACCCGTACTCTGCCAATTTCACCATTTGACATTGTTACCTGTTGTTGATATACCAGAGCTTGGATCTGCTTTTGAATAGCTCTCCTCTCTTGGCTTACCAGCATCAGCACTCTGTTGGAGTAGGAACAACACTTCATCGAGACATTTAACCATAACATTAGTACCCAGTATTACATGTGGATCACTCTCGTATGGCCTATCCTGAGCCACTATGATACCCTGGTTTTTCAGCTGCACCCTCCCGACCTTTACTGTAGCTTCCCATTGTAACTGAAGCCCTCTGCTTACCGGTCATGGCGTACATATCCAGCGCCTGGCAGATCTTCCTTTGGAACGTATCCAAGGTACCAGGATTACCGCTGTACTTTGGTAACCAGGCCGCATTCGGGACGTACGGCAGAGATAACGGCATAATCAGAGCGGGTTGTTGCGGCATGGCACCGGTGGGTGGCTCACCTACCGGAGGTACGTTTGGCTGTACAGGTGGTGCAACCCGTTGATTTACTTGCGGGGGTACAGGGTTGTTGGAATACGGGTTACTCATCCTCGCTCCCCCTTAGTTAAGCGCGGCCAGTCCTTTCGATTTCAGCGGAAGTTGTCGGCCTCGCGGTGAGGAGTGAGGCACCACGGGAGTTTCCGGTTCCTGTTGCGCTCGGTGGAAGTCGTCAGAGCGTGGGGCGGGACCTATCTTCGCGCCCTTTGTACAGTAACGCCCCTTCTTTTCCCGCCTTCTACACAGCAATGGCGGTTCAAATGCACAGTTCAATTATCACAGTCATTAAAATAGCACACAATACCCATTGGGAAACGGGCCTGCTCGTATCCTGTTCGTGACCGCCAAATTCTGACTCACCGTAGCCAGGTGTACATGTCTCGGGCTGTCGCTTCTCCCTGTCACGGTTCCGCGCCCGAGGCTGTGGGGCCCGGTGGTCCAGATCAATAGGGGATGGCTGAACAGTTAAGAATTAGATATTCTTGTCATGACACCACCTGCGGGAATTCAGGTGATTTCACCGGCGGTGTTTGGGCCTCCGGGGGATGTACGGCAGCAAGATGGGACGCTCCCCACAAGATGAGCGGGAGTCCCCGGGGCCAGGAGCTGTCTCTGATGGAATATGGCAGCTTTTGCAGTGCTGCGGGTTAGATCCAGGAATAATGCGCAGAAACACAAAGTCTTTTAGGTACCTTTACTGGTGGCAACAAGTACACTCGGACTGGGTGATGAGGTTGACACTCCTGGAGTTTCCACAGCAAGCAGTGTGTAGGCTTCCTTCGCTATTATTCTGGTGGGTCGGGTGGATATGGAATCCTGCCGGACCGGGTTGTACGTTCGATGGAACGTGATTCACCTGGATTAACTGCACTGAGGGCACTATAAAAGGGGTGAGGTGCAATTGCTTCTCCTTTCCCTGGGCTCTCATCGGTGGGTGCTTCAGGTGTACGGGGGCTAGACGCCCTGGTCGTGGTGCTGGGCTCTCTGTGGGGTATGGGGTAGTTCCCACAGCTCGGTTCCAGTAACCGGATTGTTAGGGAGAGTTAGGGAACTCTTCTGTCCCTGAAAGGTGCTTTCTCCTGTCCTCTGACCCCAGTTGCAAGGGTCTCTCACTTGCTGGGTGTGCTGGTGTGGGCCTAGTGTGGCTCCAGAACCAGTACTGCACACTTCCTGCAGCTCTCCTAGCGTCTGCACACTCTGTTGTTTCTCTCTCCAGGACCCGATTTATAGGGGGAACTGGCTTAAGGTAACCAGTGGAGCTCCCCCTAGAAGCCTGGGGTGAAACAGGGTGCTAAAGGTGTTGTTAGTGGTGAGTGTTGCTTGCTATTTTCACTCCATTTGTGTACCAAGAGTTCTGTGGTTCCCCAACCAGGGTGCCAGGGTGCCACACTGTCACTCTGAGATGAGACCCCTCACTTCTTCTATGTGTCCTTTCAGGCTGTTCTCTCCCTCTCTGTTCTCTCTGCAGGTTGTATGGCGGCAGCTCGGCCCCTTGTATGTAGCTTCTCCCTGTGTGTGTGGGTGGTAAGCCGGGTCCTCATGGTTGCTGCTGTGCCTCCAACCCTGGTGTTAGGAACTCCAACCTGGAGTTAAAGCTCGCCGTCGGTTTGTCTGGGAAGCCGGTGTGGAACTTCAGTTCCCCTCAGAGCCGACACTCTGGTGTGTGCCTAGCCTGCAGTAACGCTGTCTTACAAGGCGTTACCACGCTCCTTCTAACCCATGTGGATCCCATTGACTTCAAGGGAATCTACCCCACCTGTAGTTGGTCAGTGTTGTCGTGTTTTTCGGACCCGGTGATACCGGTCCGGTCTCTGTCCTCACACTCCCCTGGGATGCCGGCTATGAGCGAGCTTTATCTCCATGGATCTGTGTCTCTTTGGATTCTGTGTCTCTAGGGAGCCCAACCCCACCGGGATGTGTCACTTTCTTTCTGCTCGTCTTTACAGCTCAGCCTACTCTGGCCTACTAACTCCTTCCTCCTCTTTTCCTTCTTTTGTTCTGGTCTACCACCTGACCTTTCTTACTTCCCACCCACTTTCCTTTAAACCCCACCACTCCTTGCCCGCCTAGAGTCACGGGCTCCGGGTTGGGTGCTGTGTTCTAGTGGATGTGTGTGCTGTGAGGGTGTTTTTTGCACAAACCGTCTATCTTTCTTTCTGGCTGCAGTTCCCTATGTGGCCACCGTGGTCGCAGGGGCACCACACTTGCTGCTCTATTCAGTGTCAATTGTACACTTTTCTTTGGTTGCATAGGACTGATCTCTCAGTGCTCTGAGCCAGACCAAGCCTGACTTTGTTACTTTACCTGGACTTGATTCTCTGCTCGTGACCTGATTCCTCTTTCTGCCTGCTCCTCTGTATTCTGTTTTGTCCCTCTGTTTTCCTGACTTTGGCTTGAATTGAACTTCACTTCTGACTACCCCTTCCTGTAACTGCGCCATATCCTGGACCTGACCTCAGATTGTTTTGACCTCTCTTTACTACCAGTAAGTACCGTAGTAATATTATTATATTTACTTTCCGTCAGTACGGTCTGTTTTCTTCACCTTAGAGATTAGTTATTACTGTACTGACTCGTGTCACAGCTATTGACTTGTATTAGTAGCCAGTTTGCTGCTTATTATGGATCGATGTAGAACATATGCCTGCTTTATTTTATTTATTTTGTGGACAATTAATACACAAAAAAAGGCACATTGTTAGTAATGGATTTGTGATTTATCCCCAAAAATAACAGATAACACACACCAAAATAAACATGAAAGATCAATTTTGCTTTCCCACAATGTCCAAGATTGTCCGACAAAAAAACAAAATGGGAGACATGACAAACTTTGATCACACTTGCCAATGCAGGTCAATAGCCCATTGAAAAACAAAGGATGGCAATCTGACATCATCCATGCGGTCTTTGCACTTTACGTAAAGTGGGAAGAAAACACTAAGAATGTTTTTTCTGAAAATAAGGAACAACTGGTGAAAAAGAGATTTTTAAGACTGACACAGACCAAAAATGGGTAGAGCATGAAAAAATCTGGATCATTTTTCACATATGAGAACAAAAATAAACATGTTTAACCGGCTTTAGTTTGTGTTGTTTTTGCTTCGTCGTAATATTGGACATGTCTTATAAGTGTGTGTCTTATTTATAGCTGCTGTGGTCTGCATTTTGCACCATATATTCTATATGTGATATTCAAATGGATTTTGCATGTACAGTTGTGGCCAAAAGTATTGACACCCCTGCAATTCTGTCAGATAATACTCAGTTTCTTACTGAAAATGATTGCAATCACAAATTCTTTGGTATTATTATCTTCATTTAATTTGTCTTCAATGAAAAACACAAAAGAGAATGAAGCAAAAAGCAAAACATTGATCATTTCACACAAAACTCCAAAAATGGGCCAGACAAAAGTATTGGCACCCTCAGCCTAATACTTGGTTGCACAACCTTTAGCCAAAATAACTGCGATCAACCGCTTCCGGTAACCATCAATGAGTTTCTTACAATGCTCTGCTGGAATTTTAGACCATTCTTCTTTGGTAAACTGCTCCAGGTCCCTGATATTTGAAGGGTGCCTTCTCCAAACTGCCATTTTTAGATCTCTCCACAGGTGTTCTATGGGATTTAGGTCTGGACTCATTGCTGGCCACCTTAGAAGTCTCCAGTGCTTTCTCTCAAGCCATTTTCTAGTGCTTTTTGAAGTGTGTTTTGGGTCATTGTCCCGTTGGAAGACCCATGACCTTGGAGGGAGACCCGGCTTTCTCACACTGAGCCCTACATTATGCTGCAAAATTTGTTGGTAGTCTTCAGACTTCATAATGCCATGCACACGGTAAAGCAGTCCAGTGCCAGAGGCAGCAAAGCAACCCCAAAACATCAGGGAACCTCCGCCATGTTTGACTCTAGGGACCGTGTTCTTTTCTTTGAATGCCTCTTTTTTTCTCCTGTAAACTCTATGTTGATGCCTTTGCCCAAAAAGCTCTACTTTTGTCTCATCTGACCAGAGAACATTCTTCCAAAACGTTTTAGGCTTTCTCAGGTAAGTGTTGGCAAACTCCAGCCTGGCTTTTTTATGTCTCCGGGTAAGAAGTGGGGTCTTCCTGGGTATCCTACCATACAGTCCCTTTTCATTCAGACGCCGACGGATAGTACGGGTTGACACTGTTGTACCCTCGGACTGCAGGGCAGCTTGAACTTGTTTGGATGTTAATCGAGGTTCTTTATCTACCATCCGCATAATCTTGCATTGAAATCTGTCATCAATTTTTCTTTTCCGTCCACATCTAGGGAGGTTAGCCACAGTGCCATGGGCTTTAAACTTCTTGATTACACTGCACACGGTAGACACAGGAACATTCAGGTCTTTGGAGATGGACTTGTAGCCTTGATATTGCTCATGCTTCCTCACAATTTGGTTTCTCAAGTCCTCAGACAGTTCTTTGGTCTTCTTTCTTTTCTTCATGCTCAATGTGATACACACAAGGACACAGGACAGAGGTTGAGTCAACTTTAATCCATGTCAACTGGCTGCAAGTGTGATTTAGATATTGCCAACACCTGTTAGGTGCCACAGGTAAGTTACAGGTGCTGGTAATTACACAAATTAGAGAAGCATCAGATGATTTTTCTAACAGTGCCAATACTTTTGTCCACCCCCTTTTTTATGTTTGGGGTGGAATTATATCCAATTTGGCTTTAGGACAATTCTTTTTGTGTTTTTTCATTGAAGACAAATTAAATGAAGATAATAATACCAAAGAATTTGTGATTGCAATCATTTTCAGGAAGAAACTGAGTATTATCTGACAGAATTGCAGGAGTGTCAATACTTTTGGCCACAACTGTTGGAATAACCGTAATCATAGGCTTTCTCTAGGCAAAACATCAATTGATAAGAATCCAGATAAACAAATCAATAAGAAAAACATGACCAAAGTACACTCTATGTGTGCTAACACTGCAGAGGAAGCAGAGGGTAGGAGATAATAGATATCTCGCATTACAGCTCAACAAGTCTTATCCAAGTCTTACTTAGGGTGCTTTCACATTATGATTTACTGCCTGTCCTCGGATCCCACTGACAGGCACGGATCCACACGGATCCCTGCAATCGGATGGCAAATAGCCATCCGATCCGATTCTATGCAGGATCCGTGTGGATCCTGTGGTCCCCTATCTCTCCCTGCTCCTGCCTCCTCCATCTTCTTTCTCCCCCCGCCCCTCTATCCTGATCTAATCCCTATCCTGTCCCCTGTTCCCTTCCCCGTGTGTTAGAAAAAAACAACTCCTCTCGAAGTATACATCACCTGTCACCAGGAGTGTCTCCAAAACTCAGAACAGGTGTCAATCTTTCAATTATAGTTTTTCTCTGCAAGTTCCTCTCCTGGTTTTGGCACACAAACCTGATGAAACCTGATCAGGGAAAAAACTGCAGTGTGAAACCAGCCTTAGTAGTGAGGTGAACGATGGCCATGACGTCATATCTTCTGGATCGGCAGAGACAGTCAGAATGGTAGGGTTGGAGCCGAGGGAAGATTCCTGTTTTGACTATATCTTCTTTGTTTCTTTCAGAACTATCTTTCCGAAAGTTAATTATTTCTGGAGAACGACTATGATTCTCTGAAAGTTTGAATTGTTCATAGTTTTGTGATCAGTTAACAAGATTGTATTTATCCCTATTCTTAGTCAGTTTATGTTTTTGTTCACAGAGACAAGCCATTGCTGTCATTTTACACTGGTACTAAGACATTAGTAAAATTCATGGACAGGATTGGAGTAGAAGCAAACCTCATGTCCAGGCAATGAAAAATTCATGTGGTTTGAGGGCAAGTTTATTTAAAGAGATACACGGTCACTACATCCACATAAGGATTTTTTTTTTGGAAGATTAACATTTGTCTCTAAAATAAAATAGGCAAGTAAAGCCATTTTGTTTTAAAAGACCAAGAAATGTCAATGTGAAGTTTAATGTATGAAAAATGTAAGGTCATGCGCTTTGGCCAAAAAACACAAAATGTACAATTATGTAGTAAGTAATTTATGGACAAAACTCACCATTCGTGACCAATACCAGGCAGCTGTTGCAAAGGCAGATAACAGCATGAAATGCATTAAAAGAGGTATTGATGTGTGGTGCACTGCTCACGCAGGTAGCCACAGACTTCCCTAATGCACAGCTGGGTTTCCACAGCAGGTACCTACTACATGCAACACCTTCCACCCCTACACAGTAGGGGAGCCCCACTTGCTGACCCTAGGCAAGATCCCCTATAAATACTGCTGCTGGGGGAGGAGTTAGTTAGAGTGTGCAGACGCTGGGAGAGCTGGGAAGACGTCCTGGTGATCGGTGCTGTGGTTAGGCCCGAACCAGAGACCCGGAGTGACCCTTCTGCCGTCCAGCAAACATAGGAGTGGGGACAGAAGGCAAGGAGCAGAGCCAAGGGAGCGAGGAACTAGTGGAAGTTCACCCAAAGACGTCTTGGACTTTGGGGATCCGCACCTGTAGGGTTACTCCAAGACTACAGAAAACTCTGTCACACCATGGAGACTTCAGTCACCCAGTCCTCCTGCGTACCCAGAGAAAGGGAGCCAGACACCGCAGTGAGATATCACAAAGCATTGATCAAAGAGGATAACCTGTGGACCGCGCAGGAGGAGGGAGAGAGGGAGGATAGAGGAAGGGAGGAGGTCAGTCTGGCTGCAAGCAGACAGGGCTTCAGGAACCGTAGAGAAACAGAGGAGGCCTTATACCCACTTGCTGTGGGGACCCACTGTGCACCTGTTCACCCGACAGTGCCCTGGACGGATTTACCTGCTCATACCACCAGTAAAAGGTAAAAGACTTTCTACAGTGTGTGTGCCTCATTCCTCTAAGCTCCGGTGCCATTATAGACTGCTCCATCACTCCCTACCCTGACCTACAGTACCACTCCAAGCTGCCCCTTTACACTACGCTGCCCCGGAGGCTCAGCTCCATCTGTAGGGAGCTTTGCCAACTCTGCTACATTACCATCGAACTGCGGAGGACTGTGGCGGCGCTGGTGACCCATCACCAGGTACTACAGGTGGAGTCACATGAAAAACTGTTATCCCCTGTACATAACCCCTTATTGAAGTGTCACCCAGTCCACGGGCTCAGGCACTGCCACACCTGACATGGGGCTCAACAGATGCTCTGGATGAGAACATAGTTTTGACTCGCATTATGCAAGTCACTTATGAAGCCACACTTTGAATACTATATACATTTTTGGTCTCCGGTGTATAGGATTGATATAGCTAAACTTGAGTGTGTGCAGAGAAGAGTGATCAAAGTTATTAAGGGAATAGGTGAACTGATTTACCAAGGTCCCCCGTGACCTCCAACCCAGCAGCATTCACATCTGTATTACTAAACTCCATGCCTAAGCAGCCCTGTATAATATTATTCACTTAACTCAATGTTTTAAAAAAGTATTTAGTAGCTCCACTCTTCCGATGTCATTTAGGGCTTTGGCTAGTCAATGGGGCGTTAGTTTCCCTCTTTTCATGTTATCATGCCCCTGTGGATGTAATAACATGATTTCCATGAGGCGGCGTCATCGCCAACCCCTGGAAATCTTGTGTATGGGTGTGACTCATTTCGGCAGCATCACTGCGCCTCTGAAGCCAGGTGTACCCGTCCTGGTTTCAAATAGGCGCACTGTGCATGATTGGGAGAACAGTTTCTATACTTCCAATTATACACAGTGTGCATCTCTGAAACTGGTATGCGCACACCTGGCTTCAGAGGTGCAGTGATGCTGCTGAAATTAGTCGCGCACATGTGAGATTTCCAGGAGCTGGTGATAACGTTGGCTCGTGGAAATCATAATATGATTCTCACAGGGCGTGATAACATAGAAAGTGGGCGCACTAGTCTGGAGAAACTGACACTCCATCGACTAGTCAATGCCTTAATTAGCATAGGTGAAGTAGAGCTTATAATACTGTCTTTTAAACATTGAGTCAAGTGAATAACATTACGCAGGGCTGGATACACAGGGAATTTAGTCTTACAGATATAAATGCTGATGGGTTGGAGGGCAGAGGGGACCTGACAGGTTCTGTTTAAACTTAAGAGTTAAGTCAATTTGGAAAGAAACTACACTTATTTATTACATTATCCAAATATATGAGGGGACAGTAGAAAGATCGTTCTAATGATCTTTTGTCACTTAGGCCTGCAACGGCAAGAAGACGTCTAGAGGAAAGATGCTTTAATCATAATTACAGGTGCAGATTCTTTACTCATTGATTTACTACAAAAGTACAATGAGGGCTTAGATGTCTTCTTGATAAATATTACAGGTCATGGGCATTAGATTCTGTGATGGGATGTTCATCAAAGGAACTAGTCTGAAGGAATTTTCTTTCTCATGTGGGTAACTAACATTTGCCTTGTTTGGTTTTGCCTTAATCTGGATCAACATGCTAGGACATAGGTTGAAATTAATTGATTTGTGTCTGCTATCAACCTAAGGGCCACTTGACACGTCGCAATATCATTCCGATATTGCGTAAGATCTCACGGGAGCGCGCACTTTTTTGGCACTTGTCCAAAATTGCATAGGAGATGTTACACAGGGAGATATCGGCAGGTTACGCAACTGCGATGTCTACGCCCCCTCCTTCGCACTGTGTACGAGCGACCCAGGGAACGACCATTTAACATGAGAGTGAATAGGGAAAGTTGCGCTCCAAATCGTTGTTGGGCTGTCACACAGCACGATCCTGCCAGATCGTCAAGCCAATATTTCACAGTTGGAGAGCCTGCACAATTCACAAACGATATCGTTTTTGCATTGTTCTGGCGTCGCATTGCTCATTTACACCACACAATGCACGGACGATATCGGTGGCAACGCCCGAACCTTGTGACTTTTTATCGTAGTTGGGTTACGATATCGTGCCGTGTAAAGCGGCCCTAAGGGTACTGTAAGACGTCTCAACATTGCATGCAGTTTCACAGGCAATTTGCTGGTTGCAGTGAAATCATGGACACATTGTTACATTTGTACACGGCAACAAAATAGAACAATGTGTCAATGTGAAATATGATTTCCCTGCAACCAGCAAATTGCAAGTGTAAAGGTACCCTAAACCCTTAGTGACAGAGCTAATTTAGAGCTTAATAACATGGCTCCATTTCTTAAATCTATTAAGTTTTACTATATGTGGTAATATCTTTGGAATGCTTCGACACATCCCATTGACTATAAGACTTTTTTTTGGGACACATTGTACTTTATATTAGTGGTAAAGTTAGGTTATCTTTTACATTTTTTATTTATTATAAATGTCTGAAATTTGTTTAATATTTCACAAAATTAGCAATTTTCAAACTCTGAAGGGTTACACTTATAAACCAGTTAATAAGCATTCCCAATATATATTACGGTACTTTGTTTCAAGATCATTTTTCTGACCTCCAGTTGTTTAACATGTTATCAGGGTTAAAGTTTGAAAGCAACTTTTCATTTTTGTTTAAGGAAATTTACAGATCGTATTTTATATGGACCTATTCAATTTTGAAGTGGCTTTGACGGGCTTTTATTTTTAATTAGAAAATGCTCCAAAGTAATACCATATTAAAAACTGTACCCTTCAAATTATTAAAAACTGCTTTCATGAAATTTGTTACCCTTCAGGTGCTCCACAAGTATTAACGCAAACTGTAATCATTGACTGAGTCACATGACGCACAGGTCCTAAAGTACTGTAATACTCACAGACAGGTCCTGCGGTGCCCCCGAGGAAGACATCATCGGGGATCACCATGGGATTGCAGAGGGTAAGTAATTGGATGTTGAGATGCAGAAAACGCACCAGAAAAACGCCACATTATTTGATGTGCTCATTATTTTCTGGATGCGCTTTCTGCACCACTAATGCAGCAGTCAAAAAAGGCAGTGTCTCAACAGCAAATTAAAAATCCCATTCATTTTCCTGACAGATGATATGACTTATCCAATTTTGGTGCAGTTTACAAAAAAAACAACACAGCACCAAAAACTGATCAATAACGCCCAGTGTGAACAAAGCCTTACTGTGGTTTAGGCATACTGTGGAGTTCAGAATCGAGGAGGCTTTGTGGAACAAGATTGAAGAAAGTAATAAACGTTTCCGCTAGTGTTTTACAATGCCAGAATAGTGCATGATATTTTACAAAATGTCATGAATATGAAGCAAATATATCCTTAGTGTAAACTGACAGGAACTCTGGGTTTGAGATCTGCACCATGTCAATTTGTACTGTGGATACAGGTGAAAATGTACCTCCTAGTTATTTCTGTAACGCTAAATGCCTCTGTGGAGCTCGCTGCTGAACACTTAGGGTGGATGCACACGATCAGTGAATGCAGCATTTTGGACTCAGCGGTTTGCCACTGTGTCCTAAACACTGCGTTGTGCAGTAGCAGCATAGTGGATGGGATTTTTAGAAATCCCATCCTCACTTTGCTGCTCCCGACCGCAGCGTTTTTTCAGCCACGGTGCAGGCTGCTGGATTTCCACATCATTTTAATTTCAGTCAGAAGCAGTCACCATTGGGTGCACACAGGGAGAAGCCGTCATGCATCCACCGCTGTTTGTGAGTACAGGGCGGCTGAGATCTCCCTGCGGGCACCAGTGGGTGCCCTCAGGGCCGGAGGTGCTGCGTCCAACTATGGACCGTGAGCGCATACCCTTAGGAGGAGAGATGCCGCAGCAAAGTGTGAATATTGTCCTTTGGCATCCTGTATCATAGTATGTGAATGGAGTGAACTAAGATGGACAGAATATACTGACAGCTGTCGTGACACGCTGTCTATTCCCCACTCATATAGTGTGTGCTCCCAGGATGCTATGGATGACGCCAGCTCCTGGGAATTTCCCACCCTTTGCTTACTCTAATGGTCTTTCCTGCTTCTGAAGGCAGCCTAACAATAATATTATACTAGGGAAATGCTAATAACGCACAGCAAGTCTCACTGTAGGGTGGAGAATTCAGCAGGGAAGCAGGAGGACTACGGTGGGTTTACACAAGACATTCTTCCTCAGCATACTTATCTCCAATAGAGTCCGATCGAGACCTGTTTACATCAAAAAACGATGGATTTTCAGAGCTGGAGTTACAAGCATGTTGTACCAGAGGCAACGATCAAACAAAGATTCTTAACAGGATTATTGGTGGTTTCTGCTCCAAAACCGAAACAATATAACCATCAATAACTCTCTGTAATGTTTTCCTAATGATATCAATGGAAAAGCCACACTGCTATTTATACCATGTGTTTTATTTTTTTTGGTTTGTTTTTTTTTCCCTGTAGAGTGGTTTCCAAAACCGTAATGGAAAAAAGTAGTGACAGGTCACTTCTGTAGGTGGATTTCTCGTGGAATGTGCTCTAACCTTGATACTGTCAAGATAAAAGGCTGTAAAAAGCTGCAGGGGAAAATACAGTTTTTAAGAGGTTCCTCAAGTATCAAATTCTTCAAAAACAGTGTCAGATATGATCATTTCAAAAACAACACATAATTACGGTAATTCTTAGAAATGACATTCAGTATATCCTCATCAAAGACCCCTGTGTGAACATCCTCTTAAAGGGAATCTGTCAGCAGGTTTTTGCTATGTAATCTGAAAACAGCATGTCGGAGGGTTAATAAAGAGATTTGTGTTTACTTTCTATGTTAGTTTAAGCTTCTTAGCTTTATCATTAGTGAGACCCCCTGTGGTCAGAGCTGCCACCAGGAATTTCAGGGACCCATACTGGTAACATTTCGGGGTCCCCTTGAGACTCTGCACAAGCTTCACCCCCATCTCCACCTTCACCTCGCAAACATTCCACAGTCACACCGCCCACTTTTTAAAAAAACTCCCGCATATGTGAGGACACAGGTTGCATATGCATACATAATACAGTTAGGGCCAGAAATATTTGGACAGTGACACAATTTTCGCGAGTTGGGCTCTGCATGCCACCACATTGGATTTGAAATGAAACCTCTACAACAGAATTCAAGTGCAGATTGTAACGTTTAATTTGAAGGGTTGAACAAAAATATCTGATAGAAAATGTAGGAATTGTACACATTTCTTTACAAACACTCCACATTTTAGGAGGTCAAAAGTAATTGGACAAATAAACATAACCCAAACAAAATATTTTTATTTTCAATATTTTGTTGCGAATCCTTTGGAGGCAATCACTGCCTTAAGTCTGGAACCCATGGACATCACCAAACGCTGGGTTTCCTCCTTCTTAATGCTTTGCCAGGCCTTTACAGCCGCAGCCTTCAGGTCTTGCTTGTTTGTGGTCTTTCCGTCTTAAGTCTGGATTTGAGCAAGTGAAATGCATGCTCAATTGGGTTAAGATCTGGTGATTGACTTGACCATTGCAGAATGTTCCACTTTTTTGCACTCATGAACTCCTGGGTAGCTTTGGCTGTATGCTTGGGGTCATTGTCCATCTGTACTATGAAGCGCCGTCCAATCAACTTTGCAGCATTTGGCTGAATCTGGGCTGAAAGTATATCCCGGTACACTTCAGAATTCATCCGGCTACTCTTGTCTGCTGTTATATCATCAATAAACACAAGTGACCCAGTGCCATTGAAAGCCATGCATGCCCATGCCATCACGTTGCCTCCACCATGTTTTACAGAGGATGTGGTGTGCCTTGGATCATGTACCGTTCCCTTTCTTCTCCAAACTTTTTTCTTCCCATCATTCTGGTACAGGTTGATCTTTGTCTCATCTGTCCATAGAATACTTTTCCAGAACTGAGCTGGCTTCTTGAGGTGTTTTTCAGCAAATTTAACTCTGGCCTGTCTATTTTTGGAATTGATGAATGGTTTGCATCTAGATGTGAACCCTTTGTATTTACTGTCATGGAGTCTTCTCTTTACTGTTGACTTAGAGACAGATACACCTACTTCACTGAGAGTGTTCTGGACTTCAGTTGATGTTGTGAACGGGTTCTTCTTCACCAAATAAAGTATGCGGCGATCATCCACCACTGTTGTCATCCGTGGACGCCCAGGCCTTTTACAGTTCCCAAGCTCACCAGTCAATTCCTTTTTTCTCAGAATGTACCTAACTGTTGATTTTGCTACTCCAAGCATGTCTTCTATCTCTCTGATGGATTTTTTCTTTTTTTTCAGCCTCAGGATGTTCTGCTTCACCTCAATTGAGAGTTCCTTTGACTGCATGTTGTCTGGTCACAGCAACAGCTTCCAAATGCAAAACCACACACCTGGAATCCACCCCTGACCTTTTAACTACTTCATTGATTACAGGTTAACGAGGGAGACGCCTTCAGAGTTAATTGCAGCCCTTAGAGTCCATTGTCCAATTACTTTTGGTCCCTTGAAAAAGAGGAGGCTATGCATTACAGAGCTATAATTCCTAAACCCTTTCTCCGATTTGGATGTGGAAACTCTCATATTGCAGCTGGGAGTGTGCACTTTCAGCCCATATTATATATATAATTGTATTTCTGAACATGTTTTTGTAAACAGCTAAAATAACAAAACTTGTGTCACTGTCCAAATATTTCTGGCCCTAACTGTATATATTCACATATTATATGTGTGTGTGTATACTGCCGACCCAGGGGTCTCTCAGTCTCTGTATGGCTAGGGTCACACTTGCGTTTTTTTTTTTTTTTTTTAAATCCTGATCCGGTTTTGAGCTTTCAAAAAGTTCAAAACCGCATCAGGAAATGCTCCTAATAGGAGCCCATTATAACAACTGGATTGCATTACATGCAATCCGGTTACCGCATCCGGCTCTGCAGCCTGCGTGAAAAATCATGCAGGCTGCAGTTTTCAGAGCGGTTCTATCATCCGCAATGCGGTTACCGTTTACTTTGCTTATCCTGGCTGCTGCCGGGATAAGCAAAGTGTTACTATTAACACTGTTAAAAAAGCTTAAATATTATTTGTGGCCATCATGTCTCTAGGGGGTGCCCACCCCCCCTAGAGACATGCTGCCCACTTAGGTGGGCATGTAATGTGCTAATAACTCATGTACAGTAAGCCGGCTCCTGTCGGCTCTGTACAATTTTCTGAATGAAGCCGCGGATCCCCAGTTAGCTGCGCGCACACTATACGTAATGTACGTATAGTATGGGCTGCTGTCCGAGGTCCTGTAGGCTTTTACATTAGATTTATGGGCAGCGCACCGCCATAGATCTACTGTGAAAGCCTACAGGACCCTGGACAGCGCACATACTATACGTACATTACGTATAGTATGCGCGCAGCTGACAGGGGAGCCGCGGCTTCATTCAGAAAATTGTACAAAGCCAACAGGAGCCGGCTTACTGTACATGAGTTATTAACACATTACATGCCCACCTGAGTGGGCAGCATGACTCTAGGGTGGGTGGGCATCCCCTAGAGACATGATGGCCACAATTACTATTAATATTTAAGCTTTTTTAACAGTGTTAACACTTTGCTCATCCCTGCGGCAGCAGGGATGAGCAAACTGTACGGTAACCGGATTGCTCAGGATTACACATCCGGAGCAATCCGGTTACCGGATTGCGGCTTCAGCCACACATTTTGCTTGCAAAATGTGTGGGAAGCCAATTGCATTCACCACATCCGGATCAGGATGCAGTGAAAGCAATTTCATTAACAAATGTGACCCTAGCCTATGTGTGTTTATTTTTATATATATACACACACACAGAGACTCATGGGGCTGGTTGTATACACAAATTTACATGAATGAAATTTAATTTGGGAGGGCTGCAAGCTTTGCAGGACAAAGTGCCATTTTTAGTGATACCATTTATTTTTCCAATACACCTTTTGATCACCTTTTTGCACATTTTGCGCTCGTTGTCTTACAATTAGTCCCATATATTAATTTTGGACAACATATTGAAGTACTGCCCCATCTTGCAATAACATCTTGTAGAAATGCCCCAGTTTGTAGTAATGTCCCATCTTGTAGTAATGCTCCTATTTTGCAGTAATGCCCTATCTTGCTTCCCTCCTTGAAGTAATGCCCCATCCCGGTCCCCATCTTATAGCAATGTTCTATCTTGTAGTAGTTGCCCATCTTGTAGTAATGGACCATCCTGCAGTAATGCCCCTTCTTGCAGTAATGCCCTATCTTGCTGTAATGTCAATCTTGAAGTAATGCCCCATTTTGTAATAATGCCCCATCTTGCTCTTCTCCTATTAGTAATGCACCACCCTGGTCTCCTTCTTGTAGTAATGCTACATCCTGGTCTTCTTGTAGTAATGCCCCATGTAACTTCCCTATTGTATCATTTTTCATCACACACACACACAATTGTTCTAATTTTTCCTCAGCTCCCTCGGCTTTCTGCACATGTGGCCTGCAGGGAATCAGACCCCTTGGCGATTGCGGTCCCAATAAATGTACGTTCGCCGGCACCACCAGGATCAAGCTCTTTGCAGCTACACCCATGGCAGCCACTGACCAATCAGAGGCTGGCAGCTGACATCAGCTGCTGGCCTCTGATTGGCTGGCATTTGCCATAGGTATAGCTGAGCAGAGCTTGATCCTGGTGGCGCCAGCACCCGTGCATTCATCTGAAGTAAAGCAAGGATGTCGCTGCCACTCTAGAACCCGCCGCAATAATCAATGAGTATGTTGTACCTGTGGGCCACTTAAAGCAGCCTCAGGGGCCGCTTGTGGCTTGTGTGTTTGAGATCCCTGCAATAGAGACTGCTGGGGGCTGCATGCACAATAGAAACTGCTGGGGCTGCAAGGACCATAGAGACTGCTGGCTGTATATAGTATATTACCAGCAATATACTGAACACACATCCAAACTATATACACATAGTATATTAAGACACACTGTAATACAGAATATAGTGCGGACCTCTATATACAGTATGGTGCTGTGCATGAGCTGGAAAATGGCAGGTTTGGTCGGCCTCCTTTGCTTTGGTGGCCATCCTAGTAGCGCGGCTGGCTAAGGCAGTGACTTGAGTGGGGCCGGGTAAAGAAGTGGGGGAGAAAATGGAGTGGGCCCCATAAACCAGTAAGGTATTTGTGGGGGGGCAGCGTGGGTCCCATACACCAGTAAGGGTAATAATGCCCTGATGGTGGCGCTGTCTGTTATTAGCAGCTTCTGTCTATGGAAATGTACATACACAGCCTGGTGTGGGCGGGGGCAGCTCTGCTACATGTCTAAAACAGAAAACTTTGATTGTGTCAGAATGGTTTTATCCAGTAATCTAAGTGATACATTGTTGGGATCAGGGCCTCTTTGCCTACATCATGCTGCTCTCAGATGATGTAGCAAAAACCTGGTGCCAGATTCCCTTTAAGAATCCAATAGCTATGGGCACCATCATACACATTTAACTGTGGCATGAAATACTGTTTGTGCTCCTTTTCATAACGAAAGTATTAGACACACTAAAAGAGCTATACAGTAAAGGAAATCTTTTATGCTATGATAACCTGTCAGGTTCTCCATGTCCCCAGAAGCACCGGCAGTTCTGTGCACATGTCTATAATCCCAGCCTTACAGTCCCTTCATGTATTTGTACACAAACAAATCTTTAAAAAAAGTGTTTCTAAAGTCTGTTTATGAGATGCTAATTAGGGCTTTGACTAGTCGAGGGGGTGTTTGTTCCCCCACTAGTCGGCCCACTTAGCATGTTATCACGCCCCTGGGCACTTTGTCTCATTGAAGCGTGGAAACGTGCACTTGGCTTTAGAGTAGTGTGTATGACCAGAAGTGCAGATAACTTCCGATCAGGCGCAGTGAGCCTCTCTGATACAAATAAATGAAGAGACTGTTAGGCAGGTAATTTTAACATGTGCCCACAACTGCTTTTGGTTTTGGAGGTACAAAGGGCCTGATTCTTTAAACATATCATACTCCCTAGCGTTGGGTCCTTACGGTCATGTCTTAAGCAGACATTCATCATGACCAGCATAGTTCACGCTGCTCTTGGTAAAGAGATGCGCTGAAGTCAAATGCTTCTGATTCATGGAGAGGCAAATACTTCTTCAAATATCACGTACATTGAACGAGTGACGTTTGCGCCTCCCCACAAATCCTACACTTTGCCTACTTTGCTGGGCAAAAATGGTGTGAAACTGGCAATTAGCAAAATTTTAGCGCAGCCTTGAGTTCCACCAAATTTTTGTGTCTTTTCACAAAAGTGTAAAAGCTAAGATGAACTGGGCCCGAAGACTCCTAAGGTCACACGGACATAGAAGACAGGTTTGCATGTGTGTCCTCATGGTGCTCCATGACTCACTTTAAGTGCCATTTAAAAACACACTGCAAATAACATACTAAACATAGGTCACTTAATGTCACTATCTTGCAATACCTCTAATTATTTCAGATGTCTTACAAGGAAGCAGAAACTATTTATTTTTTTTTTTAAACATTGGGCAGAGTAAACTGTCTACTCAAGGAATGACTGCCATCTTCTGGCCCAGAGTAGTATTACACCTAATAAAGAATTTGTTTTATTACATTTTAGAAGAGATGGCCAAATCTACTAAAACAGATGTACCTTATGACGATACCATTTCTGCGGTACAGTTATATGCATATATATATATAAAAAGTAATTTTGTTTAAGGCATATAGAAATATTTCAATGGAATCCATCAGAAGGTGTGAGCTCTCTAGACTGCCGATGAGTCAGAGAAGGTCTTCTAGAGTCTAGGTTACTGTGACATGTAAATGTGTGGGCACCACAGCTCAAAATGACTGTTATTGTGAACAGTAAAGCAAGTTGAAGATTCAATAATCTCTACAAGGCATAAAGTAAAAGATTACATTTCCTTTGTATTCTAGTAAAAAAAATATATACGTGTGCATCTCCATAAATTAGAATATAATCAAAAAGATAATTTATTTCAGCAATTCAATACATAAAGTGAAACACATATTATATAGTCATTACAGAGTGATTCATTTCAAGTGTTTTTTTTCTGTTAATGTTGATGATTATGGCTTACAGACAATGAAAACCCAAAAGTCATTATCTCAGTAAATTTGAATAAGTAACACAAAATACCAGCAAAGGCTTACTAAATGTTTAAAATGGTCCCTTAGTCTGGTTCAGTGGTCTATACAATCATGGGGAAGACTGCTGACTTGACAGATGTCCAGAAGGCAGTCATTGATGCTCTCCACAAGGAGGGTAAGCCACAAAAGATCATTAGAGATCAACGTCCTGGAGTCTTGAGGAAGAGTGGGGAGGCTACAATCCAAGCTGCTTGAGGTCTAGTGTGAAGTTTCCACAATCAATGATGGTTTGGGGAGCCATGTCATCTGCTCGTGTCCACTGTGTTTTATCAGACCAAAGTCAGCACTCCCGTCTACCAGGAACTTTTAGAGCATTTCATGTGCTTGATTGGCCAGCAAACTCGCCTGACCTAAACCCTATAGAGAATATAAGGGGTATTGTCAAGAGGAAGATGAGAGACACCAGACCCAACAAGGCAGACGAGCTGAAGGCTACTATCAAAGCAACCTGGGCTTCCATAACACCTCAGCAGTACCACAGGCTGATGGCCTCCATGCCATGCCTCATTGATGCAGTAATTCATGCCAAAGGAGCCCCGGCCAAGGATTGAGTGCATTTACTGTACATACTTTTCAGTAGGCCAACATTTAGGAGTTAAGAATCATTTTTTTAGTTGGTGTTATATGATATTCTAATTTTCTGAGATAATGACTTTTGGGCTTTCATGCTCTGTAAGCCATAATCATCAACATTTATAGAAAATAAACCACTTGAAATAGATCACTTTGTATGTAATGACTGTGATGTAGCGATCACTAAGCGGGTCGGGGTACACTCACTTGGCAGCGATAATTAAACATATAGCCATGCTTTTCCAAACAATAGGTTCATTTCTAGTTTATTGCACCACCATAAACCACTCCAAAAACAAAAGCATGAGTCTTTCTTGGGCTTACAGGAACATAACGTGCGGTATACAACCTGTTTCCCCTATGGTTATGTCCGCACAGTTCAATAACTGGCACACGTCAGTGCATATAATTCCCCAAGATCTGGATTACCTGTTAACAGATTTGCAGGCTTCACAGACTGGCTTTATATGGGTCCTGTCTTTAGCTCACACTCTGTGTCCTCCTGGACTTTCAGGAGCTTCAGCCAGCTCCAGACTTGCACATGGGTCACCATGGACAGGAAACAGGACCTTTGCTGACATCACAGACAAAAAGGAAAATTGTCTGATGCAAAAGTCTGGGAATCGTGCATGGTTAGTACCTCATAGCACACGGCTTTTGCAAGTATCACAGATTGTATGCTTTTTGTAGCAGCCTAAAGTCTTCCAATTCTTGTTTGAGGGATTTTCATCCATTCTTCCTTGGAAAAGTCTTCCAGTTCTGTAAGATTCCTGGGTCATCTTGCATGCACTGCTCTTTTGAGGTCTAACCACATATTTTCAATGATGTTCAGATCACGGGACTGTGGAGGCCACTGTAAAACCTTCAGTTTACACCTATTGAGGTAGTCATTATGGATTTTGATGTGTGTTTAGGATCATTTGCCATTTGCAAAAGTCATCCTCTTTTCAATTCATTATTATGGATTTTGATGTGTGTTTAGGATCATTATCCATTTGTAGCAATCATCCTCTTTTCAATTCAGCTATTTTTTACAGATAGTGTTATGTTTGCATCAAGAATTTGTTGAAATTTCATTACATCCATTCTACCCCCTATCCGTGAAATATTTATCATACCAACAACAACCCCAAAAACATGATTGATCCACTCCCATTCTTAATGGTTTGCAAGATGTTCTTTTCCTGATTTTCTATGCCTTTTTTCTCCACATATACCTGTAATCATTGTGGTCAAAAAGTTGTATTTTAACCTCATTAGTCCTCATTGGCCCACAGGTTTCCAAAATGCATCAGGCTTGTTTAATGTTTTTTGTATATTACAGAAG
Source organism: Allobates femoralis (assembly GCA_033576535.1). Classification (NCBI taxonomy): domain Eukaryota; kingdom Metazoa; phylum Chordata; class Amphibia; order Anura; family Aromobatidae; genus Allobates; species Allobates femoralis. The sequence goes on from JARQOC010000001.1 coordinate 161,757,235, forward strand.
TTGAATTTCATGGTGAGGATGCAGAGAGGTCTTCTTCTGATGACTCCTCCAAGAAGAACATATTTGTGCAGGTTTGTCTGAAAAGTAGAACAGAGTCTGTACCATGACTCCAGACTCTGCTAAATCTTCCTGAAGGTCTTTTGCAGTCAAAATAGGATTCTGATTTTCCAACCTAGCAATGTGACGAGCAACTCTCACTGAAATTTTGCTTGGTCTTCCAGACCTTATCTTGTCCTCCACTATTCCTGTTAAAGAGGACCTGTCGCCCCCCCTGGTGCTATGCTAATTGAATGCAGCATGTCTGCTGCATTCCAGGAAGAGGTCCCCCCATGTATCTAGTTCCCCTGTAAGTTGTTAAAAAGATTTTATAAAGTGTACAGATAACGAGTCCAGAGGGACTTACTCAGTAATGAGTCATCGCTGTTGCTGGTGTCCGCCTCGCCTCCAGCCCTCTCTGTGCCACCTCCAGCCCTTTCTTGTTCAGCCTCCTGTATGTGTCATCGCTGTTGCTGGTGTCCTCCATGCCTCCAGCCCTTTCTTGTTCAGCCTCCTGTATGTGTCATCGCTGTTGCTGGTGTGCTCCGCGCCTCCAGCCCTCTCTGTGCGATGACACATACAGGAGGCTGAACAAGAAAGGGCTGGAGGTGGCACAGAGAGGGCTGGAGGCGAGGAGGACACCAGCAACAGCGATGACTCATTACTGAATAAGTCCCTCTGGACTCATTATCTATACACTTTATAAAGTCTTTTTAACAACTTACAGGAGGGCTAGAAACAAGGGGGACCCCTTCCCTGAATGCAGCAGACATGTTGCATTCAGTGCTGCATTCATTAAGCATAGCACCGGGGGGGGGGGGGGGTGACAGGTCCTCTGTAACTGCCATTTCTTAATTACATTTCAAACTGAGGAAGGAGCAACTTGAAAACACTTTGCTAACTTCTTATAGCCTTTTCATCCTTTGTGGGCCTCCACAATTTTCATTTTCAGGGTACTAGGCAGCTGCTTAGAAGAAACAATGGCTGCTGTCTTTTAGCACAAGGAGGCTAGAGGTCTTTATACAACTGTGAAATGTTTGCATCACCTGACCTCTCCTAACAATGATAGTCAACAAGCCATAACCGTAACGAGCTAATTAACATCTGAAATATTGGTCAAAGTTATCTGAGCAAATAATCATATAAATCTCCAAGGGTGCCCAAACATTTGCATTGGGCGATTTTCCTTTCTGAAATTTTTAAAAAGTATTTTTTTTCTACCACAAATATAAATGAGATGTGTCATCTTTAACTTTATGCCTTTTAGAGATCGTTTCATCTTCAACTTGATTAACGGTTCACAACAGCAATTTTCACTCGGTGTGCCCAAACCTTTACATTCCACTGTAATACATGCAGGCTGTCAATCCCATTCTATCATCATGCCGCCAATGAGCTCTCTATAGGCACTGCCCTCTCCTGAAGCTGTAGTATTTGTGTAGGCATCTCCATTGGTCCATGTAAGGCCTTATTCATATATCTAAATTTACCGTTACACGACACGACATTGAAACGATGTCGGCAGCAATCTTGGGGGCGCGCGGTCGTTTTTGGCATCATTTCCACATCGCTGGTGCGATGTCACACGTATAGATATGGTGAGCAACTTGTCAGTGATGTAGTGAGCAGGTATCGTTCGCACAACCCAGCGAACGATTCCTGCTCATTGCAGTGAATGGGCGAAGTCGTAAACGACATCGTTATCAGTGTCACACAGAATGATGCCGCAGGTTGCTTGAGTTGATCTCATCAGGTATTACAACATGTTGGTAAACCTGTCAACTCCGATCCAACGATTTATCGTAGTTGAATCGTGCAGTTACACGCAACGACACACTGGCTATGTCGTTTCAATGTCGCTCAACCTGTGACATTTCAGCGATATCGCGGGTGATATTGTGCCATGTAACGGTACCTTTAGTGTTACCATCTGAGAGAAACTGACCAATTTATTTCTCAGGTGTCATTCTAGTTGCTTATGTTATTTTTCATGGAAGCAGACACTCTTTGGACTTCATTTGTCTGGAATCTGTATATTCTTCCTGTGTTTGTGTGGGAATTTTGATTGTAAACACCTATGGGTACAGTAATGAAGATGCTTATGAAGAATACATGGCACAATATAAGAGCATAAAAAAAAAAATTGTATGAAACTTGGATTGAGAAGTTTGTCTTGTGTCTCATCCATTTTTACATGGACTTCATAGAATTTAAAGGGGAACTCTGGAGAGATAAAAAAAAAATGTTGGTACTGTCACTGTCCTGCTACATAATGAAGAGAGCTGAACACTACAGTTCTAGGATCTTTAGATAGCTTATAAATCAAAAGAATCATAAATGCTCCTCAGCATTCCCCCCTCCCTTCGGGGACAGAGAAATTCAGTCTCATGCTGCAGCAGAGCAGGAGGTGTGGCAGGGCTGTGGACCCTGGGGGCTCCAGGATAATCTTACATTCCTGCCCTCTCATACTTCTGTATGAACAGGGATCATGGTAGGGGGTGCGGCAACCAGCCCGATGGTCACACTACAATCCTGCCTGATACACAATCCTATGTAATGTAAGAACAAGGGTGTTCTCCCTTCAAATAGCAATCATGTCACCAAACAGATATGAATACATGCTGTGATCTTCTGCTGTACAATATATGATGGTGCATAATGTGTACTGTCATGTATCAGGCTAGGAGCAGAGGCAAAGCATTACATTGATTGATTCAGCACCGTCATGGTCTCCCCTCCCCATATAAACTTGGTAGCCAGAGGTGTACCTAGGTTTTCTGTCACCCGGGAAAAGAATTCAGTTTGATGCCCCCACCTCCAGCGGTCTGAGTAGTCTTCATGTGACTGATCATTCATTTACGATTTGCACACTTACAGTCATGTGCCATCAACCTGCTCTACCTAATTCTCTCAATGTTCAGTGAAGAACAAATTATATTACATGTTGTTAGGATTGGGCTACAGGGCTTAGTGTTTGAACTATGGCGCTTGTCCACGTTTAAGATGAAACTCTGTAGGCCCTCTAGGTGACTGCAGGCCTCTGAATTCTCACAGTACATGCACTGCACACTTTCAGGATTCTCCTGTGCCATTGGCAAGATTGGACGATCATGTAAGCACAAGCATGTGATTTATATACTTCTGGCCACATTCTGACTAGACATGTCCAGCCTCCTTCAATTCATTTTCATTGACAATGGCCTCACATGTCTAGTCGGCACGTGACTGCATGTATGTAAATCGCTTAGTTACAGTTTAATGGCCTTTCACTCTCACCGGCGGCACCAGAGAATTCTGACAGTGGGCAGTGAGCGCAGTGCGAGAATTCAGAAGTCTGCAGTCACATGGAGTTGGGAGCGCTACATCATTGTGTTTGAAAGGGACAATGACCAACGATCTCAATGCTACGCTATGGAGTGACAATTCCTAATGACCTCAGTATAATTCTGGATTGCTGGTGCGTCGTCTTTCACATCGCTGATGAGATACCTGTTTGACATCTTACCAGCGATGTGAAAAACGACGCACCAGCGATCTCTGCACATCGTTATCAGGATCGCTGGTGCGTCATTATGTGTGACTGGGCCTTAACACATACAACGCGTTTCAACATACCTGAGAAAGACGGTTGTATTACCTGACCTCGGGCACTGCAGCAGGAGGCCTGATGACAACCCCGTTCCTGCTGTGCCCGGGGCAGATGCCCCACCAGCCCCTCTAAATATGCCACTGTGGTAGCTTCCTGTCCCCCAAACTTTAGCACTATGCACCCCTCCAAAGCTCAGCTTCACCATGTAGAAGGGCAGGAACAGTACACAATTTTTTTTTATCTCCCCGATTTCCCCTTTAATGGCAGAGTCTAAGCAATAAAATGGATGAGAATAAAACATGCGCTGAATCTCACAAGTCAGGGTTTTTTGTTTGTTTTAAAACTGATGCATCTACAGATTGATGAAACTCCATGGATTAGGGAGCTGCCCAAGAAAAAAAAACAAAAACAGTCAGACAGCACCAAGACATGTCACACGGAAGTGTAAATGTAGTCTAAGCATTTTTGATCCATTTTATATAGAACTGTTTTTGTTGCAGTTTGTACCAAAAACGGATCCTCTTTTTGCATCATTCGTTTGTGTTGTTTGTTGCACCATTTTTGAGGGGACAGACAGACACAGAGAAACAAACACACACACATTTTCTTACCCTCTCTGCAACCCTGCGGTGATCCCTGGTGATGTCTTCCTACGTGGCAGCAGCAGGACTTGTGTATGAGTTGATCAGTGCTTCCAGGACCTTGCACTGTACCATGTGACTCAGTCACATGGGTAGGTCTTAGAAGCACCGAACAACTCACACACAGGTCCTGCTGCTGCCACTGAGGAAGACATCACTGGGGATCACTTCGGGATCGCGTGGAAGGTAAGTAATGAGATGTTAGTGGTGCAGAAATCGGACACACAAATTGACAAGCTCATTATTTTCTGGATCCGTTTTCTGCACCCCTAATGGAGTAGTAAGAAAACGCTGACATCTGCACAGCAAATTGAAAATCACAATCACTTTACTGGCAGACGCAGGGACTAATTTGTATTTGGTGCACTTTAAGAAAAAAACACAAAAAAAAAACGCAGCATCAAAAACGGATCAAGAACGTCCAGTGTGAACATAGCCTAACACATACAGTGGGTGAAATAAGTATTAAACCCATCACCAAGTTTCAAAGTAAATATATTACTAAAAGTGCTGTTGACATGAAATTCTCACCAGATGTCAGTAACAATCCATCCAATCCACACAGGCAAAGAATCACACCATAGATGTCCAGAAATTTAGTGAGGTGTAATAATGAGAAATGACACATGGAAAAATTGTTGAACACATGAAGAAAGAGAGGTGCAAAAAGCCATGGAAAGTGATGACAAAAATAATCCCAAGCACATTAAGATTCTAAAATCTTTTCATGTTACATTTAATTCTTTTTGATAAAACATTATTAAAAATGTACGCAGACACTTGTGGAAAGTACAATAAGGCAATTGTTTGGAAAAAATATGGCATTAATGACTTTTCCAGGATTAGCAGTGTATCAATACATAGCAATATACTGTTAATTAATACAGAATTAGGTGGCGATACGTGATGTTGTGGTAAACATGCCTATAAGGAGTAGCCTATGAGGTGATCTACACAGCAACAGGCGAGAACATCACCTTTCAGTGAGCCAATACGCCGGTTATCACATCACTTTGAACTGCGATATCATTTACTTCAGTGGCTTTAAGGGCCGATTCAGGGCACAAAATGGCCGCCATTAGCTTGTGTAGGGGACAGTGCAGTTCCAGCAAAATATATTATACACTTTCTGGTGCCATAAAAGCTCACAAACACACTATAGTACAATAAGACGATGATTCAACATAAATAAAAAAAAGGTATGAAAGGAAGGTTAGAATTTTTAGTCCACAATTAGGAGAGTATAAAAAGAGGGCATGAAATAACATAAAAAGAAAGCTTTGGTGTATGTTAAAGGGAACCTGCCAATTGTTACATACTGCCTATGTATCAGGCACTGCTGCATTATACCAGATATGTACGTTAGACTTTGAAACACTGCAGCGTTTCAGTGAAAAACATACTTTAAAGGCTGCCAGGGACCGAGACGCACTGGTGACTGGTCGGACAGGCGGGTCCCCTGGAATGGCGGGTGTCTGTATAGACTGTCATTGTCAGGGGGCGGGGAGAAGTTGCCTGTCTGACTAGTCTACAGCACGACTCGTTCTCCACCCAGCTATAAGAGTATATTATTATTTGAAGCTCTGCAGCAATTCAGAGTCAAACATATTGGGCTGAGATAATATAGCGAGTGCCTGGTACATGTTGCCTACGCATTGGGCATATACCAGGCCATTCTGCTTCTCCTGACAACCCCTGAGGTCAGTCAGGGTCTCCTGCGTGTGACAGTAGCATTATGTGGCAGTGCAGTGTACATCCAGACTGGCTTTTCTTGCAGATTTTTAGTCTGGATCATCTGCATGGAATATCCGCTGGGTGTTACAGTATAGACATCATGGATGACATTGTCCTATCTCATACTCACACTGCAAGGACATTCTGCTGCTGATATTCACCACAGATATATCGCATTAAGTAAAGTCAGCAGTATAACAGACTATATAACCACCGTAAGGCAGCTTTCACTTCAGCGTTTATTTAGAATCACAGCAGATCCGACAGATTTCGTTGCATCTGCCGCATAACGGCACAAATGCGGCAAGCCCCCATTCATTCTCTATGGGGCTTGTGGTTGGATGTGGCAGGCGTGGGTTTGCCAGATCCGGCACTTGTGGCAAGTAAAAAAAAAAACGCTGATTTCTTTTGCGCCGCTGCAAGTGCCAGATTTGTTGGATCTAGCAAAACCACAGTTGCCACACCAGACTGCAAGCCCCAAAGAGAATGAATGGGGCTTGCCGCATTTGTGTCGTTATACGGCAGATGCAACAAAATCTGCCAGATCTGCCATAATTCTAAATCAACGCTGATGTGAAATGTCCCTAATAAATGCAAAAGTTAATGTGAATAATCCCATTACAAACTTGCAGAAACTCCATAGCAAATAAGTCTTGTGTGGAGATACCTGAACACACAGATGGGTCAAGTCTGCCACAATGAAAGTGACTGCAAACTGGATCTTCTCCTGAGTGCAAAGAGGAAAGTGTGCAAGATGTGTTAGGTTGGGTGTTGACTAGTGATGAGCGAATATACTTGATGCTATTCGTTACCCACATGGATAGTACAGTATTGGTGATACTCATTACTCGTCGAGTATCGCTGGTGCTCGTGAGTGATGTGTTGATCATGAACAATCTGACACATATTACCGTCTCCCTTCAGTACACAAAGTGAGCTGGCACCCCAGTGAGAGCAGATGGAATGGTAGAGTCTCTCTGGGGGGCACTGCAAGGAGTTTTCTGCAGTAGAAATGCAAAAACGCCCACCTTCTGCCCGGTCACGGAAATACTCGTTTTATGGCCAGTGCTGTGTGGGCAGAACCTATCACTAATTGACTAACATTGGACTCGCTATTCAGAGGAGTGCGCGAGTACTGAAAACTACTCGTTACGAGTATTGCAATTATGAATATTTCGCTCCTCGCTCATGCCTAGTGTTGACACCAATGCCCCATACACAACATAGTGCACAGTTGTCTCTCTTGCTCAGGAGAAGATCCATTTTGTAGAGGCTTTCACTGTGGCAAACTGCACTGCAAGTAAATAGAGGACAAATCCTACATTCAGGGGGAGAATATAAAAGTCCAAATAAAGCCTGTCCAGTATAATAAGAAAAGCAAACAGCGTACAGATCAGATTTTAATACAATGCAGCCGTAAAAGTCAACCTAAGATAATCTACACCCACACACAGCATACTGAATGGTGTTCCTACTAACACCAACACTACTGAAACAGAACATATATTGCACCGATTTCCTTTCCTGGAGGTAACAATCTCTGCATTTAGCTTAAAAACACAACAAACACACACAATTTCTAAGTCATCCACATATAAAGCTCCGATGTGAGTCAGTAGAGTGCACACAAGCTCCTGGATTAGGGCCAGACCCGGGCGTTTTCCTTTCACTTTTCCAACAATGAGGGTCAGAAGAGGTTAGTGCAAAGTATCTGCAATGTTTTGTACAAACTCCTCACAGCACATAGTATCTCTACAGTCTAAAGTACAGGCGAAAGCTGCAGAGGGTGAAATGCAGATACCAAGTGATTATTAACACAAATTCCTTGCATTCTTTTCCTTGGTGTTTTGGGAAGGAGCGTTGGAGTGTTTGGAAAATCACTTACAGGCCTGAAAATACGAGAATACCACTCCAATATTGCAGCCCACTTACTAGTCTAAGGCCTCATTCACATGTGTGAGAGCTTTGGTCTGTAATACAGTGCGGTATGTGGTGCCAATCACAATCAGTACTGTTCTATAGGGGTCATGTATAATGTATGGAAACTGCGTCTAGGAGGGAGTATGGAGAGCGACATACATTTCATCCAATGCAACATATTATGTAGTACATGAGGAAAGAGGTCTGTGCAAGACAGAAGAGGTGTACAATGAACACAATGGGGAATGAGGCCTACAGTAGACATACATTTCAAGTGTAATAACAAAAGTAATTAATGGTGGTGAAGCATGTAACAGACTAATACAATTCCAGTTCTCCAGTGGTTTTCCCAGTACATACTTTAAATAAATACAGACAAGTCATTTGCTTTTAGTTAAAGCAATCCAGTATTTTTTGCAGATTATTTGCAATTTTTGTGGTTTTTTACCTCAGTTTAAAACAGCTTAAAATGTGCTGGGAGCGGACAGGGACACTTGCACACCAGGCTGTCAGGATTCATCAAAACTGACTACTATTGTGTGCCAATAATGCTACTCCAGTCATTGACTGGAGTAGCATTCACCGACTAGCGTAGCACACCTGGCACAGCACACAGGCCACTAAGGAGAGGCGACAAAGTCAGTAAGTGGCATGCACCCCTTAAAGAAATCATCAGCTATACTCCTGCAAGATAATAGTGAGCCATGCCAGGCTCGATGAATCAGCCCCACAATGCTCACTGACCAGCAATACCCATTGATGCTCCAAAACAGTTTAACCCTCCCATTTATCACAGCTGTGACACATGACTTTTGTTCTAGAGCTGACTTCATAGTCCCTGTAAATTTGGTTTATCATGACTATTAAAGGTTTTCACTAAGCCATTTGATATAGCCATCTCTTGTTCTTGCACCAGCTGAGAAATAAGTTGGCCATGTAGCAAAGAGCATGCAGCCATGGAAGCCATCTTCATAATGATCCTGAGTGACGTCAACACCAGCTTGCTCTAGCCGCTTCGCATACATGGTCCCATCATCCCTCAAGACATCATGTTCACAGGTTAAGATATAGGTTTTTGGAAGCTTCTGAAGGGTCTCCTTGGGGTGCAATCAATGGAGACGCCCGGGTGTCAAATAGAGTAGGTATCTCTTGAACAATTCTAGGGTTTCCTATAGTTTGTATCAGAGGCATATAGTTCTTTTTAAAAGTCAAAGGCAACAATGAATTCCAGTTCAAAAGTTGACGATGTTCAACGGCTTCACGTACGTCTAAAGATGTGTGATTGTTAACCAGCATGGCTTTGGCAAAAGTGTGGCTCCCATTCAGGTAGTCCAGCCAGAACTTGATCATGACGAAGCGAGAAAGTATTGGCATATCCATATTTTGTTGGTAGGATGGCGTGTTAAAATCTAATATCTGGAGCACTGGGTAAATCAAGGCTTGCAGTTTTAATTTGGTTGTTACATTCTCGTCTTGCGCCAGCTATATAAGAAAACAGAGAGTAACGTGAGTATCATTGTTATTAATTACCTACGCCTCATTATAAGGCCCCCTTCACATCACGTTTTTTTTCTGTCCGTTGGGATCCTGTTTTTTGCAGGACCTCACGGACAGGAATGGACAGGCCTGGATGTGAACTCCGGATGCCATTTCTGTGTCCGGATCCGTGAGTTTGACGGATCCGGACACAGAAAGAGCTGGGAGGAGCCCAGTGGTGTCGGGTGTGATTTGACATGGGGGGAGAAAGAATCCTGTGATCCTCCCCCATGAGACAAGTTGGGGCTGAAGTTTTGCTTTCCCAGTGTATCTATATAGACTGGGAAAGCAAAATAAACAGAAAAAAAAATGTATTAAACATAAAAAAATATATATAAATGCTCACCTCTCTGCTGGCTGTCCGGGACCCGAGGGGAAGACAGCTGATGGCTGACAGGACCTTAAAATGTGATTGGCTGGTAGCTATCAGGTGATACGTCACGTGACATACCACCTCATTTTTACCGGCCAATCACCTTTTAATCACATTTTTAAGGTCCTGTCAGCAATTAGACGTCTTCTTCACGGGTCCCTGACAGCCGGCAGAGAGGTGAGGATTTTTTTTAAAAATTTTTAACACATTACTTTATTTAATTTCACTTTAGCAGTGTATGTAGATAGTGTATGTAGATACACAGCTAAAGTGAAATTGCACGGGAACAGAGCAGGTTTAGTGTACAGAGCATGCTCAGTACACTATAATCGGATCCGGGAAACAATCCTGTTTTTTCCTGGATCCGAGCTCCATAGACCTCCATGTTATTTGAATAGGACAGCATCGGATCCGATTCTGTACGATTCTGTCCGCTGTGCCCAATATCAGAGCAGTCTCCGATTTTGGGGACGTGTAAAAAGCGGACACAATCGGATCCCTGCACACACGGATGGCCATTAAGAACCAATTCGTGCTCATAGGGATACATGGGGGCCAAATCGGATCTGTGGCTATCCGTTGTAAAATGGATAGCCACGGATACACAAAAAATCGTGATGTGAAGGGGGCCTAAGAATGATTGATCATCATGAGATTTCGAGATTTAGAACTTGGCCTTAGGCCACATTCACACTTTTAGAATTTGGTCAGTATTTTAACCCAGCATTTGTAGCCAAAAATCAGGAGCGAAGCAGATGAAAAGTAGAATAGGAACCCGTCAGCACTTCTTTATTTATCACCCACTCCTGGTTTTTGCTTACAAATAGAGGTATAAAGCTCAGCAATACTGAAGGTGTGAACGTGGCCTTACGATGTTCCTCTATTATTCATCCAGGAAAAGTATTCTCCTGTATGTGAAATTTAGAAAGTATATCCTGAAACTGAAAAGCAGATAATCTATACTTTTTTTTTTTAAGTAAATACATATACTACATGATAAAATATATATATTTTTTTTATAATAGGGGTATCATGTCACCATTAGTGATTGTCTGTCTAAAGCTGGATGAAGTTGATTTTGAGCATATGAAAACTGATGAGGAGCAGGCGAAAATCCAAGAACTGGGAAAACGATTTGAAAAAAATAATTTTCTGCCTGATCACACAAGTATGTAGTTATTGTGGACCTATTACAAAGGAGGACAAAGTGTACAAAGAACCATCAGTGCCCCTTAATGGTCAGCTGTGGGATGGCTACTTATAATGAATGGATGTATATTTTGCAGTTTTCATTCTTTTAGTGAAAAAAATATGTTTTAAACTTTAGTAAAAGTTGTTCTTTGCAGCCAATTCCACTCCTCCACTGAGTATTGAGAAGATCCATGCAAGTTTGACTACTACAACTCCTATGGACTGGCAAAAAGAACAGGGTACTAGGGCCCCCTAGTGGTCACTTAAGTATAGCAGTTTTACCAACAGACCCCAAGAGATCAGACATTTAACTTTAATCCTGTGGACAGGTGATAATTAATTATGGGACAAATCCTTTAAAAAGATTATTCCCATCTTCATAGATGGATGTTGTTGGACAGTGCTTAAAAACTAAGAAATTTGGCACTTTCCTGTTTATTAAAATTTGCAGCTGATCTTGATATATTAACACAACTAGGCAGCGACCTGTAGACAGATGGAGATCAGACACCATTACTGTGTAGCAGCGATGGCCAAACATGCACCGCACTCACAAGCTCTGCTCTATTGAGCTTCTAAATCACTGCTCTGAAGCCGTCCTTGATTGCTGGACTGGAGGACGTTATTGGCTCCTAATCCTGGCAGCTTCAGCCAAGAGCTCACAAGTTAGGGTGCTTTCACTTCTGCCTTTTTTGCAAGTTGGCAGAAATCCGCCATTTTTGCAAAAATCGCAATGCGGTATGTGGCACTCCAGAGTGTGGTTGTCACGGTGACATTGCCTCCCTCAAAGGGGTGATGTCATGCCTGGAAGCAGGAGGAGGTCCCCATGCCAGGTAACACACTGCATGCAACACAATTCATACTCCAGGCCACAAGGGGGAGCTCTATAACCTGACTTGAGGGGAGCTGCTCTCCCTGGTCTGGAGGAGGAGGCAGTTAAGTCTATTAGGCTGTTAGTCTGAGGAGAGGGAAGAGAGAGGAGTGGAGACAACGGCTTTGGGGGAATTGGAGCTGCACCAGACCTTACCCCGGAGCAGAGTGCTGACAAAAAGGATGCCAGAGCCCTTGGCTGTGCGGGTGCTGTACACCCAGTCAGCCTAATCTGGAGGGCAGGGGGTTGTAAGCCCCCTGGCCAGACTGAGCACTCAGAGGCACTACAGTAGACCAAGAGCATGGGGCTGCCAGTGGAAAGGCAGTGCCTGTAATAGGCTTACGCTGTCTGCCACAAAGGTTAGAACCAACATTTAGAAGAGGGCCGCAGCATAGCTACAGGCAGCAGGGACCCGAAAAATGAGCGCAGTAGGGAGGCCTCCAACCCCACCTGGCGAGGTGGACCCCCAAATGCTTCCAGGCTAGCCGGACTCCTATCATCTGTAGCTAGTACCCTGGATTGCATTATTATCTGCCAAGAAGTAAAAGGTAAAGAAAACTGCACTTTTCTGTGTTCCTTGCTTATTTTCTGCACCCCAACGGTTACCACCACCTGAACAGACTGTCCTACCTGCCCTGGGGCCCCGCTCCACCCGTGGGGAGCTGTACCATCTTTGCTGCATCACCAACTGCCCCAGTGGTCCTGAACGGCAGCGTCGGCCATCCAATTGCTGAATACCACGGGTGGTGTCATGACTTAATCCCATGTAATTATCCCCCATTTTTATGATACGGCCAGGGTCACTAAGCCTGGTCACGCCACCGTGACATCCCTGAAGAATTGTACGGCCCAGTTCAGAGTACCCCACGGCCCTGGTGGGGCGTGTCACGGTACACACGAGTCAAGGATGCGCTTGTGCTAATGTATTGTAAATGGACCTCCGGACATGTGTGGAGAGTGATGTTTTTACCAGTTATCCAGCACCGGACAAAAACTGCAGCTAGCAGCGGTTTCCGTCTGGCGCCAGAAGTGGCGGAACACAGTGAAAAAGAAAGTCTTTTTATTAGGTGCTAAAAATTTACAGGCATGAAGTTGTTTCCTACTACCTGTTCTATCCAATGATCATCTCCGCCGGCTCAGAGCAATAACTGACCAATCCAAGTCATGCCAATGGAGCAGCTTCTTTTCTTCTGCTCTACTTTGCTGACAGGGCATTACTGCTAATGTCATGACGATTGACAGCTGACTCGCCGCTATCTAAGTGCAAGAAGCCGGATGTCAATCAACATGATGTCGGCAGTGACGTCCCATTGACAGTGCAGAGCGGAAAAGAAAAAACTGTTCTGCTGACACGCAGTCAAATGAAGCAGAAGAATCATTGCCCGAGCTGGGAGAGATTTCTGCAGGGCAGGACAGGCAGGTAGTTAGTAACTACCTGCTGTTAAGTTTTTTGCTCCATAAAAGAAAAATTAAAAGAATAACCAAAGTCTTGGACAAACTCTTGAAGTAGAGACATGAACACTGATATCAATTTTTTTCCACGAACAAAGCTAATTTTAAAGTTCATTTTAAGCAATAGATCTTGGAATAATAACAATTTCTACAATTTGATGTTGTTAAAAAAAAAAAAAGTTCCTGTACTGAGATAATCTCATATAGGTGTCCCTGCTATGTACTGTGTAATGGATGTGTCTGACCGTACAGGGACATGATCTGATCATACCACATTCCCTGTGCTGAGATAATCTTATATAGGTGTCCCTGCTATGTACTGTGTAATGGATGTGTCTGACCGTACAGGGACATGATCTGATCATACCAAATTCCCTGTGCTGAGATAATCTTATATAGGTGTCCCTGCTATGTACTGTGTAATGGATGTGTCTGACCGTACAGGGACATGATCTGATCATACCACATTCCCTGTGCTGAGATAATCTTATATAGGTGTCCCTGCTATGTACTGTGTAATGGATGTGTCTGACCGTACAGGGACATGGTCTTATCATACCACATCTCCTGTAGAGTATAAAGACATTACAGCACAGGATTGTAAATAATTCTTTCTTCGAGGTAAAGTAAAGTTTAAAAACAGGCAGGTAAAGGTTTTACCTCACAAAAAAAATCATCTGTGATCCCGTGCTGTAAGGTCTTTATACACTTTTGCTATCTCACCTTCAGTAGATGTGGTATGATCAGACCATGTTCCTGCACAGTCAGACACAGCCATTACACAGTACATAGCAGGGGCACATATATAAGATTATCTCAGCCCAGGAGATGTGGTATGATCAAACCATGTCCCTGTATGGTCAGACACATCCATTACACAGTACATAGCAGGGACACATATAGAAGATTATGTCAGTACGGCGGCCGTCACACGCTACAATATCGAGAGCGATATTGTAAGCGATCACGTGCACGCGCAATCGCTAACAATATCGTTCACATCGCTGGTGAGATGTCACACAGACAGACTCACCAGCGATGTGGACCAGCGAAATCGCTGGTAACTATGGTACACATCGGGTTACTAGGCACCGCGCGGCGCTTAGTAACCCGACGTTTACCATAGATACCATCTCCCAGCATAGGCTCTGATGCTGGGAGATCGTTCATCGTGGTGTCATACACCAGGATGAAGCAGATTGTTCAAGCGTTTATCGCTTGATATGAGCTCCTGCTCTCATATCTGCGATGTAACGATCAAGTGATTTTACATTGTAAAATTGCTTGATCGCACGCAGCGATGCACAAACGATATCGTTTAAGCGATCAAAGAGCAGATCACAAACGATATCGTTCATTAAATTGAACCGTGTGACGGCCGCCTACAGGAGATGTGGTATGATCAGACCATGTCCTTGTATGGTCAGACACTGCCATTACACAGTATATAGCATTGACATATTACATATATATAAATAAATGATTATCTCAGCACAGGAATGTTTTTTTTAAACATCCAATTGTGAAAAATATTATTACCAATATCTATTGATTAAGATGAACTTTAAAATTACCCTTTTTAATGGGAAAACCCCTTTAAGGCAATTGATGGGATAATCCATCATCCTTTCCCTTTTCTATGGAAAGAGAATTTATGTCACCCGCTATGGGGCAGTTTACATGCAGCCACATAAAGCAGATTTTGCTGCGGATTATGTTGTGGTGGTCCTGTTCTTGCAGAAGTCATGTATTTGTCACAGAATCCTTTTCAGAGTAATAGAATGGATTTATTCACAAATGTTAATCCTGTGTACAGTGTATAAAGTAAGAGATGACTCCTAAATATCCAGGTTACCTGCTGACACACTGCTGCGGCCAGGTTTCCTCCAGCACTGTCTCCAGAGAGCGCTATCCTGTGCGGGTCTACAGAATACCTGGCGAGGACTTCTGGCTGCAAGAAGTATTTAGCGGCTGCATACACGTCATGTATCTGCTCTGGAAAATGCACATTTGGTACGAGTCTGTACCTACAAAGAAAGAAAAATATATATAATCATATATTGCCACAGCTCGCATTGATGTGCCATCCTCGATGAGATGCACTACCTGGGCTACTTCTGTGGGTTGTAGGCACTGCTTCATGCTACCCTCAGGGATGAGAGCAATGAAATAATGCAAAAATAACCAAAACAACAGCCAAAAAGAATGAGAACAGAGAAACAGTCTGTGGTCACCACCTGCAGAGCCACTTCTTTATAGGGGGTGTCTTGCTAATTGACTATCATGCCTACCATTTGCACAACAGTAGGAGGAATTGATTCACAATCAATGTTGCTTCATAACGGACAGGATGATTTCACAGAAGCGCAATTGACTTAGGCTGGCTTCACATTAGCGTTTGTGTCTGCATGCTGATGGCATGCAGACACAAACGCTGTCAAAAGCAGTGTCTTATGATGTGTCCGCAGCGGATAATGTCCGCCTGCGGACACATGACTAGGGAGCCCGGCCAGCCAATCGGCGCTGTCCGGGGGCGGGCCGGAGGAGGAGTTCAGCGCCGGAGATCTCCTCCTCCCCGCCGCCGGTAAGCTCCGGGACGTGTCGGCGGGGAGAACAGCTGATTTGACAGCTGTTTGAATCTTCCCGCGCCGACACCGAGAGGAGATGTCGGCGCGGGAAGATTCAAACAGCTGTCAGATCAGCTGTTCTCCCCGCCGACATCGCTAGCAGATTACCAGCGGCGGGAGGAGGAGGACAGCAGAGGCTGAGCTGATCTCCCGGTGGCCGTTGGTGATCTCCTGTGCCATCACCGGCGGCCACCGGGAGAGATCTCAATGTGATCCGCAGCGTTCTCCTGCAGTGTCATGCAGAGGACACTGCGGACCCATTGAGATCAATGCATTTTTTGTGCGCTTGCAGGCGCTTGCGGATAGAACAAGCGCCGCAAACGCACAAAAAAATGCTGCAAGCTGCGTCCCGGGTGCGGATGCTGGACACCGGAAGGAGCAGATATCGTCCGCATCCGCACCCAAACGCAGCAAACGCAGGCACTATGCGTTCCTATGTTAAACATAGGAACGCAGTGCGCATGCGTTTGACTGCGTATGGGAATGCAGCAATACGCTGCCTTCCCATACGCAAATGTGAAGGCAGCCTTACTTGGACTTACATTGTGTTGTTCTCTTAATTTTTGTGAGCAGTGTATATATATATATATATATATATATATATATATATATATATATATATATATACACATACATATATATATATATAGTAGAAAAATTCCTTGCAGCACACAGCTATCACCAATGTTGCATAATGCTATAAGCCATGTGGTTGAGAAAAAAGTTTAAAAACTTACGTTTTTCTGAAAAAACTCAAAATCTAATCTTTTAATTCTGAAGTTCTTAGTACAAACATTGGCCAAGGTCTGTTTGCTCGTCGACTGCGACAAAGTGACTTCAGGCATGACAAGTCCTATGCTGACACCCAAGTCCTCCTTTTCCGCTCCCCCACCTCTCAGTGGGCAGACTCCATCTATACCCTCCATCACCTGTCTACGATGAGGGTGCAATTTGCAGCAGAGTATCTGCAACTCTATGTCACATATAACGAAAAAAACTGCACAGCACTCACAGACCACAGGTCTGTGAGTGCTGTGCAGTTTTTTTCGTTATATATATATATATATATATATATATATATATATAATATATATACACACATACACATATATATACATACACACATACACATATACACACACACACACAGTATACATACATGCATACACACACATATATACATACATACACACACACACGCACGCACAATTTTATATATACACATGCACACATTTTGTCCTTATTTATTAAAAGGATTCTCTTGATGGGGGACCTAAGGTCAAAAGGTTTTACCAATGTCTTTGCTCTTCTACACGGACTTTCAACTCCTTCTTACAGGCCTCTCTCATCTTATTAAGTGAACTTGCACAATTGGTGGCTGACTAAATATTCTGTTTTCCCACTGTATGCTGAAGAGGTTAAGGACCTTTTTACTGCTGCATGAGTATTCTCTTCGCCTTAAAACTCATGTACCTCCCTGTTGGGAAGCTTGCTGTTATTCTGCTATGATGTCGTTGATATGGCAGCAGTAATGCTTCTATTTTGAAATTATCTGGAACCCTGCTATACCGGTTGTGTTGCCTGGTACTCTGTGCAATTCCATGCTCTCCAGTCACTTCACTTTGGGGACGTGGGGGGGGGGGGGGGGAAGTCATCTAGGCAAGTCTTATCCAGGAACCTAGTAAACTATGAGACCCAGGCATCCCCACCGTCAGTGGTAATTTTGGGGCAAAGGATTAGCCTAGCATTTCCTCACTGGAGGGACTACTCAAATATGCAATAACTCTGCTACCACACTGTCATGTTTGTATTGTCTTCCTCTATATGATTGCCCAGTTGCAGTCGTACTGTAAGCTAGCTGTAAATTAGGTTTTCAGGCAAATTTCAGCCGCTGATCCACCTAGTGTTTAAAAGGCTGAAATATCAAAAAACTTTAATCATTTTTCATATTTTATGCCCCCAAAAATATATACCGTATTTTTCGCTTTATAAGACGCACCCCCAAATTTGGTGAAGGAAAAGAGACAAAAATAATTTTTAATGTTAAATGGGGTCCGTCTTATAATGCCAGGGTCTTTCTAATAAATCATATAGGGTATATGTCCCTCATAGCCCACTCATCCTGGTACATGGTCCCTCATCCTGGGATATAGCACCCATCCTAGAATTAGACCCCTTAATCTTGATATGGCCCCCTTGTAGTGGCACACGTCCCCAGTGGTGGATATGGGCCCCCCATACTGCTGTCCATACTAAAATAAAAAACACTTTACTTACCCCCTCCAGCGCTGTGCTTCATGTCTCCCTGCTTGCCGTTGCGCTGCACTTCCTGATTCTCGGTAAAGCCGGTCACCAGCCTGCCCCAGCCCCGGGACACACTCCAGGGCTGCCCCCACCTTGCCCTTCAGTATATAATCCTTACATTTGGATTATGAAACGCACCCCCACTTTCTTCCAAAATTTGGGGAACAAAAGTGTGTTTTATAATCCGAAAAATAAGGTGAATTATTTTTTTCTTAATTAAAACATTAATACTTTACATTTTTAAATTGATCATTTTTGGGGGGCAACACATTCCCTTTGAGTGGTTGGATGCAGAAAAAGAGGGGTTAACGCTATAAAAAATTGACCTCTCAGATTACGATTGATGTGTCCCGGTTTGGTTGTCAGTGGGTTACTGAAGGCTACCATGTCTACCCAGTCGGTCCAATGGAGTTTTTTAGTCCTATACAGCTCCTATAGCGTACAGTCCACAATAGACACTTGTATTAGGGCATCCAGAGTGTACGAATTGATGGGCTTGGCATGTTTCTTTAGTGTGTGCATTATATGAATTACAAAAACGTATCCAAAGATTTAATTTAAGGTCAAACCTAATCTTACAATGGCTGCAGGTTGTGTAAAGAAGAGGACTACTAGCTGAGGTTGTAAAGCGGTTGTGTCACTCTACACCCAGCCCCGCTGCCAGAACATGATTCACAAGAGCTTGAGAGCCGCAGATTTTGCTCATGTTCTTCACTCATAGTCTGTAATCTCTATAACAACAGTAAAGACCACTGGACAAATCTAAAAGGGACTGCTCCTTCCAATACAAGCTTTTCACTCTTTCACGCATCACTAAACAAAACTTTGATTAGTTTAACACTCATCTAACAAGACGTGACAGAGCTCACTGCATTTTATCACTGGGTGTGTGAAGAAGAATTCAAATACAATTCACTTCTGGATGTGATTATAAATTAGGTCACCGATTTTGGTGAATGTGCTCTGATGAATGAAACCGGAAAGTGATTGCTCAGACTCACTCAATAGACACCACAACTGCGTTCACATCTTCGGAGATTTTTCGGCACAGGCTGTCATAGGATCTCATTCCTAAAATATTCAAGATAAGAAAAGAAAAATAAATATGGGGAAAACAAGGTGTGCCAGGTAATGTGGAGCCCTGCAGAGAGGAAATACATTTTATTACCATAAAAAAAAGAGAAAACCTTAAGGCCCCGTCACACGGGGCGACATTGCCGCCGATTACATCGGCGGCGATATCACCCCTACGTCGCCTCATGTAAAGGGGCGATGTCGGCGCCGCCGGGAGGTCGCCTGGTTTCAGAGCAGTGCTCTGAAACCAGGCGACCGATCTGGGGTGATGTGCACACATCGCCCATGTGACCGGCCGCCGGCGAGCTGACAGGCGATGGGAGCCATAGGCTCCCATTGTCCTGCATCGCCGCTGGGGTTTTGAGACACCCCAGTGGCGATGCCGCCTGTCAGCTCACCGGCGCTGCGTTGGAGATGTCGCCCCATCTAAATGGGGACGGTGACGCTGGCGGGGCGCCACGGACATCTCCAGCCCCGTCGCCAGTCGCCGCCAACATCTCCAGCCCTGTCGCCAGGTGTGACGGGGCCTTTACAGACTGTAATACACTGGGCTGGAAATTAAATGTATCAGCAAGATGAAGTTTGCTAATTAGTCTCTATAGGCATGTAGTTCATTGTACCTGAATATCCACTATCTGTTGCCTGAATCCAGAGACGAGCACAAATTTTGCTATGTGCAAATTAGGCATTAAGTGCTTTATTCCACCCATAGCACTTTATGAAACCGTCGACTGAGCTTATGTCCATCCCTGCCTCACTCACTTGGTGAGCGGAAGCTCAATGCATCTGTAATATCAGGCACCAGTCAGTAAAATCTACAGATACCGCCTTTGTGTACAGAATGAGGGAGTTAAGTGCACTGGCTTCAGCAGTCGACATAACATGCACCGATCGGCCATGATATAGATATATGTTCTTCTTCAGGTGTACAGCATGGCTGGGTGGCGCATGTGCAGTAAAAAACTGAAGCCAGTGCATTCAGCAGGGAACCTTAGTGCACAGAAGCGAGGAAAGCAGTAAACTACACGGGTGCTAAATTTCCTGAACGGTGCCTGAGGTCACAAGCATTTAACCATGACTTAAGAGAGGGACGCATTAAAGATGAAAACTCTCCTTGTGAAGGTTAAAGAGGATGCCCCCTGCTCGAACAACCCCTTCTCATTCCCCATTAAAAAAAAAGGCTTACACTTCAAAGGCAGTTTCATGATTTCCACCCTTAGTGCATGATGGCTAAATGCTTGCAACATCAGGCACCCGTCAGGAACAGCGCATGCACCAGAGGTGGCAATAAATGTTCTTTTTTTTTAACAGGAGAAAACATGGTGGATGAAAAGGGGTTGTCCTAGTGGGCAACCTCGAAGTTCTCTGGGTGTGACAATGATTTAACAAATTGTGTCATTAATTCAAAAATTGTGGATTTCTCTGAATTCAGGCAATAGATACCAGATATAAAAAGGTACCAACGAGTTTATCCTTCACTGAACTATAAGCCCATATGAGCAGTGTAGGTGAGGGAGTGATGATGCTTAAAGACTCCTTTTAAAAGAAAAATAAACATGTTGATTTCATATGTATATGAATACTTGCAAATTACTTTTTGCTAGTTATAATATATCTGCCAGCTGCACTTTGAAAAGAGTCTAAAGGGCCCGTTACACGCTTCAATGTCCGAGCGATCCAACAAACGATCCGACTCGACCTAGATCGCTTGAACGTTGTTCAATAATAGGTGGTGAGATGTCACACGTACAGATATCGCTAACGACGTCCCAACGATACAGTGATCAGCAATCGTCAGGACGACACAGCAAACAATATTTGCGGTGTTTGTATACGGTCACACAGCAGCTACTCGAACGACTCCAACCTCAATGTGGGCGTAGTTTGTGACGCAGTATGGCAGGTAGGCGTGCCTGAGCTTTGTTATCCGATCCCCTACAACTTTGAATGTTGGCCACTGCTGCGTTCCCATTGGTCAGCCTTGGCTTGAAAGATGACTCGTGTGTGCCCCCTGGTTGCATGTCTACCTATATATTCCAGACACATTACTACTATTTTCCATACAGTCAATCCTAAAAATCGATTAATTTAGCGTATTACAATATGTATGTCTGTGTATATGTATGTGTCACTACAACAATGTATGCAGCTACCTACAAATAAGTATGTATGTGTAAATGTGAGTGTATATGTACATTTATGTGTGCAAATATGTGCACGTAATTTACACATATAATGAAAGTGATATGTTCATATATACAATATATGTGCCATACAGCCATTCAAATACAATTTGTCATGCCTGGTATAGAGACAGAGAGAGAGATTGCGAAGATTTATACTGCCACTTTTATGACACACAACATGAGGATTTAAAATATACACACATATATAAATATATACCGTATCTGTGTTTCAAAACATATTTGGAGACATGATTTTGTTGTTAATGTGCCCAGGCGGATAGCTAAGCGGCTATAGGAATGGATCGCGACATAAATGGTTCTAGTAATCCAAGCACGGAACCACCATTATGTTGTATTTTGTGAAGCCAACGCCAGCCAATCACAACGCAGTACTGACCACCAATTGGTGCAGAGGAGGCGCGGAAAACACAACGCCCCGGCACGCCTACGTAAGTGGTTTCACGATCGCAAAAGTCGAGAATGAGATTGTTATCAAGGTGTCACGCACGTCGATGTAGCAGATCAAACGTACAATCATCGACTGATTTATTGTCCGGATCATAAACCTGCGATCAATGATCAGCGATCGTATTAACGTGTCACATCTCAAAACCTGTGACGTATCAAAGATATCGTTCACGATATCGTAGCGTGTGACGGGCCCTTTAGTACAAAATAAGAGCTCTTTCAGATATCTGTGCAATTAGGTCCGATGCCGATCGCAATGCATGAACTATCATTCTCGAGTTAGGGAAGATGCGGCCAGTCCGTGCATTGTGAACCAATATCAGACTGAATTGCACGACGCGTGAAACAGCCCCAACTGTTCAAGTCAAGCATAGGAGCTCCCAAACAGTTCAGTACAACATACCACCTACTTCTTTTCCTCAGATCTCCTCCCTATTTCTGCCAAATCTGCTGTCTATCAAGAAGAGGTGGGCAGAGAAAGAAAGAAAACAAGAAGGTGGGAAGGTGCACTGAACTGTTTAGGCACAGTGCTCAGGAGCTTAGTTTGAACAGTCATTTTTCCTCAAAAGAGTCTGTCAGCACAGAATGACTGTTCAATTCAAGTACAGGTGCTCAGTGAATCATGGCGAGGCCAAATATATAGTTGGACCTTCCCTATCTGCTTGTTATTCCTTTATATTTGCCCCCCTCTTTTTGATTGACAGCTTTGGCTTTATAGAGCCAGAGAAGGGTGTAAATATATGGAAAATAAATAGGTGGGAAGGTGCACTGAACTGTTTGGCCACGCCAACGGTGCACTGAGTGCCTGTACTTGATTTGTTCAGTAATTCTGTGCTATTAGTCCATTCAAGTCACCTTCCTACGATATGCATGATAATTAAGGGAACCTGTCACCTCGATTTACCCCCCTAACCTATCACTACCTGTCCCTGCACCTTCCTAGCTGATCCCTAACCATCCCTGTCTCACCTAAAAGGGCCCTATAAAGAGTAAGAATAATAGTTATATACATACGTGTAGTCTTCATCCAAAGTCTGCGATGAGCGGGCTCCGGCGCACCATTCCTCCTGCTCGCTTGCTTGCAGCACCCCCTGCTGGGCATCACCGATCCATCTCTTGATCTCCTCCTCATTTGAAAATTCCCACCTCTTCTGATGCATTCTGCTCCGGCCAAAACGTCATATCCGGCCCGGTGCATTGTGGGGTCTGGTCATGTGGTGCGGCCCGGGTCTGACGCATGTGCAGTGTGCATATTGAAGCCGAGCCGTACCACGTGATCAGACCCCACAATGCACCGGGCCAGATATGAAATACGGTCAGAGCAGAATGCATCAGAAGAAGCGGGAATTTTCAAATGAGGAAATCAAAGGATGGAACGATCATGCCCAGCGGGGCGTGCTGCAAGCAAGCGGAGGAGGAGGAATGGAGCCCCAAAGCCCACCCACCGCAGACTATGGATCCAGACTACATGTAAGTATATAACTCTTTTTCTTAATCTTTTTAGGGCCCTTTTAGGTGAGACAGGGATGGTTAGGGATCAGCTAGGAAGGTGCAGGGACAGGAAGTGATATGTTAGGGGGCTAGCTCAAGGTGACAGGTTCCCTTTAAATACAAATACAATACAAACAAACATACTTGCACTTCCAAGCGCCCATCCTCCCCCATGGACATAGATGATGCTACGTTGCAATGGACCATGTAGCTCCTTCTTGGGTTCGAAGATTCTGACTTCCACACCATCAAACACGGTGTCTGTGACCGTTAAATGGGCAGAGGATGCAGGATCCAACATGTCAAAGTAGCTGGATACAAAATTTAGGACTCGCAAATGGTGACCGAGACCCACATAATGGCGAAGTTGCACTACAAAAAAAAAAAAACAAGAAATGAAATAATAAGGTTAATTTTAAAACAATATGGAGATACATATTAATTTACAAAAGAAAATGGTTTTAAATGTTTGTGCTTTTGTTTTACCTTGTACACATGAGTTTATTGTAATAAAAACTATTTTTCACTTTATCAAGTGTTGAATATATTTCTTCCTGATCCGGTCATATATACACGTTTCTTTCTTCTGTGTTGTATTACATATTAATTTACATAATCACTTGTAGCCAGAGTCATAAAAGGCAGTGTTTATTAACCCCTTCATGATCGATCGCTGCCAGTAAAGAAACAAAATAATCTTGAAGACTGCATATCTTGCAAGTCTTTTATGGGCTAACAAAAATGAAAGCTTGCTTTGTAACATCATTTAAATTAAAACAAAATGACCCAGAGCATGAGTTAATCCATATGCAAAGTACATGAGCTTGTTCACATTGACCATTAAAACAGACAAAACCTAAGGTGAAAATAATATGAACAAATACCCAGCTGTACATAAATAAGTATAAAGCAAGTGCACTTAAATAGGGGACTTAGTATTACAGGGCTGTGGAGTTGGTTAGCCAAACGTCCGACTCCCTCACGCATGGTTCATATTTAGGTGATAAATTTATTGTAGCACAATGTGAACATCAGCCTTTACACAATAATCAAGATATTTAGACAGAACAAAATAATTCATAATAATAAGATTCAGCACATACTGCATTGAGCTACTATACCCAATTTATTATATACTAGATGGAGGCCCGATGTTATTGCATCGGGACGGCAGTGACATCACGATGGGGGTGGGCTCTGTAGCAGCAGCCATCTCTCCCTCCTTGTGCGCTCTCCCTCGTCCGCGCTCTATCCCCCTGTGCATTCTCTTCCCCACCTGCGTGCTCCCTATGTCCCCCTAGTGCACTCTTTTACCCCCTGTGCGCTGTGTCTGACCCTGTGTGCTGTCTCTGGCCCCTGATGGCAGAGGCATGAGTAACTGGGCAGGCGCAGTGGTTCGGTGTCTGTGGTGGGGATGTCTGTATTCGGCATTGGCTTCCTGGCATAGTTTGCTTGTGTCATTTCGCCACAGCACCGCTAATGGTACTGTGCAAGGGGCCAATACGGCTAGCGGGCGTCATATTTGCACACCCATCACTCGGGTATGCAAACATGGCTTCCACGGCAGAAGTGGATGGCACGTCGTTGGAGGACGTCGGGACAGAAGTGGTTGACAGATGGGACAGCACAATTATAGAAGTAGATTTTAGGAGTCGGTCCATTTTATACTGTCTCCGACTCCACAGCCCTGGTTAGTAGACACGGTTTTGAACAAGCTCTTCTACTTTGCATGTAAACCAGCTCATTTCTCCGGCTCACTTTTTTGGTTTTGTTTTAGTCTCTTGTATTTAATACTACTACTACGAATAATATTTATTCATCTTTATAGCGCTATTAATCCATAGTGCTTTACATACATTTTGCAACACTGTTCCTCTTGGGGTTCACAATCTAAACATCCTATCAGTAGGTCTTTGAAATGTGGGAGGAAACCGGAGCGCCCGGAAGAAACCCACGCAAACACGTGGAGAACATACAAACTCCTTGCAGATGTTGTCCTTGGTGGGAATTGAACCCAGAACCTCAGCGCTGCAAGTCTGCAGTGCTAACCAAATAGCATGTGGCCGCCCCCTTCACTGGGCTGGGCATTTCATTAATAATACTTCCCATGACTGTGTCCATAGTTGGGACCCGGTCACTCATCCGCCCTTATTCATATTGAGGCTTGTTCTGAACCATTCTAAGGTTCTAACATTAGGCAGTGTTAGGTACTGTTCTGATTTGGGTACACCTTGTTGTGGTAGGATGGCTTTATTTTTTTTTTAAACCTGAAAAAACACACACTGCTATTGCACACTTGCATTGATTGAAGCCGCACCTATCTAGTCGAATTTTGTCCAGGAGTATGTGTACTGCATTATCATGGCTACATGACTGCCATTCCTGACTCTTGACACTGGCGAATCCTTGCAGTGCACAGCGCTTCCGATATGAGGATTCACAAGTCTGCAGTCATAGAGTGAAACAGTGACAGTAGGATTTTCATCTTAGACCAGACAACCCCTCAAATTGTAAGTGGTGTGAAAGTCTTATCGTCCCAAAATTGACATAAGATCAGAGCCCTGAAGTCCTCGTTGTCTCTGGATCATATTCCTCATAACTTACAGTAAAACATAAATTCTTGGTACAGATTTAGTCCTGTGTGGGGACTAAAAATCACAGATGTATCTTCCCAGAACATGTCTCTTTGTGATGTAAATTTGCCTTTTGATATAATTTTCATCAGGTTTATGATGTGTCTTGTAGCACAGAAATGTTCTGCTGGTGGTACTGGGGAATGGTCTTTTACCTTCATTCCTGGGGCAAGGAGACCTCATCCTTGCTTACAGTTAGTCTTGTTTTTCCAACAAAGTCCCCCAGGAGGACATTTTGTGCACACAATCAAGTACACCATATTGGATGTAGAACCTGAATTTCTCAGGAATTTTTAGTCCTGAATCCTGTCTGTATTCTTTATATTAGTAAAAGTTTTGCAGCCCCTCACATTGGCAGGGTAGATCCCAATTGGTGCATCAGAGGGCATTGGGCTTCTGATTAGATCTCTTAAACTAGAAGCTGGTCTGTAGCATAGCAAGGGAGGGTCAATATATATGATATCCTGTACTAGAACAGGTATATGACTGGGTGTAGACAATAGACTTCTTGATGCGTTTCAGGTGGAAGTTGACCCATCTGAGGTATGTAGGCAGGTTAAATGCTTCATGGTACATGAATGTCTGGAATATCCATTTTGAATTTTTATGGTGGTGACCAAAAAGTTGAATTCTGTATGAGTGGTCGAATGTCAAGTTTTTGTTACCATTTAAGAGAGGTCATCGATGTAACAGAAATAGTTTGATGAAGCAAGAAGATAAAAACATTCCTTTACAGTTTAGTCATGAAGAAGTTGACTTGCTGGATCACCACGGCATGAGGATAAATCTGGCGAGTTGTAGAACAGACTCAGAAGGGTTCCTATTGGCTTCAAGATAAGTCTGGTGTGCAGCTAGTCCATCTTGGATGTCAGAATAAATGGAATACACATCCACTGAAGGAATGATGGCACCCTTGGGGAGGGGACATGTGGTAGATCGCCTATTTAATAGCACCAAGAGAACAAACATGGATTTCAAAGGCTACAAACAAGTGTTTTTATTTAAATAACATATTACAAAAATCATATCATAGAAAATACACACAAAATAAAGGAAAATAAGGAAAAAAAAGACACCTAGACTTGAGTGGATTTCTCACATTCATTTGGGGGTTCTACTGTGTATCAGACAGGACCCCATATGAAATACCCCTTGAAATCCATGTTTCTTCTCTTGGTGTCAATGATTATTTATGGAGTGGCTAGTACAGGTTGAAAACCAAGTATAACAGAGTTAAATGTGTGTCCTTTAAGAAGTTCTTCTTTGTTACAGCCTGTTCAATAGGTCTGTGCTGTTCCGAACATGGCTGGCTTGTTTTCTGACCGGTAGTTTAAGGGTATGTGCACATCTGTCGGTTCTGCATCTTTGCAGACCAACCGGGAACCGGTGGAGACTGGCAGAAACTGAGTTTTCTGCACTCGCCAGTGTCCCTGGTTTTGTTAGCGATTTGCTAACGTTTTGCGATCGCTTTACTAGCGGTCGTACAGCGTGTTCTTGGCGATTTCCCCGGCGTCTTTCTTAGCGATTTCCAGACTGGTCTCTGCTGCACTTGTTCAGCTGGACCCGATGGAAAAACGCTAAAAAGAAGTCGCCTGCTCTATCTTTGAGAACCGGTCGGAAACCGGTGAATAAACTAAAATCGTCAAGAAGAAAAACGTTGTAATGTACACAGCGTTTCCAAAACTCCATTGACTAGCATGTTAATCCTACCGGTGGGTAGGATTAACATAAATTAACATAAAACTCAGCGGGAACCGCCGACGGAAAACGTGCAACCAGCCCACAAACCGACTGATGTGCACATACCCTAAGGCTGTCCTATACTCATCCTGAGATATTTTCTGCGAGTGTCCCCAACCCAGAGATGGCTGGCCATCTTGGTTTTCCTGACCTAGGCATCCTTGGAAGCATGTAAAAAAAAATGTAATCCAAAATTTTAAGATTCTCAGGTATTTAGTCCAACATGTTTGTAGAACCCTTACAATGACCTCTGATGATCCTTCTCAAATCTCTCATGTGTTTTGAAGTTTGGATATCATCCAGTTTGGTGTAGTTCTGTATATCCATCAGCTTTCTGTGTGCTTCATTAAAGGGTTGTCCACTGCTCGGACAACCCTTTCTCAATCTAAGTGTTTCCCCCTTAAAATAAATTATACTCACTTCGGGTGTCCGCACTAAGTTGTTATGTCAAACAGGTCCTGCCCCAATCAGTGCTGGCTTCACTCTCTCACCTTAATGGTGGGTTTACACACACCAATTTATCTGTTCAATATCTGAACCAATCTCTGGTTGCAGTGAAATCATGGATACATTGCTCCATTTTGTGGCTGTGTACAACATGGAGCAATGTATCCATGATTTCACTGCAACCAGAGATTGGTTCAGATATTGAACAGATAAATTGGTGTGTGTAAACCCACCATAAGACAAATCAAAAACCAAGAGGTAGTAAGCGCTCATTTTCTCTTGATGTTTGATACATCCAAAGGCGGGAGAGTGAAGGCAACACTGATTGGGGCAGGACTCACTTGACGTAACAACCTCCCCCCTCATGACATTACGTGAGCCCGGGAGAACTAGTGTTTTTATTTTAATGGAGGTGAACACTCGGAGGAGTTCTCCAAGTAGTGGACAATCCCTTTAAGTAGTCTCAAAAGCTTGCTTTGTAACATCAGCTATGATAACTTTCAATGGCTGGCCACTCACCTCCTGTTAATTACTTATATGACTGAAAGTAGGGACAGTGAAGCCAGCCCTATCTAGGTGTTGGGAGCACATGACGTAACAATCTCATGTCAGCCATGGGCAAACGAGTTCCAGCATGGGAGGAGAGTATAAGCTTTTTTTTAATTTTAAATGAGCAATGAGAAGGGGTTGTCTTAGTGATAGAACGACAGGGATTAAAGGGGTTGTCCATTACTTTTAAAAACAAAAAAACATAATAATTAAAATGTTATAAAACACAATTTGGCAGCCAATTAGTAACTTGTTGCTCCCCATTATTTAAGATTAAGTGACAGAGGTTAGAGAAGCCATCTTGAAGCCCAGGTCGGTCACATCTCACAATCTTGTTTTAGCTATGAGGTCATGCCGACATTGGCACTATTCAAATAGGTAGGATTGTCTCTACAAAAAAGATCATTACTCTTAGTCCCTGTTGAAAAAGTAAACCGACCTAGTGATTGTGTGTGTCAGTATTAGCATGGCTGCAGTGTAGCCACCACACCTTGCTGCTCCCCATATTCATGACAATCTTAGATACCAGACCTGACATCTCACATTCATGCTGAGATAGACCAGAATGATCAGTAAGTAGGGAGGCTATTACTCTTAGGCTGGAAACAGACTGTCCGAGTGAAATGCGAGTCACTCAGATGAGTCTCGGATGATTAACTCGGAATGACCTCCCCCCTATCTGGATGGGAGTGTTATGGTGGGTTTACACACACCAATTTATCTGTTCAATCTCTGAACCAATCTCTGGTTGCAGTGAAATCATGGACACATTGTATCATTTGTACACAGCCACAAAATGGAGCAATGTATCCATGATTTCACTGCAACCAGAGATCTGTTCAGAGATGGAACAGATAAATTGGTGTGTGTAAACCCACCATCAGCTGCTTGTGTTTCTAAGCAGCTACAAACTCCCGTCCTGACAGGAGGGAGGCCATTCTGAGTTAATCATCCGAGACTCATCCGAGTGACTCGCATTTCACTCGGACAGTCTGTTTCCAGCCTTATTCTCCTTTGCAGCAACGCTGTGGAGTCGGTAAGCCAAACCACCAACTCTGACTCCAACTCTATGACAGACTCCCTCATACATGACTCATGTTTAAGTGATGAATTTATTGTAGTACAATGGTAACATCAGGCTTTTAATCATTATTATGATACAATAATCGAGATATTTAGAAAGAACATAATAATTCTACATTGAACGACTGTATGTAATTTGTTATATATTTTAGGAGTCATTGTCAGTCAATTTTCTACCGACTCCACCAAAATGGGCTCCGACTTCGACACCACAGCCCTGCCTAACAGTAAGGCTTGGCAAATATCAATTTTAACACTTTTAAGCACTAAGCTATACTAGTAAGAGACTATAGAAGTAGGCAGGAGAAGTCACATATATACGGTACTTCTTATCAGGTGACTTATAGCGGGGTATGTGCCTGGTTGTGCGCTATCCTGGGCAATCAGTTCCAGGATAAAGGAATCAGTTGTGGCAGAAGAGATATGGGACAATTGATGCTCCTACAATAAGACTGATGGCTATTTTCTCTCCTGTATACTGGGCACGATGGGTGACCTCCTCCGTGTCCTGTGCCACGTTCAGAGCTCCGTGTGCGAGATATGTGGTGAGAATTGGGGGAAAGGTCATGTGTGCATGGATCCGAGGCTGAAAACCGGAGAAAGTCAGACGTGTCCACAGGAAAGACGCGCTGATCTACAGTACATCACCCTATTGTAGGAACATAGAGAAGATCACGTTACATCTCGGGATGGATTAGAAATAACTGCCACCAAATATATTTTCTTTGCAAATTACTTTACCCACAATTAGTCATTCTATTTCAGAGATTGCAAAATCCCAAACGACCTAAGACCACAGTTGGAAAGATGAAGAAATTCTGACCGTCCAGTGTGTGCAGAGTGCACCAAGAGCCAGACAACGAGACAGTCAGCACCATGGGCACAGGTCAATGACCGTCCACACCCACCGCCCCGGCTGGAGGGCCCTCACGGCATCTCATGTCTTCATAGGTTTCCAAATATCTGTACAGAGATATAAGAAATCTGCACATTTTTATAATGCATCCCAGATACCTGGAGAGCAAACTGAATACAGGGACACGTACCACAAGTTGATGGGCACTCTGAACCTGTCAGCAGCTTCACCTTATACCCAATGTAGGAGTGTAACCAAAAACATTCAAAAACAAAAAGTGGGGTGAAAGAAACAGCGCCATTCTAAATCATAGGCTGTGACTGGTATTGCAGACCATTTCTTCCTAAACTCATAACTATTATTCACTGTATTCCAGATATTTATCCGTAGATGTAATAGCACGCTGACTAAACCTGATCTTGTTTATACAATGTTGCTGCCAGTGACAGTACACAGCTCTGCAGCTGTCAGGGTGATCCAGACACACAATGGGGTTACCTGAGTGACATAACCAGAGGCTATACTGCTAACGTGCAGCCTGGAAATCCTATGTACAGGGGTGGAAAAACAAGGAAAAAACACCAGACACAGAAACAAAACATTACATTTGGAGATCCAGGTTGTGTATAGAAACTTAAAAAGGAACCGGTCAAGAGGAAAAATGCTATTAATCTGCAGATATTGGGTTAATAGCAAACTGAACCTGCCCGATGTCATCCCGACAGCAGAGTTTAACGTGCTGGGATGAACTTTACTCCTCCTGGCAGCGTCCTGGTTTCAGTCATAGGCCCTGCTGGTGTGTTATCAGTCAACGCTCTGTAAGGGTACCTTTACACGCGGCTACATTCCTAGGGTGGCTACAGGTAACTTACTGGTTGCAGTGAAATCATGGTGAGATTATTCCATTTGTACACAGCAACAAGATAGAACCTTGTCTCCATGATTTCACTGCAACCAGTAAGTTA
Organism: Allobates femoralis; assembly: GCA_033576535.1. Classification (NCBI taxonomy): domain Eukaryota; kingdom Metazoa; phylum Chordata; class Amphibia; order Anura; family Aromobatidae; genus Allobates; species Allobates femoralis. The sequence goes on from JARQOC010000001.1 coordinate 161,789,001, forward strand.
CCTGTAGCCACCCTAGAAATGTAGCCGCGTGTAAAGGTACCCTAAAGGTGTGGTGCCCCTGCGACCAGGGTGGCCACATAGGGAACTGCAGCCAGGCAGAAAGGTAGACAGTTTGTGCAACAAACACCCTCACAGCACACACACCCACAGGAGCACAGCACCCAACCCGGAGCCCGGGACTCCAGGCGGGTAAGGGGTGGTGGGGTAGGTAGGTCAGGTGACAGAGAGTACAAACAGAGGAAAAGAGGAGGAAGGAGTGAGTAGGCCATAGTGAACTGACCAGAACAGACAAGAGCAGACAGACAGTGACACATCCCGGAGGGATTGGGCTCCCTGGAGACACAGAATCCACAGTGACACGGATCCATGGAGAGAAAGCTCGTCCATAGCCGGCATCCCAAGGGAGTGTGAGGACAGTGACCGGACCGGTATCACCGGGTCCGAGGAACACGGCAACACCGACCGACTACCGGCGGAGTAGTTTTCCCTGATTGTAACTGGAAATCACACAGGTTAGAAGGAGCCTGGTAAGCCTTGGGAACGGGGTTACTGCAGGCTAGGCTAATACCAGAGTGTCAGCTCTGAGGGGCACTGAAGTCATACACCGGCTCCCCAGACAAAACGGCGGGGAACACAGATTCCAGGTCCGTGTTCCCACTACAGGGTTGGAGGCACAGCAGCAACCAGGAGGACCTTGCTTGCCGCCCACACACACAGGGGGAAGCTACATACAAGGGGCCGAGCTGCCGCCATACAACCCCCAGAAAGAAGAGAGAGAGGGAGAGAACAGCCTGAAAGGACATATAGAAGGAGTGAGAGGTCCGAGAGTGACAGCCTGGCCGCAGAGGGTTCAAGTGTTACCGGAGTTACGGTAACTGTGTAAAGCTGTTAAGAACTGAACTGTACCGTGAACTGTGTGACTTGGAAAAATTTGAGAGCAAATTCTTTGCCCATTCTTCACTGCAAAAAAAATATCTCAGTGTGATTGGATTGAGACATCTATGAGTAGTAATCTTCAAGTCTTACCACAGAGTTTGATTGGGCCATTCACACACATAAATATAATTTGATCTATTCCAAACCATCCATTGTACTTCTCGCAGTACAATATATTTAGGGTCTTTGTCCTGCTGGAAAGTGAACATAGCCACTTCTCAAGTCTTTTGCAGCTTCTAACAGATTTTCCTCCATGATTGCTCTGTATTTAGCACCATCCATCTTCCATCAACTCTGACCAGCTTCCCTGTCCCTGCTGAAGAAAAGCATCCCCAGAGCATGAGGCTGCCTCCACCATGTTTGATGGTGGGGATGATGGTGCTTTCAGGGTGATGCGCAATGATAGTTTTCTGCCACACATAGCATTTTGCATTTTACCCAAAAAGATCTACTTTGGTCTTATGTAACAGATAACATTTCCAACATGTTAGCTATGTCCCTTAGATGGCTAGTGGAAGAAGGTGCTTGTTTGGGCAGAAATCGGCAAATCTAAATGCAGTGTCCCATTGAAAAAGTATGTAAATTTGTTCTACTCCAGAAAAACTTATTCTAGCAGAACCAGACATCCATTGGTAGAGAGGTATTTTGATGTTCATGCCCCTGAAGCGCGCACAGCAAGACTGAGAAATCTTAATTTTTTTTTTTTTTTTGCATATGAGAAAAGCTATTGATTTGTGATGGTAAAAACTAACACAGACCAAACTGATGAAAATCTGATACAAACCCTGATGAAACTCAGTTTTACACATAAGATAACGGTGCCTGAATGAGGCTTTAGTCAAAAAAAAGTAATGAACGAGGAGAAGTCGCTCTCTGAAACACATTGACTCAAAAATCTCCTTTCTTCATCTGAATTGGACTGGATTATCCTTGTGGCGGAGCGGCTTTATCCCTAATCTCTTTCCACGTGGAATAATGTCTCCAGGAATGCTGCTGCAGCAGCCATGTTAAAGGGAACCAACCACCCCCAATGACACCCCCGGACTATTAATATGGCTCCCTACACCCAGCACATACATGTGCTGCAAGGTTTTTTGCTAAAAAAAAACTGCTTTTTAAAAGTAAAGATAATGCTTTATAAAGTTTCTACCGAAGGGACGGGTGGGCGTTACTTACATGTGGCTAAAGCCGAGATTCTGCTGCCACTCATCCTCCTCTCTCCCCTCGCAGCAGTAACGGCCAGCCCTTTGTTCAGCGTCACAGCCTGGTGTACGGGATCACATGCCCGTGCACACGTCATCAGCTACAGCCGGGTAGCGAGCACGCGCTCTGACTTCCTGCGCTCAGCTATGGAAGTCAGAGCGCGCGCTCGCTACCCGGCGGTAGCTGATGACGTGTGCACGGGCATGACACCCGTGCACCAGGCTGTGACGCTGAACAAAGGGCTGGCCGTTACTGCTGCAAGGGGAGAGAGGAGGATGAGTGGCAGCTGCAACCCGGCTTTAGCCCCATGTAAGTAACGCCCACCCGTCCCTTCGGTAGAAACTTTATAAAGCATTATCTTTACTTTTAAAAAGCAGTTTTTTTTAGCAAAAAACCTTGCAGCACATGTATGTGCTGGGTGTAGGGAGCCATGTTAATAGTCCGGGGGGGTCATTGGGGGTGGTTGGTTCCCTTTAAGGCCTTTGATAGTAGTTGTGGCTTCTCACAACTACCCCAGGTGAGCCTATTTGTCCCTTCTGTTGGACCCAGTGTCCCCCTGGATAGGATTCTATTGCGCTTCTATTGTCTTTACAGTTTTCCCTGCTTGTTTGTGTACAATGTATAGTGACAGTGAGCTGCTAATCAGAGAAGGGGGCATTTTCAGATATTTACTCACAAGACCTGTAGTCCGGCAGTGATAATCTACTGATGATAAAACCTTCATTATAAATAAACAATATCACACAGCCTGGTAAGTGACACACAGGGCTGTGGAGTCGTTGAGCCAAACATCTGACTCCTTCAGACGGCTCATCTTTAAAAGGCCCTTTACACGCCGCGATGGCAGGCTGGATACATCCCGCTACAGGCTACAAATGTAGCTTGTAGCGCCAATGTAGCCCGTCGTAGCGGCGTCTGAAGACGTGACGCTACAGCCGGCAACAGATACATCTGTTTCCTAGGTCTGCTCGAAAACTGATGGCTACAAAGCCGATTGTAGCGAGCTGTATCGGCGTGTAAAGAGGCAACGGAAGGGAACTCTGGACACCCGGGGCTGTAGCTGCAATGTAGCTAAGGCGTCACCCAGGCTCTGGGATACCGCGCCCCATCACCGATCATTGGAGGAAGCTCCTGCATGACGATTGGTAGTCGCTGCATAGGGCGGCATATTTAAGGAGCTGACCAGTCACACTACACAATCGCTCGAGCGTGCTGTATTACTCAGCCTCCTGCGATGCCTGGCCAATCATGATGATATTGCGCTGTCCTATCATCGTACGGACGGCTCGTAATCCACGATTGTGGCACGCCTATGTGCTGTCCCTGCTGTACCACGTCCGCCCATATTAGCTTATTGTAGCGCTGTGTAAACGTGGTACGCTAAGCTACAGCTGGCTACTTGACACACCCGGCGATGTAGCTAGCTACAGATGTAGCGTGGCGTAGCGCAGCGCACCTTATGGCGGCGTGTAAAGAGGGTGCGTTGACCGTTTGTAGCCGTTTGAGCGTGCTCGTGCACGTGAAGTAGCGGGATGTATCCAGCCTGCCGTCGCGGCGTGTAAGGGTATGTGCACATCAGTCGTTTTCTGGGCTGCTTTTGGACGTTTTCCGTCGGCGTTTTCCGCTCAGTTTTATGTTAATTTATGTTAATCCTACCCTCCGGTTGGATTAACATGCTAGTCAATGGATTTTAGAAAACTCTGTCTACATTACAACGTTTTTCTTCTGGTCGTTTTCAGTCAAAACTGAGTTTTTTCACTGGTTTCCAAAAATAGAGCAAGTGACTTCTTTCCTCCGTTTTTCCACCGGTTTCAGCTGAACAAGTGCACTAAAAACTCAGTTTTAAAACCGCTCAGAAAAACCGCCGACAAAACGCTGTAAAACCGGGCGGAAAACGAGCAAAAAACGAGCAAAAAACGAGGGACACTGCTGAGCACAGAAAACTCAGTTTCTGCCAGTGTCCTCCGGTTCCCGGTCGGTCTGCAGAAATGCAGAACCGACTGATGTGCACATAGCCTAAGGGTAAGTGCACACTTACCCGGCGGTTCGGTCGGCGGCTGCTGGCGGGACCCGCCAGGAAGCTCCGGCGCCGTGCACCGGCTTCCTGGCGGGTATGAGCGGCGGGAGCCGGGCGGTATCCGGCGGCTGCCCAGCGGGTTCTCGGCGGCGATTCTGCAGCGGCTGGAAGCAGCACATGATTCTGCTTGCAGCCGCTGCAGAACCGGCCGGTTTTTAGAACATGGTCATTCTTTGCTAACCCGCTGGGAAACCTGCGGGTTAGCAACGGATGACGCTGGGTAACCGCCGGTATGTGCACAGGCTTGGGCGGGTTACATTAGTTTCAATGTTAATCCAAACGTCGGTTTGGATTAACATAAATTTAAATAAAACTAATGTATGCAAAACGGCGGTTTACACAGGTAAACCGCCGAAAACCCGCCCAGTGCGCACATACCCTAAAGGTACCATAAGTGATAAATTTATTGTAGTACAATGGCAACATCAGGCTTTAATCATTGTTATGATACAATAATCAAGATATTTAGACATACCGTAATATAATTAATAATAATACTCAGCATATACTGCATTGAACTACTGTACCCAATTTATTATATATTTTAGGAGTTGGCCCATTTTATACAGACTCTGATTCCACTAAAATGGACACCGATTCTACGACTCCGACTCCACAGCCCTGGGGACATATTGCTGAATTCAGTGTTTTAACCGCTACTTCATGCTGTTCTCAGATTACACAGCAAAAACGTGCTGACAGAGTCCCTTTAAAGCAGGGGTGGGGAACGTCCGGCCCCCGGGCCGGATCTGGCCCGCCATGTTGCCTGATCCGGCCCGCAGCCACTTTGCTCATTTTGTGACGTGGGCCCTTTAAATCCTCAGAGGTGCGCGCCGGAATTGTGTCCGACATGCAACATTGCCAGCGTGTGAGAAGTTCTGTGTGGCAGGAGCTGCTGCGCTCTCCAGCTCCCTGCTAAAGCATCTGAGGATTGCAATCAGCTCCTGCCGGCATCTCAAGTACACAATCCCTTCCACTTCCAGGAGGTCAGTAAACATAAAGATGTCAAAATAAATAAAATAAAAGCATCTATTCTGTGCTACTTGATGATCTCCGGGCTGTGCAGGGATGGAGTGTCAGTAGCATAAAAGATCTCCATCCAGCAGCAGCACACCCAACGGAGGGAGATAAAAATCATGTTAAGCCATGTTAAAATCATGTATGTCCATAACGATTTTTATCTGCCTTCCTTTGGATGTGTTACTGGATGCAGATCCTTTTTGCTCTGACCCCAAGTATCCATGTGTCGTACGCCTCAGGTTCCGTGTACCGTGTGTCGTACGTCTCAGACTCATTGTTCCCATGTGTCGTACGCCCCTGGCCCCTTGTGTTGTACGCATCTGCCCCAGTGTACCCGTGTCATACGCCTCTGGACCAGTGTACCTGTATGTCGTACGCCTCTGGCCCCGTGTACCCGTGTGTCATAAGCCTCTGGCCCCGTGTACCCTTTGTGTCGTATGCCTCAGGCCCCGTGTACACGTGTGTCGTACGCTTCAGGCTCATTGTACCCATGTGCCGTATGCCTCGTGCTCCATGTATCAGTGTGCCATATGCCTCAAGCTCCATGTACTCGTGCTGTTTTCCTCAGGCTCTGTGTACCCATGTGCCATATATCTCAGGCTCTGTGTACCCATGTGCCATATATCTCAGGCTCTGTGTACCCATGTGCCATATATCTCAGGCTCTGTGTACCCATGTGCCATATATCTCAGGCTCTGTGTACCCATGTGCCATATATCTCAGGCTCTGTGTACCCATGTGCCATATATCTCAGGCTCTGTGTACCCATGTGCCATATATCTCAGGCTCTGGGTACCCATTTGCCATATATCTCAGGCTCTGGGTACCCATGTGCCATATACCTCAGGCTCTGGGTACTCATGTGCCATATACCTCAGGCTCTGGGTACCCATGTGCCATATACCTCAGGCTCTGGGTACCCATGTGCCATATACCTCAGGCTCTGGGTACCCCATGTGCCATATACCTCAGGCTCTGGGTACGCATGTGCCATATACCTCAGGCTCTGGGTACGCATGTGCCATATACCTCAGGCTCCGGGTACCCATGTGCCATATACCTCAGGCTCTGGGTACCCATGTGCCATATACCTCAGGCTCTGGGTACCCATGTGCCATATACCTCAGACTCTGGGTACCCATGTTCTGTATACCTTTGACCCCGTGTACCCATGTGCCGTGTACCACAGGCTCCGTGTACCCATGTGGTGTATACCTCAGGCTCTGTGTACCCATGTGCAATATACCTTCGGCCCCAGATATGGGGTTAATCTGCAGGTTAATAGCGTTTGAAACCTGTCCAGCACCTGCATATTAAACCCCGCTGCCTGGAGTAAATTAACTTTAATCCTGGTGGCAGCATTCCTGTTACAATCACGGGGGCTGCACAAGTTCAGTCACGGCTCTTAGGGTATGTGCACATCAGTCGTTTTGTGGGCAGTTTTTGGAAGTTTTCCGTCGGCGGTTTCCGCTGAGTTTTATGTTAATTTATGTTAATCCTAGCCACCGGCTGGATTAACATGCTAGTCAATGGAGTTTAGAAAACGCTGTCTACATTAGAACGATTTTTGTCTGGTCGTTTTCAGTTTATTCACCGGTTTTCCACCGGTTGTCAAAGATAGAGCAAGCGACTTCTTTTCAGCGTTTTTCCAGCGGGTCCAGCTGAACAAGTGCAGCAAAGACCAGTCTGGAAATCGCTAGGACAAACGCCGGGGAAATCGCCATGAACACGCTGTACAAACGCTAATAAACCGATCGCAAATCGTTAGCAAAACGCTAACAAAACCAGGGACACTGGCGAGTTCAGAAAACTCAGTTCTGCTAATCTCCACCGGTTCCCGGTCGTTCTGCAGAGATGCAGAAACGACTGATGTGCACATACCCTAAATCTCCCCATTCACAGAGAGTAACTAAACTTGCTCCAGCGCTGCCCCTGTGGCTGAAACTGAATTGTTGCCTGGAGGATTCAATTTTATTTATTCCCGCCAGCAGGATTCAATCTGCAAGTGCAGGGCAGCTTTTACCCGCTATTAATCTGCAGATTAACCCTATATCTATTTTAACCAAATATAGCAGGTAATTTTAAGTTGATAATTTTGCAGCCCCCGAAGGATTGTAGAAATCTCCAAATGGACCCGGCAGAAAAAAGGATCCCCACGCCTGCTTTAAAGGGACCCAACCACCAGGATGTAAGCACCTGTAAGTGCAGCAGGTGATTGTGTGCAGCATGACATCACTATTTTTTTTTTTTTTTTGTATTTCTCCCCTGTGGGCTTGTCTTTCTGCTGTAAGCTGAGCCCTATGAATCCGCCTATAGTGAGTCACGAGAAATTTCAGCAAAGGATAAAAGTGGTAGATCCATCTGGCATATGGAATTGTCATCTAGTGAGCACATATATCGCACCAGATCCAGTCTACTACTGCACCCATATTATGCCCACAATACTACATGGACACAATATCCAAAAGAATATAGATAACATGACCTTAGCCCTGACAGCACAGTGTGCCCCATCTCTCTCCTCTGACAGCACAGTGTGCCCCATCTCTCCTCTCTCCTCTGACAGCACAGTGTGCCCCATCTCTCTCCTCTGACAGCACAGTGTGCCCCATCTCTCTCCTCTGCCATCTGACAGCACAGTGTGCCCCATCTCTCTCCTCTGACAGCACAGTGTGCCCCATCTCTCTCCTCTGCCATCTGACAGCACAGTGTGCCCCATCTCTCTCCTCTGACAGCACAGTGTGCCCAATCTCTCTCCTCTGCCATCTGACAGCACAGTGTGCCCCATCTCTCTCCTCTGACAGCACAGTGTGCCCCATCTCTCTCCTCTGACAGCACAGTGTGCCCCATCTCTCTCCTCTGACAGCACAGTGTGCCCCATCTCTCCTCTGACAGCACAGTGTGCCCCATCTCTCTCCTCTGCCAGCACAGTGTGCCCCATCTCTCCTCTGCCATCTGACAGCACAGTGTGCCCCATCTCTCTCCTCTGACAGCACAGTGTGCCCCATCTCTCTCCTCTGCCATCTGACAGCACAGTGTGCCCCATCTCTCTCCTCTGACAGCACAGTGTGCCCAATCTCTCTCCTCTGCCATCTGACAGCACAGTGTGCCCCATCTCTCTCCTCTGACAGCACAGTGTGCCCCATCTCTCTCCTCTGACAGCACAGTCAGTGTGCCCCATCTCTCCTCTGCCATCTGACAGCACAGTGTGCCCCATCTCTCTCCCCTCTGACAGCACAGTGTGCCCCATCTCTCTCCCCTCTGACAGCACAGTGTGCCCCATCTCTCTCTCCTCTGACAGCACAGTGTGCCCCATCTCTCTCTCTCCTCTGACAGCACAGTGTGCCCCATCTCTCTCCTCTGACAGCACAGTCAGTGTGCCCCATCTCTCCTCTGCCATCTGACAGCACAGTGTGCCCCATCTCTCTCCCCTCTGACAGCACAGTGTGCCCCATCTCTCTCCCTCTGACAGCACAGTGTGCCCCATCTCTCTCCCCTCTGACAGCACAGTGTGCCCCATCTCTCTCTCCTCTGACAGCACAGTGTGCCCCATCTCTCTCTCCTCTGACAGCACAGTGTGCCCCATCTCTCTCTCCTCTGACAGCACAGTGTGCCCCATCTCTCTCTCCTCTGACAGCACAGTGTGCCCCATCTCTCTCTCCTCTGACAGCACAGTGTGCCCCATCTCTCTCTCCTCTGACAGCACAGTGTGCCCCATCTCTCTCCTCTGACAGCACAGTGTGCCCCATCTCTCTCCTCTGACAGCACAGTGTGCCCCATCTCTCTCTCCTCTGACAGCACAGTGTGCCCTATCTCTCTCCTCTGACAGCACAGTGTGCCCCATCTCTCTCCTCTCCCCTCTCACAGCACAGTGTGCCCCATCTCTCTCTCCTCTGACAGCACAGTGTGTCCCATCTCTCTCCTCTGACAGCACAGTGTGCCCCATCTCTCTCCTCTGACAGCACAGTGTGCCCCATCTCTCTCCTCTGCCATCTGACAGCACAGTGTGCCCCATCTCTCTCCTCTGACAGCACAGTGTGCCCCATCTCTCTCCTCTGCCATCTGACAGCACAGTGTGCCCCATCTCTCTCTCCTCTGCCATCTGACAGCACAGTGTGCCCCATCTCTCTCTCCTCTGCCATCTGACAGCACAGTGTGCCCAATCTCTCTCCTCTGACAGCACAGTGTGCCCCATCTCTCTCCTCTGCCATCTGACAGCACAGTGTGCCCCATCTCTCTCCTCTGACAGCACAGTGTGCCCCATCTCTCTCCTCTGACAGCACAGTGTGCCCCATCTCTCTCCTCTGACAGCACAGTGTGCCCCATCTCTCTCCTCTGACAGCACAGTGTGCCCCATCTCTCTCCTCTGCCATCTGACAGCACAGTGTGCCCCATCTCTCTCCTCTGCCATCTGACAGCACAGTGTGCCCCATCTCTCTCCTCTGACAGCACAGTGTGCCCCATCTCTCTCCTCTGACAGCACAGTGTGCCCCATCTCTCTCCTCTGACAGCACAGTGTGCCCAATCTCTCTCCTCTGACAGCACAGTGTGCCCCATCTCTCTCCTCTGCCATCTGACAGCACAGTGTGCCCCATCTCTCTCCTCTGACAGCACAGTGTGCCCCATCTCTCTCCTCTGACAGCACAGTGTGCCCCATCTCTCTCCTCTGACAGCACAGTGTGCCCCATCTCTCTCCTCTGCCATCTGACAGCACAGTGTGCCCCATCTCTCTCCTCTGCCAGCACAGTGTGCCCCATCTCTCTCCTCTGCCATCTGACAGCACAGTGTGCCCCATCTCTCTCCTCTGACAGCACAGTGTGCCCCATCTCTCTCCTCTGACAGCACAGTCAGTGTGCCCCATCTCTCTCCTCTGACAGCACAGTGTGCCCCATCTCTCTCCTCTGCCATCTGACAGCACAGTGTGACCTACATCCCTGATCTGGTATTATCAGCCCAGTGCAGACAATGGAGGCTCCTGCTGACAGCTGCTCCTCTGCCGTGTACACCCGGACATGCCGTGCACTCACCAGATCCTGCGCACATCTGAAGGTGGCATCCAGCAGCATGAGCTTCCAGGGCTCGGCCAGGGTGCTGGGCAGAGGGCTGTACACGTAGTAGGCAGTGAGCGCCGCCAGCGCGATCAGCAGGGCCGGCACAGGCTTCATGCTGGCGGCCGCTCCGCACATATGAACTCCTCACAACACAAGTTTCTGTCGGTCTCATTGAAGGAGCTGGGATCGCAGAAGCCAATCAGAGGGCAGAAGGTATGGAAGCCAGCCAATCAAAGGACGGAAGATAAGGAAACAGCCAATGTCACGTCCTTGTGCGAGTAACCGTGCGGCCAGATGTGTTCAGCAGCGCCACCGCCTGGCTGACGGTGTGTACTAATCTTCACCACTGAACATACTCTTGGTGGGGCGTGGTCTTGATGACGATGCTCCGCCCACTATGTGAGCAGGTCATACTGGGGCCCCTGCAGCTATTACAGGGAAGGAGACCCCGTACCGCGGCCTCATAGTGACCATCTGCAGGAAAGGGCTTGTCCACTAGTGGAAGAAGAAACACCTGTCCACAGGACTGAGGAGAATATGATGATCACTAGGGTCTGAAAGCTGGGGCTGCCTGGCAGAAAGGGCACTATGATCCCTGGTAAAATGAGGTCGGGCACAGCTCACCACAGCTCCATTCATCCTCTATGGGGCTGCACTTGGTATATACAGCAGCCCTACAGAGAATAAATGGTCAGGTGTCAGACATCAGCTATGTGCAGCGTAGTCCATAAGAAATCCTTCCCAGACCGGCCCAGTTCCCCCATCTCCGCGCCATGTTCCCCACCGGTCTCCTAATGTCACATGACCATGGGCAGAACGGTAAAGGTTATTGATGACTGGCTGCAGCGGTCATGTAACATTAATGTCAGGAGCTCGGGAGGGGACACGGCTGAGGTCAGAGGCCGGAGCTGGTCTGGGAGGTGAGAATACACTTTATTATGACACACTGACTTTGTGTAGAGTTTATTAGAACCAAATCTGCACCAAAATTACAAGGAAAAAGCAAGCAAGGTGTGCACAACACCTCAGAAATCTCATAGACTTTGCTGGGGTAAGGATAGGCATATGACACGCACACTCCAGGGCAATGGGGATACTCGGGATCGGGCTGGTTTTTACGGTCCTTTTTAGTTCAGGGGATGTCACAGAGGCTCCGTGGCCCTGGCGGTGTCATTTAAAAAAGGGGATGCTGGGCTTGGATGACGGGGAATTGGAAAAGGGGTATTTGTGATGCCACCCGCAGTGTGCAGCTGCCTCTGCTGCAGAACCTCTGGGGACAATGATCAGCAGCCTGGATGTTTTTGCTCCCTGCGGGTGGAGCGGTGGGTAGAGAAGTCAGTTCGTTCTTTGGTGTTCATTGGGTCATTAGCACCGCGGTGTTTCAGGCGGCCTCTGCAGTCGGTGGGCGCCACAAAGTCTCCCACACGTGTCGGAGTTCTGTTCCTCTACTTCAACACTCCAATCAGGCCGCCAGGTGTTCCCCTCTGCCAATCTCCGGTTCAGCTGTTTCTCAAGAACCAAGACAGTGTCGTAGAGTCCCCTAGGTGTTCCTTGCTCTCTCGTGGTGTTTCCTTCACTGGCGGTACTCTCAGCGCCTCTAACTTTGTCTCGCCTCTTTCGTCAGCGCCTCCACGCAAATTACCCAGGTACCAACAGCCACAGGCATTGACTGGCACCACTTCCTAGTGCCGCGCTTTAGTACGGCTGCCTTCTCCGAGATGTGCCAGGTTTGTGGCCACAGTTCCCTTTAAGACCTCATGGCCTCCAGTTCAACGGCTCTGTGTGCATAAGGCCTTAATACAGAGTTGTCTGACAATGATTTATTCATCTCCTCCCAGTCCTTAGACCAATCTGTCTCTTTCGATTTGTCATTTGACAAACTCAAGTTGGACTTTCCAGTTGTTAGCAGAGATGAAAGGATTCTTGACTGAAACTCGTGTATTCAACCCCACTGCTCTTAGCTGTTGCACCACAGGTTTGCGACTCACTTTGACCCCATATTCTTCATCATTACAGCACTTTTATGGATATCAGATACTGACTTTTTCTAAAAAATTCTTAATAATGGGTTCAACTTTAGAGGAGGTTTTCCATGGTCGTCCACTTCTAGGTTTGACAGTTCTTCCATAACCTTCATTTTCTTTCTTTATTATACGTGACCCTAGACTCTGAGAACAGTTAAATTACATAGCTGCCCTATATAACAGCTTTTGCCCTTATGGCTTTTGTCTGACTTCACCCTCAGAATAAGGCCAAGAGACACACTGAGCGAGACAGATGCAAGATACACAAGTTATTATTATTTATTTATATAGCGCCGTTAGATTCCATGGCGCTTTACATATGGAAAGGGCAGACAAGGACAAGTACAATATATATGGACAATCAAGTAGTACAGATACAGGAGGAACGAGGAGCCTTTCCGCGAGGGCTCACAGTCTAGGAGGGATGGGTGGGGATACGATAGGAGGGGGTAATGTCAATCATGAGACGTTGCAGTGGATCGGGTCTCATTGCAGGTTATAGGCTTGTCGGAAGAGGTGGGTCTTCAGGTTTCGTTTGAAGGTTCCCAGGGTTAAAGCTTAATATTCATATTCTTCCACAATGAATTTATCACTTAAACATGAGCCATGTGTGAGGGAGTCTGATTCAGGGAATTTGAGGAGTTGGAGGTTCAGCTTACAGACTCCAACGCCCTACTACATATACACAGCCAGGGCCTCCACTTTAATGTATTGTGCTGGGGTGCAGCAGGTGACTATCTCGCCCACAGCAACCACCCTGTGCCATGTTACAACCATCCGGGGGCTGGCAAGGATTTGAAAAATGTTTTTTTTTCCCCTCAAAACAGTTCTAAATCTGTCCACAGAGGCCTATTTACTTCAATGAAACTGAGCTGCTGTAGGGGGATGTCCAAGAACCATGATTTTCAAGTCCAAGACATCCCCTTTAAGGCAGGGACACACTGTTCGACAGACATGCGAGTCACTCGGACGAGTCTTGCATGATTAACTTGGAATGGCCTCCCCCTCTCTGGATGGGAGCGTCAGCTACTTGTGTTTATAAGCAGCTCCACACTCCTGTCCTGACAGGGGGGAGGCCATTCCAAGTTAATCATCCGAGACTCGTCAGACTGACTCGCATGTCTACACAAAAACTTGAGTCACAGCACCGAGGCTTTACTGGGTACAGCTGTTACCCATAACAAGGCGCACGTCTATTTCCAGGGAGTCCAACCTGGAGCATATAGACATATAAAGAAATAAGACAGCGCCTCACCGGTTGGTAATGTTCAAAGTGTCCTCTTTATTTCTGCCCCCAAACGTTTCGATCAGAGATCTTTATTTTGAACATTACCAACCGGTGAGGCGCTGTCTTATTTCTTTATATGACTCGCATGTCTGTCGGATAGTGTGTCCCTGCCCTTAACATAAAGAAAGTTCCTGTCTGCAGACAAGTAGCTTTACCAGATCAGATGTCTGCTTAGAGGTTATTTTATGTTTTTTTTCAATTATTTTTAGACTACCCTGGGCCATTCTTTTAAGGGATGGTTAAGTCTCATAAACATCAATAATGTAAATTGATGACTTTTCCTCCTCTTCTATTCCTAAACCTTTGCTGAATTCAGGAGTGATGTCACTTTGCGGCTGAATATGGCACTCATAGAACTGTGTACATGTGCCTCTGATCTTACATGGCGTCAAGTGTAGGTTTTATGTCACAGATTAAGAAATAAAATGTGCAAAGGTCACATGGTATATTAGTTATACAAGAAATTGAAAGAGGATCCAGCACCAATTCTTTTTATAATAAAATCTTCCATTATTAGTCAAAATTCATGACACAAATTAAAATCATGTACAGATGGCCTAGGATGTACATGATTTTACTGGTGGGGGTTGTCATCGTCGGTGGCATTATGGGCAAATGGTGCGGGGGGCCCGAGGTTGGGAGGAGGGTGTGTCCCAGTGCGATGGCCAAAAGGAAAATGGCTGCTGTGATGGCGCAGATGAAGATCTCAGACAGCCAACATCTCCATCTGCGGATGCGCCATTTTCTTGAAGTCCATTGCTGTAGAGGTAGCACAGGCACAGACTGAGCTCTCGCTCTCTGAGATCTCAATCTGCACTGCCTATTCAGCCATTTCCCTGCCAGAACCTGGAAGTATCGATAGTGCCCGCCATGACACCTCCACCTCAAGGCCTGCTGTATTGCCCCACTGCCGACATCCACCACGACCCTGCCTCCGTTCAACCACCGCAATTGCAACCCCTGTTGGGAAGCAAGATTTCCATCAGGATTCTGAATATAAGACGCACACCCATTTCACCCCCAATTTGAAGGTGAAAAATGTATGTATTATAATCTGAAATCCTCTTCACTCCCTGGCAATTTTTCCCACTCCTTCTTCCAAGGTCCATAACTTATGTATTTTTCCATCAATATCGCCATCGGAGGGTGTTTTTTTTTTGGCGGTAAAAGTTGTACTTTTGAATGACACCATTCACCATTCATTCTGACACATAATGTACTGGAAAATGGAAAAAAAATTCCAAGTTCAGTGAAATTGCAAAAAAAAAGTGCAATTCCACAATGTTTTTTTTATTTACCATGTTCACTATAAGGTACCACTGACTTGGCAAATCTGATTCTCCAGTCAATACTAGAATGCAGATACTGTATCAAACATGTATAGTTTGTTTCTTACTTACTGTAAGTGGTAAAAAAAAAATCTGAAATTTGTAAAAACAAAATGTTGCTTTTGTTGCCTTTGTTGCCATTTTCTGATATCAGGTAACATTCTCATTTTTAGGGATCTGGGACTGTGATGGCTTATTTTTTGCGCCCTGAGCTGATTTTACGGATAACAATTTTGAGTAGATTCATCATTTTGATCGCCTTCTATTGAATTTTATTGCAATGTTGCGGAGATCAAAAAATTAATTCTGGTGCTTTGCCATTTTATTTTTTATCGCTAGGCATTTTACCGATTAGATTAATTAGTTTTTTATTATGATAGATCTCCCATTTCTGAATGATATAAAATGTTTATTTTTTATTTTTAAAGGGGCAAAATGGGGGTGATTTGAACTTTTGTGATTTTTTTTTTTTAAACTTGCTATTGAATTTAATATTCCCTGATTGCAGCTTCAGGGTCCCTTTCACCTGTGCTATACAGAACAGTGCATGCCCACTGCTCTGTACAGCTGAAGTAATAATATCCTATGAATGCCAGCTGTTGTTTCGGGAGGATCATGATGACAAGCAAGGAGGTCATCAGCTGATCTCTGGCTGTCATGACAACCCATCGGTGACCAGCGATTACATGACTGGGTCGCCAATGGATGGGATTAGTGACATACTTCCTGTCAGCATGTGTTAAATGCTGTTGTCAAGAGACTGACAGTGGCATCTATCTGGTAAACAGCTGCGGATCTCTTCTCCAACCACCGCTGTTAGAGGCACTTGATTAAATCAGCTATCAAGTGCAAGGATAGATGCGAGCTCAGCGTGTGAGCCTACATCAAAGATGGACCAGCCAAAGATATAATATATGTCATGGGTCATGAAGGGGTTAAAGATCAGTCCAGAGGTAGAAAGAAGTAGATTGCCCAAATAAGATATATTACAAAGTTGTTGTTTTTTTACTTGTACTACTGATTAAGGCAAATCTGTCAGCTGGTTTTTGTTACCTCATCTGGGAGCAGCATGATGTAGTCAAATAGGCTCTGAATCCAATGATGTATCACTTTGTTTACTGGGTGCAGTGCTTCTGATACAGGGAAGAGTTTTTAGATTTAGCAATGCAGGAGAGCTGAGAAAACTAACCTACCTACTCTCTGTACACAGACAGTGAGCTGCTAACCACTGCAAGGGGAATGTTGGACTACCAAGAGGCAATGTAATCCAGCAATGATAAAGTCCTAGTGCTAAAACAATCATTGCAAGTAAACAACTGCAGGCAGCTTGATAAGAGACACAGCACTAAAATCTATATTTTAACCTCTACAGCACATTGTCCTCAAATTACATAGCAAAACCTTGTTGTCAAATTCCCTTTAATGGGGAAAAAAGGAAAAACTATAGATACTCTCTAATTTAAGGTTATAGTAAAAAATGTCAACCATGCTGCATACAATGAAGGTATCGTGGGCGCATCGCACCCCCTACAGAGCTTCTGTATTTGGTATTGCAGCACAATTTTTGCAGGATGCCACAGTCTGTAAATATCAGTACGTTCGATGTAAAATATTTAAGGCATTTCTGTCAGTTAAGCTAGAATTATTATAAAGTAACCCTAAAGTCTTTTGCAAAAATGCAATTTTTTAAGCCAAATATTTAATTATTGTGCTTATTTATATAGTGGCAACATATTGCACAGTGCTATACAGACATTGTTCTTACTGTCCCAATTGGGGCTCACAACCATAATTCTCTATCAGGTCCTTGTATTGTGTGAAGAAACTGAAGTATCCACCAAACACAGCAGGAGCATAACTCAACAATGTTAGCTATAAAATCCAGAGAAAGATATTAAATATGCTACACTATGGCCCTGATTCATTCAACACAGCAATTTCATCAGTATTCTGGCATAAAATATATTAAATATATTAAAAGAAAATTATTGGGCTTCCCTGTAATTTGATCGGCAGCCGAGGTAAAGCCAGGCAGCTGGAGGTGGCCGACCATAGCTGTCTGCTTTTTCTGCATTGAGACTCAAAATTTAGCGGAGTGCTATGTCAGGGAGAGATTACTCTCCCTGCTTTGCCGCTGCAGAGAGGGCTAGTGACTAATCATATCGGCAGTGATTAGCTATATTTCCTGACTGGGAGGCCCTCTCTTCTCCATACAGGGCCCAGAGGGGTGGGGGTGGGGCTTAGGGCGTGGCCACTCGGACCCGAGGCCCTTTGGAAGTTTTCCCAATGCTCTGGTGGGCCAGTCCCGCCCTGGGCTCATGCAATATTCACTGCATCCCCTGTCCATCACCTCTCAGCACTGAGAGGTGGGTGGGGTGAGCGGTGCGTATAATATGAGCCTAATGAGCGGGCCACTGGATCAGCGGATACAGCCCCGTGCTCCTGTGGGGATAGTCAATACCACCGCTTTCATTGCGTGGAAAGCAATGACTATCCCGGCGATGGAGGACCATACCACTCTCCATCGCTCCCTGCAGCACGCACCATCCTTCTGTCTGTGCCGGCATCCGGTCATGTGAGCAGCAGAGCACAGTGATGTCATCACCGCGCACACCACTTACATGACTGGATGCCAGCACAACCAGACAGACAGACGGATGGTGAGGGCTGCAGGGAGCGATGAAGAGAGGTAAGAATGATTGCTTAATATTGTTTAACTATGCGCCAGCTATGTACCGAATTGGGGGCTATGCACCATCATAGGGGACCTTATCCAGCATGGGGCGGGGGTCTTTCTTGTACCAGTATGGGGGGGGGACATACAGTACAGACCAAACGTTTGGACACACCTTCTCATTCAAAGAGTTTTCTTTATTTTCATGACTATGTATATTGTAGATTCACACTGAAGACATCAAAACTATGAATTAACACATGTGGAATTAAATAATTAACAAAAAAGTGTGAAACAACTGAAAATATGTGTTATATTCTAGGTTCTTTAAAGGCATTCTCTTGATGAGCTTCAAGAGGTAGTCACCGGAAATGGTCTTCACTTCCCAGGTGTGCCCTGTCAGGTTTAATAAGTGGGATTTCTTGCCTTATAAATAGGGTTGGGACCATCAGTTGTGTTGTGCTAAGTATGCCGGTCTATTGGTACAGCTCTTCCACAGGAGACCCGGAGTTCAAATAGATTTTCCTTTATTCTTAAGATGTATATCACAGTGGTCTGAACAACGCGTTTCGACCCTTTTAATGGGTCTTCCTCAGGTACAGTTGTATCATTTCATAACACTTACATGTGTCTCCTTATATAGCTCATGCAGTGTCTGAGTTCAAGGAAGTGAGGGTTATCTCATTAGCTGATTGCTTTCAAGTCTGTGCATATCATTAGCATAGAGTTGCTCTGCTTTGTCCATCAATTAACACTGCTCTAAATAAGTTAAAAAATAGTAATATAAAATATCTAGCTATAAAGTAAAAAATGGCTAAAAACTTTGTTATACAATTTACTTATAAAATTATCTTATTTGTATATATAGTATATACATATATAGGATATATATGTATAAAAAAAGCCAGTCAGTCATATATATATATAAAAAAGTAATAGGTTCTGACTCTTATTTCATATCTTACATTTTTGCATCATTTTCTAATGTTCTTTTAGCTTTTCTGTTTATAAAACGATATAAAAAGGTGCTTGTTTATTATTATTGTACTGCTTATGCTCTCAATATAGTAATTGTTATTTTTAGTTATATGAATGTGGTGAACTTATATATTCTTTCATTGTATCTATTTCCACCATGATAGTAGTTATCAAGAGCGGTGATTCATTATTTACATTGGACATGGATCAGATTGGTCTCCTGGGGAGTTAGATGTATTCTATTTTGTCATTGAGTCCGTCTGGGTGTATGCTTCGCAGGCAATACATCCAGAACGACTCCTTTCTGTTTAATACTTGAGTTCTATTGGGATGAGAAAGAGGTATATGTTCAACAGGTGTCATTTTAACATCAAACTTGCCTCCATGGCAAATGGAGAGATGCCGTGAAAAACGGTGTGTCTGTAATTGAATTTTTGCATTATAACGATGTCCACTCAATCTTGTTTGTACTTTTTGAGTTGTTCGTCCGACATACTGTAGGCCACATTTACAAGTGATCACATATATTAGAAACTCGGTTTGGCAGGTGAGATGTTGGTTTTATGAGACATTTTTCTCCAGTAGCATTGGAGATGATTTCTGTAGCACCATGTGAAATGCTAGCACAACAGTGGCAATGTTTTTTTCTGCATTTATATACCCCTGATTTTTGGGTTAGGAATTTTAGTTCCCTATCTGGGTATGTTGATTTCAATCGACTTGGGGCTATCATATTGCGTATAGTTCTCCCTCTTCTGAACGTGGTGTCCAGGATTATCAGGGAGCTAGTTCTTCAATAAAGGATCTAGTTGCAACATGTACCAGTGTTTTTTCAAAATACTCCTAATGTTCAAATTTTCAGTGTTAAAAGTTGTTCTAAAATGTAGATGCCAATTTTTAGTATGGTTATTACGAGTGTGCTCCTGCTGGTCTCTATTATGGATTACGGTGGTTTCAGATACAATGGTCTCTTGTGGATTATCAACCTTCTTATTTTTTATCTTTTGTTTCATTTTTAGTAGGCAATCCATCTGTGTTTTTTCCTTATGCAATTCATAGGCTGAGGTCATCAATTTTCTTGGGTATTTTTTCATTTGGAACCTGTTGATTCGGACCTTGGACTGTTCATTAAAGTCCTCTACTGTGGTATTATTTTTTTCTTATTCGTAAGAATTGACTATATGGTATATTTTGTTTCCATTTGGAATAGTGTGCACTTGTGTAATTCAGATATCCATTGCAGTCTATGGATTTAAAGTGTGTACTGATCCCCTTTGGAGATGCATCTATTTCAAGGTCTAGACATACAATACTATTCTTATTGACGTTGGAGGTGAAACTTATACCCCAGTTATTATTATTCAATGCTGTAAGTAGTTGCTCCGCTTGTGTTGAGCTCCCTTCCCATATTAAAACTAGATCATCTATATATCTACGGTATAGAACGATCTTATCTGCATATTGGGGATCAGTCAATGCCGACAGGGACTCGAATCGCCCCATGAATAAATTAGTGAAACTTGGCGAGACCCGAGTCCCCATCGCGGTCCCGAGTCTCTGGATGTATGTTTGGTCCTGGGATTCAAAAATGTTTCTTTTAAGAAAGAATTCCAGGCCGGAGAGTAAAAAGCAGGTTTGATCGTGGGGCATTGTAGTTTGATTTACTAAGTAGAATCGCACAGCTGCGATTCCTAATTCATGATTTATATTAGAATATAATGACATGACATCTAGTGTTATGAACCAGTAGTTATCTTTCCAAGTTATGTTATTAAGTTCCTCCAGGAGCTGGGTGGAATCTCTTAACCAGGATGGTAAATTCTTGACCAATTCTTGTAGGTGGAGGTCTATAAAATGTGATAGGGAGCTTGTAAGTGAGTTTATCCCAGATATTATTGGGCGACCGGGAGGTCTTTTTATGTCCATGTGAACTTTTGGTAGATGGTAAAAAAAGGCACGCGAGTATTCTTTATTAGTGAGAAATTGCCTCTCCTTTTTATTAATCATCTGTTTAGCATATGCATTATTTATCAGGTGATGGTATTCTTTACACACCGTGGTAGAGGGATTTGATCTCAATTTCTCATAGTATTTCTCATCCGATAATATACGGAGAGCTTCTGAAATATATTCCTCCCTATCCTGTACAATTATCCCCCCCCTTTGTCTGCTTCCCTAATAACAATCTGTTTATTATTTCTTAAGGATGTTAATGCCTGCAATTCTGTTATTTCTTATGATGTTGTTATTGTTCTTCTTTTTCATAGCAATAGATTTTTTGCTTGCTATACTTTTTTCTGTAATATTTATTCATTTATATAGCGCTATTAATTCCATAGCACTTTACATACATGAGTAATGCTGTCTCTCTTGGAGCTCACAATCTAAACATCCTATCAGTATGTCTTTACAATGTGGGAGGAAACCGGAGTGCGCAGGGGAAACCCACGCAAACACGGGGAGAACATACAAACTCCTTGCAGATGTTCTCCTTAGGCTGGCTTAACATTTGCGTTTGTGTCTGCATGCTGATAGCATGCAGACACAAACGCAGTGAAAGCAGGGTCATTTCTCTTTCTAATAATGTATCCGCAGTGGAGAATGTCCGCCTGCGGACACATCACTATGGAGCCCGGGCAGCCAATCGGCGGTGTTCGTGGGCGGGCTGGAGGTGGAGATCAGCGGCGGAGATCTCCTCCTCCCGGCCGCCAGTAAGCTCCGGGACGTGTCAGCGGAGTTAAACAGCTGATCTGACAGCTGTTTGAATCTCCCACGCCGACACCGAGAGGAGATGTTGGCGCGGGAAGATTCAAACAGCTGTCACATCAGGAGGAGATCATCAGAGGCTCCAGCTGATCTCCCGGTGGCCGTCGGTGATCTCCTGTGACATCACCGGCGGCCACCGGGAGAGATTTCAATGTGATCCGCAGCGTTCTCCTGCGGTGTCATGCAGAGGACACTGCGGATCCATTGAGATCAATGCATTTTTTGTGCACTTGCGGCCGCTTGCGGATAGAACAAGCGCCGCGCACGCACAAAAAATGCTGCATGCTGCGTCTGGAGTGCGGTCGGAGGGCGCATAAATTATGCGCATCCGAACGCAAATGCGGCCAAACGCAGCCATACGCAGGCACATGCGTTCCCATGTTAAACATAGAAAAGCATGTGCGCAAGCGTTTGGCTGCGTTTGGTACGCTGCGCTCAATACGCAAATGTGAAGGCAGCCTTATTTTCTTTTTTAGGAGCTTTTTTGGGTACTTGTCAATAGTTTTTTTGTTATTGTGTTTCCGTCCCCCTCTGACACCTCTGGACCGCCTTTTCCTTTTTTTTGGAGGTGTGTAAATTGAGGAGGGGAAAAAATTGTGTAATTTTCTGCTGTGATGGAGGTACTAAATAGGGTGCTGTTATGGCTGAACTTAATATTGGGGGAAGGATTGTTTCTAGTAAGGGAGGTTGTAGTTGAAGAGGTTTAATCTCCAAAAAAGACTCATGTGAAATAGTGGAGGAGGGTGATGGTATTGGTGCTTCAATGACTAACATATGGCTGTATACTGTCATCTGTGCTGTGTATGGTTATATTAACCAAATCTGTTACATTCAATACATTATCACTTTCTTCACTTATTTCTATTTCTATTGTTTCTATTTCTTTATTTTGTACAGAACAGGGATTCTTTTTTATTATTTTTGAATTCATATTCATTTCTTCTCCTAACTGGATTGTTAAGGGAGGAAGCTTCTTATTTGGAGTTGGAAGTCTATGTACATCTGCATTCACTTCAATGCGTATTGGTGATAGATTTACATTGGAGACATGGTAGTCCTTAGTTTTATCAATAGGCATACTCTTCTCTGGAGGGGAATCAGAGGAGTCAGTAGAAGGCGATTCGAGTCCCTATCGGCATTGACTGATCCCCAATATGCAGATAAGATCATTCTATACCGTAGATATATAGATGATCTAGTTTTAATATGGGAAGGGAGCTCAACACAAGCGGAGCAACTACTTACAGCATTGAATAATAATAACTGGGGTATAAGTTTCACCTCCAGCATCAATAAGAATAGTATTGTATATCTAGACCTTGAAATAAATGCATCTCCAAAGGGGATCAGTACCAAGATGCACTTTAAATCCATAGACTGCAATGGATATCTGAATTACACAAGTGCACACTATTCCAAATGGAAACAAAATATAATCATATAGTCAATTCTTACGAATAAGAAAAAATAATACCACAGTAGAGGACTATAATGAACAGTCAAAGATTCTAATCAACAGGTTTCAAATGAAAAAATACCCAAGAAAATTGATGACCTCAGCCAGTGGCGTAACTACCGGCATAGCAGCCGTAGCAGTCGCTTTGGGGCCCGGGCCGCCCGGCGCTTGTGGGGGGCCCGGACCCAGCGCGCAGCCGCTGCTATGCCGGTAGCTGCGATATATTACCTCTGTGGCTGTGCTCTGTGTGGTCTGGTCATTGTGGGGGTGGGGGCCCGGCCGGGGGCGGCCGCGCCCGACGGGCCCCCCTGGCGAGGTGGATGCCTATTCAAAGCGGCCGCAGGCGCCGCACAGAGAGATAAAGGGGCTGCCGCCGCTGTAGCCTGCTGCTGCCTCCTGCCTGACGCGCCGCTGTGTGTTTGTTCTTTTGTAGATCCCCGCCCCCTGGCCGCCCTGTGACCTCGCTCGGAGTCCTTCCTGTTCCCTCACTTGTCCGACTCCTCGGTCACTTAGCACACAGAGAGCAGCCAGAGAACAAGAAGCAGGGTTGGAAGGAGCAGCAGGAGGCAGCCAGGAGCCGGAGCTACTGAGGCCGGAGAGGTGAGAGGCACCGCACCGCTAATAACAATAATATTTATTGAATGACACATGTTAGTGAGCAGCCGGCAGCATGGGGGGGGCCCCGGGACTGTATATACCCTGTCTGTCCCTGTGTGTGTGGTGCTGGCTGGGACACTGTGAGGGGGGGGGCCTGTATATACCCTAACCCTGTCCCTGTTTGTGTGCTGCCAGGGACACTGTGAGGGGTGGGGGGGCCTGTATATACCCTAACCCTGTCCCTGTGTGTGTGCTGCCAGGGACACTGTGAGGGGGGGGGCCTGTATATACCCTAACCCTGTCCCTGTGTGTGTGCTGCCAGGGACACTGTGAGGGGGGGGGCCTGTATATACCCTGTCCCTGTGTGTGTGCTGCCAGGGACACTGTGAGGGGGGGACCTGTATATACCCTAACCCTGTCCCTGTGTGTGGTGCTGGCTGGGACACTGTGAGGGGGGGGCCTGTATATACCCTAACCCTGTCCCTGTGTGTGTGCTGCCAGGGACACTGTGAGGGGGGGGCCTGTATATACCCTAACCCTGTCCCTGTGTGTGTGGTGCTGGCTGGGACACTGTGAGGGGGGGGGCCTGTATATACCCTAACCCTGTCCCTGTGTGTGTGCTGCTGCCAGGGACACTGTAAGGGGGGGGGCCTGTATATACCCTGGCTGTGTCTGTGTGCTGCTGGCTGGGACACTGTGAGGGGGCCTGTATATACCACCACCGCGGAGGCTGCTGTATATACCACCACCAGGGGCCCTGTATATACCACCACCGCGGAGGCTGCTGTATATACCACCACCAGGGGCCCTGTATATACCACCACCAGGGGCCCTGTATATACCACCACCAGGGGCCCTGTATATACCACCACCGCGGAGGCTATTGTATATACCACCACCAGGGGCCCTGTATATACCACCACCAGGTGCCCTGTATATACCACCACCAGGGGCCCTGTATATACCACCACCGCGGAGGCTGCTGTAATACTGCTGGGGCCTGTATATACCACTGGGGAGGCTGCTGTATACCACTGGGGCTGCTGTATATACTGCTGGGGCCTGTAAGGGGGTGTGTCTTGAAGGGGCGTGTTATTGGGGGGGCGTGTCTTGGAGAGGGCGTGTCATTGGGGGGCGTGTCTTGGAGGGGGCCCCGTTCAAAAGTTTGCTATGGGGCCCTGCCAGTTCTAGTTACGCCCCTGACCTCAGCCTATGAATTGCATAAGGAAAAAACACAGATGGATTGCCTACTAAAAATGAAACAAAAGATAAAAAATAAGAAGGGTGATAATCCACAAGAGACCATTGTATCTGAAACCACCGTAATCCATAATAGAGACCAGCAGGAGCACACTCGTAATAACCATACTAAAAATTGGCATCTACATTTTAGAACAACTTTTAACACCGAAAATGTGAACATTAGGAGTATTTTGAAAAAACACTGGTCCATGTTGCAACAAGATCCTTTATTGGAGAACTAGCTCCCTGATAATCCTGGACTCACGTTCAGAAGAGGGAGAACTATACGCAATATGATAGCCCCAAGTCGATTGAAATCAACATACCCAGATAGGGAACTAAAATTCCTAACCCAAAAATCAGGGGTATATAAATGCAGAAAAAAACATTGTCACTGTTGTGCTAGCATTTCACATGGTGCTACAGAAATCATCTCCAATGCTACTGGAGAAAAATGTCTCATAAAACCAACATCTCACCTGCCAAACCGAGTTTGTAATATATGTGATCACTTGTAAATGTGGCCTACAGTATGTCGGACGAACAACTCAAAAAGTACAAACAAGATTGAGTGGACATAATGCAAAAATTCAATTACAGACACAGTCTTTCACGGCATCTCTCCATTTGCCATGGAGGCAAGTTTGATGTTATATGTTCAACAGGTGTCATTTTACCTCTTTCTCATCCCAATAGAACTCAATTATTAAACAGAAAGGAGTCCTTCTGGATGTATTGCCTGCAAAGCATACACCCAGACGGACTCAATGACAAAATAGAATAAATCTAACTCCCCAGGAGACCGACTGGGACATAACAGCACAAGTTCAAATCTGATCCATGTCCAATGTAAATAATGAATCACCGCTCTTGATAACTACTATCATGGTGGAAATAGATACAATGAAAGAATATATAAGTTCACCACATTCATATATCATAAAAATAACAGTTACTATATTGAGAGCATAAGCAGTACAATAATAATAAACAAGCACCTTTTTATATCGTTTTATAAACAGAAAAGCTAAAAGAACATTAGAAAATGATGCAAAAATGTAAGATATGAAATAAGAGTCAGAACCTATTACTTTTTTATATATATACTAGCTGGGTGCCCGATGCACATGCATCGGGATTCTAGAAGAGCGAGTCTCTGACTCGCAATGGCCGCTTCGCGGCCAATGCTTCGCGCTGCTGAGGCAACTCGCCATGCCCGCTGCGCGGGCATAGCGAGTCGCCTTAGAACTGCTCGCAATGGCCGCTGCGCGGCCAATGCTTCGGGCGTATCCACATGACCACGCCGACTCGCATTGCGAGTGGACTCAGAAGGGGCAAAAAACCCATTCGCAATTATATAATAGATATGACTGACTGGCTTTTTTATACATATATATCCTATATATGTATATACTATATATATAAAAATAAGATAATTTTATAAGTAAATTGTATAACAAAGTTTTAGCCATTTTTTACTTTATAGCTAGATATTTTATATTACTATTTTTTAACTTATTTAGAGCAGTGTTAATTGATGGACAAAGCAGAGCAACTCTATGCTAATGATATGCACACACTTGAAAGCAATCAGCTAATGAGATAACCCTCACTTCCATGAACTCAGACACTGCATGAGCTATATAAGGAGACACATGTAAGTGTTATGAAATGATACAACTGTACCTGAGGAAGACCCATTAAAAGGGTCGTAACGCGTTGTTCTGCCCACTGTGATATACATTTTAAGAATAAAGGAAAATCTATTTGAACTCCGGGTCTCCTGTGGAAGCTCTGTACCAATAGACTGGTATACTTATTACTACATGTGACGAACCAGGTTTCCTGGATCTGTCCATCCGGAGTGGGAGAGCTGCACACCAAAGGGGATCTTATATGCAATATAACCAAGACACCTAAAAGGTGAGCAATATCAAAGTATAACATCTCTATGTTGAAATTAAATGACTGCACTTAGAGTTGCGCTGGGACTTTTTCTCTTTTATACCCCCTTAACCCCCTTAGAGGCTTCCATTGAAGTTAATCTAAGTACTACAGTTGTGTTGTGCGGAAGTCTGGTGGATACACAGCTGATAGTCCTACTGAATAGACTGTTAGCTGCTTTTTTCTTGCCATAATACAAATTCTAAGTAAACAAAAACGAGTGTCCATCATTACTTTGAGAAATGAAGGTCAGTCAGTCCGAAAAAATTGGGAAAACTTTGAAAGTGCCCCCAAATGCAGTTGCAAAAACCATCAAGCGCTACAAAGAAACTGGCTCACATGAGGACCACCCCAGGAGAGGAAGACCAAGAGTCACCTCTGCTGCAGAGGATAAGTTCATCTGAGTCACCAGCCTCAGAAATCGCAGGTTAACAGTGGCTCAGATTAGAGACCAGGTCAATGCCACACAGAGTTCTAGCAGCAGACACATCTCTACAACAACTGTTAAGAGGAGACTTTGTGCAGCAGGCCTTCATGGTAAAATAGCTGCTAGGAAACCACTGCTAAGGACAGGCAACAAGCAAAAGAGACTTGTTTGGGCTAAAGAACGCAAGGAATGGACATTAGACCAGTGGAAATCTGTGCTTTGGTCTGATGAGTCCAAATTTGAGATCTTTGGTTCCAACCACCGTGTCTTTGTGCGACGCAGAAAAGGTGAGCGGATGGACTCTACATGCCTGGTTCTCACCGTGAAGCATGGAGGAGGAGGTGTGATGGTGTGGGGGTGCTTTGCTGGTGACACTGTTGGGGATTTATTCAAAATTGAAGGCATACTGAACCAGCATGGCTACAACAGCATCTTGCTGCGGCATGCTATTCAATCCGGATTGCGTTTAGTTGGACCATCATTTATTTTTCAACAGGACAATTACCCCAAACACACCTCAAAACTGTGTAAGGGCTATTTGACCAAGAAGGAGAGTGATGGAGTGCTACACCAGATGACCTGGCCTCCACAGTCACCAGACCTGAACCCAATCGAGATGGTTTGGGATGAGCTGGACCGCAGAGTGAAGGCAAAAGGGCCAACAAGTGCTAAGCATCTCTGGGAACTCCTTCAAGACTGTTGGAAGACCATTTCCGGTGACTACGTCTTGAAGCTCATCAAGAGAATGCCAAGAGTATGCAAAGCAGTAATCAAAGCAAAAGGTGGCGACTTTGAAGAACCTAGAATATAAGACATATTTTCAGTTGTTTCACACTTTTTTGTTAAGTATATAATTCCACATGTGATAAATCATAGTTTTGATGCCTTCAGTGTGAATCTACAATTTTTATAGTCATGAAAATAAAGAAAACTCTTTGAATCAGAAAGTGTGTCCAAACCTTTGATCTGAATTGTATATACCAGGATGGGCCCATATATACCAGGATGGGGGGCATACATAACATAATGGGGGGCATACAGTATATATCTGTATGGGGACATATACAGTGCCTACAAGTAGTATTCAACCCCCTGCAGATTTAGCTGGTTTGATAAGATGCAAATAAGTTAGAGCCTGAAATTCAAACTGCAAACGAGAGTAGGATTTATTAACAGAAGCATAAATCTTACAAACCAAAAAGTTATGTTGCTCAGTTGAATTTTTATAAATTTTAAACATAAAAGTGTGGGTCAATTATTATTCAACCCCTAGGTTTAATATTTTGTGGAATAACCCTTGTTTGCAATTACAGCTAATAATGGTCTTTTATAAGACCTGATCAGGCCGGCACATGTCTCTGGAGTCATCTTGGCCCACTCCTCCATGCAGATCTTCTCCAAGTTATCTAGGTTCTTTGGGTGTCTCATGTGGACTTTAATCTTGAGCTCCTTCTACAAGTTTTCAATTGGGTTAAGGTCAGGAGACTGACTAGGCCACTCCAACACCTTGATTTTTTCCCTCTTGAACCAGGCCTTGGTTTTCTTGGCTGTGTGCTTTGGGTCGTTGTCTTGTTGGAAGATGAAATTACGACCCATCTTAAGATCCTTGACGGAGGAGCGGAGGTTCTTGGCCAAAATCTCCAGGTAGGCCGTGCTATCCATCCCATGGATGCGGACCAGATGGCCAGGCCCCTTGGCTGAGAAACAGCCCCACAGCATGATGCTGCCACCACCATGCTTGACTGTAGGGATGGTATTCTTGGGGTCGTATGCAGTGCCATCCAGTTTCCAAACGTCACGCGTGTCTTTGGCACCAAAGATCTCAATGTTGGTCTCATCAGACCATAGAACCTTGAACCAGTCTGTCTCAGAGTCCTCCAAGTGATCATGAGCAAACTGTAGACGAGCCTTGACATGATGCTTTGAAAGTAAAGGTACCTTACGGGCTCGTCTGGAACAGAGACCATTGTGGTGGAGTACGTTACTTATGGTATTGACTGAAACCAATGTCCCCACTGCCATGAGATCTTCCCGGAGCTCCTTCCTTGTTGTCCTTGGGTTAGCCTTGACTCTTTGGACAAGCCTGGCCTCGGCACGGGAGGAAACTTTCAAAGGCTGTCCAGGCCGTGGAAGGCTAACAGTAGTTCCATAAGCCTTCCACTTCCGGATGATGCTCCCAACAGTGGAGACAGGTAGGCCCAACTCCTTGGAAAGGGTTTTGTACCCCTTGCCAGCCTTGTGACCCTCCACGATCTTGTCTCTGATGGCCTTGGAATGCTCCTTTGTCTTTCCCATGTTGACCATGTATGAGTGCTGTTCACAAGTTTGGGGAGGGTCTTAAATAGTCAGAAAAGGCTGGCAAAAGAGATAATTAATCCACACATGTGAAGCTCATTGTTCTTTGTGCCTGAACTACTTCTTAATACATTAGGGGGACCAAACAGAATTCTGGTGGTTTGAGGGGTTGAATAATAAATGACCCTCTGAATTAACTTTTAACGCTTTAAAAAAATAATAAAAAAAAACAAAAAAAATTTTTGTTGCACTGCATTTCCCACTTCCAGGCTGATCTACAGTCCAAATGTCACAATGCCAAGTTAATTCCGCATGTGTCAACCAGCTAAATCTGCAGGGGGTTGAATACTACATGTAGGCACTGTATATATCACAATCGGGACCTATATATCAGGATGGGGGGTCATATATACCAGGATGGGGGACATGTACCAGGATGAGGGACATATATACTGATTGTAAGATGGACACTGGTATTATAAGACGGACCACATTTAACATTAAATTTTTTTTTTTCTTTTTCGCTTTTCCTTCACCAAATTTGGGTGCGTCTTATAATCCAGTGTGTCTTATAAATGAAAAATACGGTATTTCTTTTTTCATTCCACTTTACATTCATTGCTGTGAAGCAGCTGTAGGGTTAATAATCTTCTGGCATGTTGTTATTAGTGAGAGATAGGCTGATGGCATCATCACACGGAACTCGATGATGTCACAGAAGAGCCAGCCTATCACATTCTGTCTCTGCTAACTGCTCAGTCAGTCTTGGTTTGGATCTCGTACAGAGAGGACTTATCTAGAGAGAGCTCCCTGTGATTGCCCATTATTGGTGGATTATCCTGGAAATTAGTGTGGGATCTTGTAGAATAATCTACAGAAGGTAAAATCTATTGTTATTGATAGGACGAGAAGCTTTGATCTATTATTTTTCATGTAGTGTAATGTATAGGAATCTGCCATTGCTCCAGAGATCAGTAGCTCATCCTGTACACAGATCAGTCATACTTCATGGTGAATTGTTACTGCTTTGCTATCGGTTTTCTTACTATTTATGTACTATTTATTTTCAATTATTGTATATATTTTTAATAAATGTTTATTTATTTTAAATATTTATTTTTAATTTCATATATTTTTATTTTTTTTGTACCTATATTTTTTAATTTGTATTTTTTTTTTATAAATGTATGTTTTATTTTATATATTTTTTATTTTTTATTTACCGTACTTAATTTTTTTATTGGTTTATATTTTTCATTTTATATATTTTTTCATTTATTTTACATGATGTTTAATTAATTTTTATTTATTTTAGATATTGCTTATTTACCGTATATTTTTTATTTTATTCTTTAATTCATTTTTATTTATTTTATATATTGTTTATTTATATTTATATTATATATATTTCACTTTTATTCATTGTATACAGTATATTGTTTACTGGTCTGAGGATCCCCAGCAGTCCCAGTATACATCCTGCTAAGCACCCTACCAACCTGACAGGGTAGTGACTGGTGATCTACCTTTATATCACCCTGTCAGATCAGGGTTACCCCTTCAGTGTAGGGGGTTGGTTAGCTGTCGTTATTCCAGGTTACCTCCCATTGGACTTGTTTGTCCATGGCCAGGGCTATAGTGCAATCAGATATAGGGGGATTGCAATCTTTGGCACTTTCCATACTGTGAATGTCTAATGAAGTTTACTTCCTGTATTGTGGAAATATTTTCTTTACTTTATATATCTTTCCTGCACTTTTTATTCTTTGGATTTAACTGACAAATCCGGCTATTTGGACGCTGGGGAGTTCCTCCAACCACTAACATGTTTGATATATCTGTGGCTATACATGTTTTGTATTGGTTTTACTTCATTTTAATTATGTGTGTTTAATAAACTTGATATATTCTTAATCTTTACTTGATTCTGTGGCGTGCTTTGGATAGATTTGAACACATTTTTTCTATGTACTATAAAATAGGCTAATGACATCATCACACGGAACTTGATGATGTCACAGAAGAGCCAGCCTATCACATTCTGTCTCTGCTCACTGCTCAGTCAGTCTTGGTTTGGATCTCCTAGAGAGAGGACTTATCTAGAGAGAGCTCCCTGTGGTTGTCCATTATTGGTGGATTATCCTGGAAATTAGTGTGGGATATTGTAGAATAATCTACAGAAGGTAAAATCTATTGTCATTGATAGGACGAGAAACTTTGATCTATTATTTTTCATGTAGTGTAATGTATAGGAATCTGCCATTGCTCCAGAGATCAGTAACTCATTCTGTGCACAGATCACTCACTCTTCATGGTGATTTGTTACCTCTTTGCTACTATCAGTTTTCTTACTATTTATGTAAATTTGTATTTATTTTTAATTATTGTATATATTTTTAATTTATTTTTATTATTTTAAATATTTTATATTTTTATTTATTTTATATATTTAAGTTTGTGTACATATATATTTTTTAATTAATTTTTTTTTTGATAAATGTATTAATGTTATACACTGTGTGCAGAATTTTTAGGCAAATGAGTATTTTGCTCACATGATACTGTTTATGCTTGTTGTCCCACTCCAAGCTGTATAGGACTATATTTATTTAATGTGTATGTATATATATATATATGTATACACACATATTATTATAAATATATATAGGCATACATATATACATCCACATCACATACATATGGACATAGGCATACATATATTCTTTATATTCATATATTTATACATGTGTATACATAGATATATCTAGAACTGTGTGTATATATATATATATATATATATATATATACACTCACATATGTATACATATAAATATATGGATATGTTTAAGATCATATATATTTCTATGTGTATATGTATTATATATGTGTATTGCAGCACTCAGCTACTACCAATGATGTACATATGATGACAAGCTATATATATGTGAGAAAAAATTAAAAAACTTACGTTTTTTTTTTTAAAAAAACTCAAAATTCTTATTTTTTTAAAGTCTGAAGTTCTTAGTACACACATTGGCCAATGTCTGCTTGCTCATCGACTGCGACAAAGTGACTTCAGGTCCGATGAGTCCTAACGCTGACACCCAAGTCCTCCTTGTCCTCCCTACCCCACTACTAAGTGGGCGGACACCATCTAGACCCTAGATCACCTGTAGGCAATGAGGGTGCAATTTGCAGTAATGGAGCCAGCAACTCCACACGATACAAAAGAGAAAAAAACTGCACAGCACTCACAGACAATGTGAACTGGTGCCAGCAGGTATGCTGGGATAAACTACTAGGGCAAAAACCTTGCAGCACTCAGCTACTACCAATGATGTACATATGCTGACAAGCTATATATATATATATGAGAAAAAATTTAAAAACTTAAGTTTTTTTTAAAAAACTCAAAATTCTTATTTGAAGCTTGTGCCGGCTTCTAGTGCTGTGACCGGGCGCAGGAGATGACGTCATTGGCTGCGCCCGGTCACATGACACCAGCACAAGCAGGAAGAAGCCGGGTGGTTTGAGGGGTTGAATAATAAATGACCCTCTGAATTAACTTTTAACGCTTTAAAAAAATAATAAAAAAAAACAAAAAAATTTTTTGTTGCACTGCATTTCCCACTTCCAGGCTGATCTACAGTCCAAATGTCACAATGCCAAGTTAATTCCGCATGTGTCAACCAGCTAAATCTGCAGGGGGTTGAATACTACTTGTAGGCACTGTATATATCACAATCGGGACCTATATATCAGGATGGGGGGTCATATATACCAGGATGGGGGACATGTACCAGGATGAGGGACATATATACTGATTGTAAGACGGACACTGGTATTATAAGACGGACCACATTTAACATTAAAAATTTTTTTTCTTTTTCGCTTTTCCTTCACCAAATTTGGGTGCGTCTTATAATCCAGTGCGTCTTATAAAGCGAAAAATACGGTATTTCTTTTTTCATTCCACTTTACATTCATTGCTGTGAAGCAGCTGTAGGGTTAATAATCTTCTTGCATGTTGTTATTAGTGAGAGATAGGCTGATGACATCATCACACGGAACTCGATGATGTCACAGAAGAGCCAGCCTATCACATTCTGTCTCTGCTCACTGCTCAGTCAGTCTTGGTTTGGATCTCGCACAGAGAGGACTTATCTAGAGAGAGCTCCCTGTGATTGCCCATTATTGGTGGATTATCCTGGAAATTAGTGTGGGATCTTGTAGAATAATCTACAGAAGGTAAAATCTATTGTTATTGATAGGACGAGAAGCTTTGATCTATTATTTTTCATGTAGGTGTAATGTATAGGAATCTGCCATTGCCCCAGAGATCAGTAGCTCATCCTGTACACAGATCAGTCATACTTCATGGTGAATTGTTACTGCTTTGCTATCGGTTTTCTTACTATTTATGTACTATTTATTTTCAATTATTGTATATATTTTTAATAAATTTATATTTATTTTAAATATTTATTTTTAATTTCATATATTTTTATTTTTTTTGTACCTATATTTTTTAATTTGTATTTTTTTTTTATAAATGTATGTTTTATTTTATATATTTTTTTATTTACCGTACTTAATTTTTTTATTGGTTTATATTTTTCATTTTATATATTTTTTCATTTATTTTACATGACGTTTAATTAATTTTTATTTATTTTAGATATTGCTTATTTAGTGTATATTTTTTATTTTATTCTTTAATTCATTTTGATTTATTTTATATATTGTTTATTTATATTTATATTATATATATTTCACTTTTATTCATTGTATACAGTATATTGTTTACTGGTCTGAGGATCCCCAGCAGTCCCAGTATACATTCTGCTAAGCACCCTACCAACCTGACAGGGTAGTGACTGGTGATCTACCTTTATATCACCCTGTCAGATCAGGGTTACCCCTTCAGTGTTGTTTGTCCATGGCCAGGGCTATAGTGCAATCAGATATAGGGGGATTGCAATCTTTGGCACTTTGCATACTGTGAATGTCTAATGAAGTTTACCTCCTGTATTGTGGAAATATTTTCTTTACTTTATATATCTTTCCTGCACTTTTTATTCTTTGGATTTAACTGACAAATCCGGCTATTTGGACGCTGGGGAGTTCCTCCAACCACTAACATGTTTGATATATCTGTGGCTATACATGTTTTGTATTGGTTTTACTTGATTTTAATTATGTGTCCCTGTGTGTTTAATAAACTTGATATATTCTTAATCTTTACTTGATTCTGTGGCGTGCTTTGGATAGATTTGAACACATTTTTTCTATGTACTATAAAATAGGCTAATGACATCATCACACGGAACTTGATGATGTCACAGAAGAGCCGGCCTATCACATTCTGTCTCTGCTCACTGCTCAGTCAGTCTTGGTTTGGATCTCCTAGAGAGAGGACTTATCTAGAAAGAGCTCCCTGTGGTTGTCCATTATTGGTGGATTATCCTGGAAATTAGTGTGGGATCTTGTAGAAGAATCTACAGAAGGTAAAATCTATTGTTATTGATAGGACGAGAAGCTTTGATCTATTATTTTTCATGTAGTGTAATGTATAGGAATCTGCCATTGCTCCATATATATATATATAAAAATATAAATAGATGTATATGTATATATATGTATCTTTATTCACATATGTATACACATATGTATACATACACATGTATTAATATATTTAAGATTATATATATTCACATATGTATACATATAAAATTTTCTATATATTTAAGAATATATGTACAAATATGAAAAATAGAATCAGCACAACCTTATCAAAAAAGTGGGTGCAATACTTCCTGCATAACGGTGCTCCAACCGTCCTCCAATAGATCCAGAAAAAAAACAGGCAGCACTCCTATAGGATCTCAATGTGGATTTATTCCAACCTCATGTGCAACGTTTCGGAGTTGATCCTCCTTCCTCAAGCATGTATATATATATGCCTTTATGTATATGATTACACACGCCTATGTATAAATATACAACACAAAATATTTATATATATATGTGTATTTATGTGTGTGTTTCAGGAATCACATATTTAAAACACATCTGTATATATTCGTTCACACTAACATGAATATGTGTGTCTATATAAATGTACATTGTACATTAGCATGTGTGTGTGTATATATTGTGAGGCACAGCCGGCATGGTCCCCATGGCCGGGGGGGCACATCACATGCAGGATCAGTATATGATCCTGTCCACACTATCCGGTTTTACTGTGAGGATGCTGTGTGAACCTACCCGGAACACAATGAGTTAAATGTGAGAGTGAGTGCTGTAGATCTGACACATTGATGAGCCTGATGAGCGGCTGTATGGGAACGGTGTGTCCTAATTGGTAGCAGCCCAGGTGGGTGTGTCCTGAGTAATAGCAGCCCAGGTGGATGTGTCAGTGTGGGTGTGGCAGGGACGATAAAGAGCCTGCCATCTGATTGAATGGGAGACCAGATCCTGAGCCAGAGCCAGAGATCCAGTCTGTGTGTGTTTGAGTCTCAGACTGAGGGACACTGAGAGCAGAGCAGTCCAGAGCTCTGTGTTGTGCGGACATGAGGGGAGCGTGCTAGCTCCATATCGGTAACCAGGACCGGGGTCGTGACAGCACCTGGAGTGGGGAAGCTGTGGCTGACCCAGGTGGACGCTGGTTCGGACGTGTGGCGAGATACGTCCGGGAAGGAGCCCCTTGGGGATGCTTGGTGTACCCGTGACCCAGGTAGCGATACCTGGATCCGTGCCCGGTAAGAAGGCAGTTCCTGTATGCTAGTGTGAACTGTGCACCCTGTGCGTAAAATGTGCCAGGCGGGCATAGTCACCATTAGGTCCGACTAAGTAGTCAGTGAGGGACCTGTTGAAGTGTAAGTATTTTATGGCTTTTGTAAAAGACCCAACGAGTGTATGTGGCCCTACAGGAGCAGATGTATGAATTGTGCCAGGCGGGCATAGCCGCCATTGGGTTCGACTAAAATAGTCAATGAAGGGACCCGTTTAAGTTTGTGTACCTGTGATCTGAAGCAGGGGTTAGAAGGGCTCCTAGAGTGGGGAAACCGTGATTGAACCAGGGGCGATGGTCTGGATGTGTGGCGAGATACGACCAGGGAGGATCCCCTTGGGGATGCATGGCGTACCCATGACTCAGGTTGCTCAATCCCTGTTCTGAACCCAGAGGAGCCACAGTCCATGGATGTTTATATGATGGACTGTGAGCGCGTGGAAGGACGTATGTAATCTATGGATGCTTATAGGATGGATCACATACTGTAAGAACCCGGTCAGGTCAGGCTGGGGCCTGTATTCCGGGGTAGTGTGGAGCTGAGGAAATAAAGCCAGGCGGCTGGTACCATCATTGGGACCCACAGGGCCCGTACATATATATATGGTAACTTATGTATTGTTAAATGTATGTGGAACGTTTAGATAGGCCAGAGGTCGTAACCACCACGGGAGCGGTTGTTAGTGCTCCAATGGGGAAAGATAGGTGGTGACAGGTCCAGGGTTACTGTACTTGTATATGTGCAATATGTGTTCATAATATATGTAATGTATTATGTGACGTGCTTATGTTCAATGTTTAAGGTGGTTATGAGTTATATGTGAGCAATAAATGGGTAGTCATTTGCAAAAAGCGAAGTGTTTCTCTGACCTCATGTGAAACTGCCCTCGTCACAGCGTGACCCACATAGAGTGAGTTAACTGTTACCGCTGTGAGCACGGTGACATCAGTGTAGATCTCTAGAGGTCAGGTACAGAGAACTGCTGTGCATCACCCATGTTCCAGCGTGACAGATAAATCACAGTCCCTGTCTCCCTCACTCTATCTCTCTCTCTGTATATATATACAAATGTGGCGGATATTTAAACCCCGGTCAGCGGCGCTTTTTTTTTTTGGCCACTGCATCTGCAGCAAGTGCCAAAAACGCACTAGCCTCACCCGCCGCACAACTTACCGCTTATACACAATGCATGGTGCTTATCGCAAGTGTGCCGTAAGTGCGTTGGAAAATCGACCAGATGTGTATGTGTGTATACATTTACATATATACATTTACACCCATATTTATACAAATATATATCTTCATGTATATGCACATATCTACATATTTAGGTGTGTGTGTGTGTGTGTATATATATATATATATATATATTATATGAAGATATTGAAACACATATATTTTATATACCTAAAGAAAAATATTTTGGCATAAATGTTACTGTGTATATACATATACCGTATGTGTGTATATAGCTATCTATATACTGATACACATACGCACATATATATGTGTCAGTATTTAAATCTATGCGTGTATATTTCTCAATATACAAATACCCATGCACATATATGTGTGTATATATAAATAGATGTTAATATTTACACATATATAAGTGTGTGCACATATGTATATATAAATTTATAGCTAAATATATACACAGACTAATGTGAACTGGTACTAGCAAAGACGCTGGGTCAAATAATTTGAAAAAAATTCTTGCAGCACACAGCTACTACCAATGATGTACAAATGCTATAAGCTATATATACTTGAGGAAAAAATTTAAAAACTTACGTTTTTTTCAAAAAACTCAAATTCGAATTTTTTATTTCTGAAGTTCTTGGTACATACATTGGCCAATGTCTGCTTGCTCATCAACTGCGACAAAGTGACTTCAGGTCTGATGAGTCCTATCGCTGACATCCATGTCTTCCTTGTCCACCCCCCCACTTTCCAGTGGGCAGACTCCATCTAGACCCTCGATCACCTATAGGTAATGAGGGTGCAAATTGCAGCATGGAGCCTGCAACTATAAAACTCATGATGTAACAGCTGAATAGTGAGTGTAGCTCTGGAGGTGACTGGAGAATAGGACATGATTTAACAGCAGAATAGTGAGTGCAGCACTGGAGGTGAAGGTGACTGAAGGATAAGACACAGTGTAACAGCAGAATAGGGAGTGGAGCTCTGGATGTGACTGGACAATAAGCCATAATGTAACAGCATAATAGTGACTGCAGCTCTTTAGGTGACTGGAGGATAAGATATGATGTAACAGAATAGTGAGTGTAGGTCTGGAAGTGACTGGAGGATAAGACACGACGTAACAACATAATAATGAGTGCAGCTCTGGAGGTCACTGGAGCATAAGAGACAATATAACAGCAGAATAGTCATTGCAACTTTGGAGGTGACTGGAGGATAAGACAAGATGTAACAACATAATAATGAGTGCAGCTCTGGAGGTCACTGCAGGATATACAATGTAAAAGCAGAATAGTGACTGCAGCTCTGGAGGCGACTGGAGGATAAGGCATGATGTAACAGAATAGTGAGTGCAGCTCTTGAGGTGACTGGAGGATAAGACACGATGTAACAGCAGAATAGTTGTTGAAGCTCTGGAGGTGACTGGAGGATAAGACATGATGTAACAGCAGAATAGTGAGTGCAGCTCTGGAGGTGACTGGATGATAGGACATGATGTAACAGCAGAATAGTGAGTGCAGCTCTGGATGTGACTGGAGGATAAGACATGATGTAACAGCAGAATAGTGAGTGCAGCTCTGGAGGTGACTGGAGGATAAGTCATGATGTTCAGCAGAATAGTGAGTGTAGCTCTGGAGGTGACTGGAGGATAGGACATGATGTAACAGCAGAATAGTGCGTGCAGCTCTGGAGGTGACTGGAGGATAAGACATGATGTAACAGCAGAATAGTGAGTGCAGCTCTGGAGGTGACTGGAGGATAAGTCATGATGTTCAGCAGAATAGTGAGTGTAGCTCTGGATGTGACTGGAGAATAAGACATGATGTAACAGCAGAATAGTGAGTGCAGCTCTGGAGGTGACTGGAGGATAAGACATGATGTAACAGCAGAATAATGAGTGCAGCTCTGGAGGTGACTGGAGGATAGGACATGATGTAACAGCAGAATAGTGAGTGCAGCTCTGGAGGTGACTGGTGGATAAGACACGATGTAACAGCAGAATAATGAGTGCAGCTCTGGAGGTGACTGGAGGATAAGTCATGATATTCAGCAGAATAGTGAGTGTAGCTCTGGATGTGACTGGAGGATAAGACATGATGTAACAGCAGAATAATGAGTGCAGCTCTGGAGGTGACTGGTGGATAAGACATGATGCCTGTAGGAGGAAGATATGTAAATATATAGTCTAGTTCCGAGCACCCAGAAACGTATCTATAATAGCACCCACCCGGCAAGACAGAGAACAAAGGACCAAATAGAAGAAAACTTCTTATGTTTCCATATGAAATTTGCGAAAAAATGCCCAACTATTAATAATAAATTGAAATACCCCTCTCCCCATCGGGAGGTACAATCTCACTTAATGATCATAACATTGTTCCAAAATGGAACAATAAATAGAGAAAGGAAAGCGAGAAGGTAGATGGTATGAAAAATAGGTATCATTACAAAAGCAAAGAAAGAAAAAAAAGAAAAAAGTGAAAGGGGAGGAGAGAAATATAAATCTATAACCTGGATCCATACACCCAGAGATGTACCCACAACAACACCAATTAATTAATTAATTAATTAATATAAATATATAACCTGGATCCATACACCCAGAGATGTACCCACAACAACACCAATGAATTAATTAATTAATTAATATAAATATATAACCTGGATCCATACACCCAGAGATGTACCCACAATAACACCAATTAATTAATTAATCTAAATCTATAACCTGGATCCATACACCCAGAGATGTACCCACGATAACACCAATTAATTAATTAATTAATATAAATCTATAACCTGGATCCATACACCCAGAGATGTACCCACAATAACACCAATTAATTAATATAAATATATAACTTGGATCCATACACCCAGAGATGTACCCACAATAACACCAATTAATTAATTAATATAAATATATAACCTGGATCCATACACCCAGAGATGTACCCACGATAACACCAATTAATTAATTAATATAAATCTATAACCTGGATCCATACACCCAGAGATATACCCACAATAACACCAATTAATTAATTAATTAATTAATTAATATAAATATATAACCTGGATCCATACACCCAGAGATGTACCCACAATAACACCAATTAATTAATTAATATAAATATATAACCTGGATCCATACACCCAGAGATATACCCACGATAACACCAATTCAATAACCCGGAAGGTGTAAAACAAAAAGAAGAAATCTTTCCAAAGCTTTTCAAGCTTCCATACAAGAGAATGCCCAAATAGAAGTAGTATATTAAATGATCTCTCTCCCCATAAACTGGCTAAATGTGGTGAGACAATGGAAGAATTTCTCATCAATGGGTAAAAGGCCAGTAGCACAATTCACAAATGCTGGAAAGAGGAGAGACAGATTTAGGCATTTCTGGACATCATCTATTGGCACAACTTGCCCTTAGAGAGTGGCCAAATCTTCCTTAAGATCAAATTCCCACTTATAAGTGCGTTTATTTTCCTTTTGTTTTTTTTGAAGAAGGTATTAGTTTTTCTGAACTGTGTTGGATTTTCTGAACCATCGGGTGCTTTATTGTTTCTTATCCCATATAATATATGATATTGGTGTGAAAAATACACCAATTTTGGAGATGGAATGGCCAGCTGAAAGGGGTTGGAGGAGGCTGGATTTTTTATCACCATGTGTCCATGCCCTGATGGCTAACATACATGTTGTTAAATTATTCTGTGTGTCCTGATGGTTTAGAATATTTACCAACTTGTCAATTAGTGACATGGCAAGTCTCTTCCTTCGTGTGTTGAGGTTTCAGAACCATCAGGTGTTCAACTTCTTTAAGAATGGCTTAATAGGGTGAGACAATGGAAGAATATGTCACCAATGGCTAAAATGTCCAGTAGCCTAATTTGCTAATGGTGGAATGTGGAGAGACAGATTTAAGAAGTTATTGACATCATCTGTTTGCAATATTAACCATTAAAAAGTGGTCAGATCCTCGGAAAGATCAGGTGTTTCTTTATGAGGTGATTTAACTTTCTTTTTGGTTTTATTAATGTATGCATTAAGTCTTGTGTACTGTGTAGGCTTTTCTGATCCATCAGATGTTCAACTTTTTTAAACTGGCTAAACGTGGTGAGATAATGGAAGAATTTCTCATCAATGGGTAAAAGGCCAGTAGCACAATTCACAAATGCTGGAAAGAGGAGAGACAGATTTAGGCATTTCTGGACATCATCTATTGGCACAACTTGCCCTTAGAGAGTGGCCAAATCTTCCTTAAGATCAAATTCCCACTTATAAGGTGCGTTTATTTTCCTTTTGTTTTTTTTGAAGAAGGTATTAGTTTTTCTGAATTGTGTTGGATCTTCTGAACCATCGGGTGCTTTATTGTTTCTTATCATATATAATATATGATATTGGTGTGAAAAATGCACCAATTTTGGAGATGGAATGGCCAGCTGAAAGGGGTTGGAGGAGGCTGGATTTTTATCACCATGTGTCCATGCCCTGATGGCTAACATACATGTTGTTAAATTATTCTCTGTGTCCTGATGGTTTAGAATATTTACCAACTTGTCAATTAGTGACATGGCAAGTCTCTTCCTTCGTGTGTTGAAGTTTCAGGACCATCAGGTGTTCAACTTCTTTAAGAATGGCTTAATAGGGTGAGACAATGGAAGAATATGTCACCAATGGCTAAAATGTCCAGTAGCCTAATTTGCTAATAATGGAATATGGAGAGATAGATTTAAGAAGTTATTGACATCATCTATTTGCAACACTAAACATTAGAAAGTGGTCAGATCCTCGGAAAGATCAAGTGTTTCTTTATAAGGTGATTTAATTTTCTTTTTGGTTTTATTAATGTATGCATTAGGTCTTGTGTACTGTGTAGGCTTGTGTGATCCATCAGATGTTCAACTTCTTTAAACTGGCTAAATGTGGTGAGACAATGGAAGAATTTCTCATCAATGGGTAAAAGGCCAGTAGCACAATTCACAAATGCTGGAAAGAGGAGAGACAGATTTAAGCATTTGTGGACATCATCTATTGGCACAACTTGCCCTTAGAGAGTGGCCAAATCTTCCTTAAGATCAAATTCCCACTTATAAGGTGCGTTTATTTTCCTTTTGTTTTTTTTGAAGAAGGTATTAGTTTTTCTGAACTGTGTTGGATTTTCTGAACCATCGGGTGCTTTATTGTTTCTTATCCCATATAATATATGATATTGGTGTGAAAAATGCACCAATTTTGGAGATGGAATGGCCAGCTGAAAGGGGTTGGAGGAGGCTGGATTTTTTATCACCATGTGTCCATGCCCTGGTGGCTAACATACATGTTGTTAATCTAGTCTGTGTGTCCTGATGGTTTAGAATATTTACCAACTTGTCAATTAGTGACATGGCAAGTCTCTTCCTTCGTGTGTTGAAGTTTTAGAACCATCAGGTGTTCAACTTCTTTAAGAATGACTTAATAGGGTGAGACAATGGAAGAATATGTCACCAATGGCTAAAATGTCCAGTAGACTAATATGCTAATAATGGAATGTGGAGAGACAGATTTAAGAAGTTATTGACATCATCTGTTTGCAATATTAACCATTAAAAAGTGGTCAGATCCTCGAAAGATCAAGTGTTTCTTTATGAGGTGATTTAACTTTCTTTTTGGTTTTATTAATGTATGCATTAAGTCTTGTGTACTGTGTAGGCTTTTCTGATCCATCAGATGTTCAACTTCTTTAAACTGGCTAAATGTGGTGAGACAATGGAAGAATTTCTCATCAATGGGTAAAAGGCCAGTAGCACAATTCACAAATGCTGGAAAGAAGAGAGACAGATTTCGGCATTTCTGGACTTCATCTATTTTCACAACTTGCCCTTAGAGAGTGGCCAAATCTTCCTTAAGATCAAATTCCCACTAATAAGGTGCGTTTATTTTCCTTTTGTTTTTTTTGAAGAAGGTATTAGTTTTTCTGAACTGTGTTGGATTTTCTGAACCATCGGGTGCTTTATTGTTTGTTATCCCATATACCGTATATACTCGTGTATAAGCCGACCCGTGTATAAGCCGACCCCCCTACTTTTGCCCCAAAAATCTGGAAAAACCTATTGACTCGTGTATAAGCCGAGGGTGGACCCCAGCACAGGTATACAGCCCCCAGCAGTGTGGTATACAGGCCCCCCCCCAGTGGTATACAGGCCTCCCCAGTGGTAGTATACAGCAGCCCTAGTGGTAGTATACAGCAGCCCCAATGGTAGTATATAGCATCCCCAGCAGCCCCAGTGGTAGTATATAGCAGCCCCAGCAGTAGTATACAGCAGCCCCAGTGGTAGTATATAGCAGCCCCAGTGGTAGTATATAGCAGCCCCAGCAGCCCCAGTGGTAGTATACAGCAGCCCCAGTGGTAGTATATAGCAGCCCCAGCAGCCCCAGTGGTAGTATACAGCAGCCCCAGTG
The DNA here is from genome assembly GCA_033576535.1 of Allobates femoralis. Lineage (NCBI taxonomy): Eukaryota > Metazoa > Chordata > Amphibia > Anura > Aromobatidae > Allobates > Allobates femoralis. The sequence continues at coordinate 161,832,761 of JARQOC010000001.1, forward strand.
GTAGTATATAGCAGCCCCAGTGGTAGTATATAGCAGCCCCAGCAGCCCCAGTGGTAGTATATAGCAGCCCCAGTGGTAGTATATAGCAGCCCCAGTGGTAGTATATAGCAGCCCCAGTGGTAGTATACAGCAGCCCCAGTGGTAGTATACAGGAGCCCCAGCAGCCCCAGTGGTAGTATACAGGAGCCCCAGCAGCCCCAGTGGTATATACAGCAGCCCCAGTGGTATACAGGCCTCAGCAGTATATACAGCAGCCCCCAGGGGTTATACAGCACCCCCCAGGGGTTATACAGCACCCCCCAGGGGTTATACAGCGGCCCCCTGGGGGTACCCAGCAGCCCCCAGGGGGTACCCAGCAGCCCCCTGGGGGTACCAACAGCCCCCTGGGGGTACCAACAGCCCCCTGGGGGTACCAACAGCCTCCAGGGGGTACCCAGCAGCCCCTTGGGGGTACCAACAGCCCCCAGGGGGTACCCAGCAGCCCCCTGGGGGTACCAACATCCCCCAGGGGGTACCAACAGCCCCCAGGGGGTACCCAGCAGCCCCCTGGGGGTACCAACAGCCCCCTGGGGGTACCAACAGCCTTCAGGGGGTACCCAGCAGCCCCCTGGGGGTACCAACATCCCCCTGGGGGTACCAACAGCCCCCAAGGGGTACCCAGCAGCCCCCTGGGGGTACCAACATCCCCCTGGGGGTATCAACAGCCCCCAGGGGGTACCCAGCAGCCCCCTGGGGGTACCAACAGCCCCCAGGGGGTACCAACAGCCCCCACAAGCTGGCACTGTCCCCCCTTGTAAGTGCCCCCCCCCCGCTACTTATACATTACCATCCCGGTGTTCTGATCGGCGCCGCTCCTCCGTGCTGCGTCTTCATCCTCCCGCGCTGGCTGCATCCGGGTTCTCCAGCGGTCGCGCGATGACGTCACATCGCTGCGACAGCCGGAGATCACGGATGGAGCCAGCGAGGACGGGAGGATGAAGAAGCACCGAGGAGCGGCGCCGATCAGAACACCGGGATGGTAATGTATAAGCACCGGGGGGGGGGGCCCTTACAAGGGGGGACAGTGCCAGCTTTTGGGGGGGCCATATGCACTGCTTCCCCCTGCCGCTGATTGACAGGGGGATGCAGTGCATATTTAATGAGTGGCCCCACGTGACGGGGCCGCTCATACAGCAGCCCCCCCTCCCCGCCTCCTCCAGCCTCCACAGCCCCCGGGACACAGCCCCCCCGTATATGACCCGTGTATAAGCCGAGGGGGGGACTTTTCAGCCCAAATTTTGGGCTGAAAAACTCGGCTTATACACGAGTATATATGGTAATATATGATATTGGTGTGAAAAATGCACCAATTTTGGAGATGGAATGGCCAGCTGAAAGGGGTTGGAGGAGGCTGGATTTTTTATCAACATGTGTCCATGCCCTCATGGCTAACATACATGTTGTTAAATTATTCTGTGTGTCCTGATGGTTTAGAATATTTACCAACTTGTCAATTAGTGACATGGCAAGTCTCTTCCTTCGTGTGTTGAAGTTTCAGAACCATCAGGTGTTCAACTTCTTTAAGAATGGCTTAATAGGGTGAGACAATGGAAGAATATGTCACCAATGGCTAAAATGTCCAGTAGCCTAATTTGCTAATAATGGAATGTGGAGAGACAGATTTAAGAAGTTATTGACATCATCTGTTTGCAATATTAACCATTAAAAAGTGGTCAGATCCTCGGAAAGATCAAGTGTTTCTTTATGAGGTGATTTAACTTTCTTTTTGGTTTTATTAATGTATGCATTAAGTCTTGTGTACTGTGTAGGCTTTTCTGATCCATCAGGTGTTCAACTTTTTTAAACTGGCTAAATGTGGTGAGACAATGGAAGAATTTCTCATCAATGGGTAAAAGGCCAGTAGCACAATTCACAAATGCTGGAAAGAGGAGAGACAGATTTAGTCATTTCTGGACATCATCTATTGGCACAACTTGCCCTTAGAGAGTGACCAAATCTTCCTTAAGATCAAATTCCCACGTATAAGGTGCGTTTATTTTCCTTTTGTTTTTTTGAAGAAGGTATTAGTTTTTCTGAACTGTGTTGGATTTTCTGAACCATCGGGTGCTTTATTGTTTCTTATCCCATATAATATATAATATTGGTGTGAAAAATGCACCCATTTTGGAGATGGAATGGCCAGCTGAAAGGGGTTGGAGGAGGCTGGATTTTTTATCACCATGTGTACATGCCCTGATGGCTAAGATACATGTTGTTAAATTATTCTCTGTGTCCTGATGGTTTAGAATATTTACCAACTTGTCAATTAGTGACATGGCAAGTCTCTTCCTTCGTGTGTTGAAGTTTCAGGACCATCAGGTGTTCAACTTCTTTAAGAATGGCTTAATAGGGTGAGACAATGGAAGAATATGTCACCAATGGCTAAAATGTCCAGTAGCCTAATTTGCTAATAATGGAATGTGGAGAGACAGATTTAAGAAGTTATTGACATCATCTATTTGCAACACTAAACATTAGAAAGCAGTCAGATCCTCGGAAAGATCAAGTGTTTCTTTATGAGGTGATTTAACTTACTTTTTGGTTTTATTAATATATGCATTAAGTCTTGTGTACTGTGTAGGCTTGTCTGATCCATCAGATGTTCAACTTCTTTAAACTGGCTAAATGTGGTGAGACAATGGAAGAATTTCTCATCAATGGTAAAAGGCCAGTAGCACAATTCACAAATGCTGGAAAGAGGAGAGACAGATTTCGGCATTTGTGGACATCATCTATTGGCACAACTTGCCCTTAGAGAGTGGCCAAATCTTCCTTAAGATCAAATTCCCACTAATAAGGTGCTTTTATTTTCCTTTTGTTTTTTGAAGAAGGTATTCGTTTTTCTGAACTGTGTTGGATTTTCTGAACCATCGGGTGCTTTATTGTTTCTTATCCCATATAATATATAATATTGGTGTGAAAAATGCACCAATTTTGGAGATGGAATGGCCAGCTGAAAGGGTTGGAGGAGGCTGGATTTTTTATCACCATGTGTCCATGCCCTGATGGCTAAGATACATGTTGTTAAATTATTCTCTGTGTCCTGATGGTTTAGAATATTTACCAACTTGTCAATTAGTGACATGGCAAGTCTCTTCCTTCGTGTGTTGAAGTTTCAGGACCATCAGGTGTTCAACTTCTTTAAGAATGGCTTAATAGGGTGAGGCAATGGAAGAATATGTCACCAATGGCTAAAATGTCCAGTAGCATAATTTGCTAATAATGGAATGTGGAGAGACAGATTTAAGAAGTTATTGACATCATCTATTTGCAACACTAAACATTAGAAAGCGGTCAGATCCTCGGAAAGATCAAGTGTTTCTTTATGAGGTGATTTAACTTTCTTTTTGGTTTTATTAATGAATGCATTAGGTCTTGTGTACTGTGTAGGCTTTTCTGATCCATCAGATGTTCAACTTTTTTAAACTGGCTAAATGTGGTGAGACAATGGAAGAATTTCTCATCAATGGGTAAAAGGCCAGTAGCACAATTCACAAATGCTGGAAAGAGGAGAGACAGATTTAGGCATTTCTGGACATCATCTATTGGCACAACTTGCCATTAGAGAGTGGCCAAATCTTCCTTAAGATCAAATTCCCACTTATAAGGTGCGTTTATTTTCCTTTTGTTTTTTTTGAAGAAGGTATTAGTTTTTCTGAATTGTGTTGGATCTTCTAAACCATCGGGTGCTTTATTGTTTCTTATCCCATATAATATATAATATTGGTGTGAAAAATGCACCTATTTTGGAGATGGAATGGCCAGCTGAAAGGGGTTGGAGGAGGCTGGATTTTTTATCACCATGTGTCCATGCCCTGATGGCTAAGATACATGTTGTTAAATTATTCTGTGTGTCCTGATGGTTTAGAATATGTACCAACTTGTCAATTAGTGACATGGCAAGTCTCTTCCTTCGTGTGTTGAAGTTTCAGGACCATCAGGTGTTCAACTTCTTTAAGAATGGCTTAATAGGGTGAGACAATGGAAGAATATGTCACCAATGGCTAAAATGTCCAGTAGCCTAATTTGCTAATAATGGAATGTGGAGAGACAGATTTAAGAAGTTATTGACATCATCTATTTGCAACACTAAACATTAGAAAGCAGTCAGATCCTCGGAAAGATCAAGTGTTTCTTTATGAGGTGATTTAACTTACTTTTTGGTTTTATTAATATATGCATTAAGTCTTGTGTACTGTGTAGGCTTGTCTGATCCATCAGATGTTCAACTTCTTTAAACTGGCTAAATGTGGTGAGACAATGGAAGAATTTCTCATCAATGGTAAAAGGCCAGTAGCACAATTCACAAATGCTGGAAAGAGGAGAGACAGATTTCGGCATTTGTGGACATCATCTATTGGCACAACTTGCCCTTAGAGAGTGGCCAAATCTTCCTTAAGATCAAATTCCCACTAATAAGGTGCTTTTATTTTCCTTTTGTTTTATTGAAGAAGGTATTCGTTTTTCTGAACTGTGTTGGATTTTCTGAACCATCGGGTGCTTTATTGTTTCTTATCCCATATAATATATGATATTGGTGTGAAAAATGCACCAATTTTGGAGATGGAATGGCCAGCTGAAAGGGGTTGGAGGAGGCTGGATTTTTTATCACCATGTGTCCATGCCCTCATGGCTACCATACATGTTGTTAAATTAGTCTGTGTGTCCTGATGGTTTAGAATATTTACAAACTTGTCAATTAGTGACATGGCAAGTCTCTTCCTTCGTGTGTTGAAGTTTCAGAACCATCAGGTGTTCAACTTCTTTAAGAATGGCTTAATAGGTGGAGACAATGGAAGAATATGTCACCAATGGCTAAAATGTCCAGTAGCCTAATATGCTAATAATGGAATGTGGAGAGACAGATTTAAGAAGTTATTGACATCATCTGTTTGCAATATTAACCATTAAAAAGTGGTCAGATCCTCGGAAAGATCAAGTGTTTCTTTATGAAGTGATTTAACTTTCTTTTTGGTTTTATTAATGTATGCATTAAGTCTTGTGTACTGTGTAGGCTTTTCTGATCCATCAGATGTTCAACTTTTTTAAACTGGCTAAATGTGGTGAGACAATGGAAGAATTTCTCATCAATGGGTAAAAGGCCAGTAGCACAATTCACAAATGCTGGAAAGAGGAGAGACAGATTTAGGCATTTCTGGACATCAGCTATTGGCACAACTTGCCCTTAGAGAGTGACCAAATCTTCCTTAAGATCAAATTCCCACGTATAAGGTGCGTTTATTTTCCTTTTGTTTTTTTGAAGAAGGTATTCGTTTTTCTGAACTGTGTTGGATTTTCTGAACCATCGGGTGCTTTATTGTTT
>JARQOC010000001.1:161838222-161980273 GCA_033576535.1 Allobates femoralis
CTGGAAAGTGAACATAGCCACTTCTCAAGTCTTTTGCAGCTTCTAACAGATTTTCCTCCAGGATTGCTCTGTATTTAGCACCATCCATCTTCCATCAACTCTGACCAGCTTCCCTGTCCCTGCTGAAGAAAAGCATCCCCACAGCATGATGCTGCCTCCACCATGTTTGATGGTGGGGATGATGGTGCTTTCAGGGTGATGCGCAATGATAGTTTTCTGCCACACATAGCATTTTGCATTTTACCCAAAAAGATCTACTTTGGTCTTATGTAACAGATAACATTTCCAACATGTTAGCTATGTCCCTTAGATGTCTAGTGGAAGAAGGTGCTTGTTTGGGCAGAAATCGGCAAATCTAAATGCAGTGTCCCATTGAAAAAGTATGTAAATTTGTTCTACTCCAGAAAAACTTATTCTAGCAGAACCAGACATCCATTGGTAGAGAGGCATTTTGATGTTCATGCCCCTGAAGCGCGCACAGCAAGACTGAGAAATCTTAATTTTGGTTTTTTTTTTGCATATGAGAAAAGCTATTGATTTGTGATGGTAAAAACTAACACGGACCAAACTGATGAAAATCTGATACAAACCCCTGATGAAACTCAGTTTTACACATAAGATAACAGTGCCTGAATGAGGCTTTAGTCGAAAAAAAAAAGTAATGAACGAGGAGAAGTCGCTTTCTGAAACGCATTGACTCAAAAATCTCCTTTCTTCATCTGAATTGGACTGGATTATCCTTGTGGCGCAGCGGCTTTATCCCTGATCTCTTTCCACGTGGAATAATGTCTCCAGGAATGCTGCTGCAGCAGCCATGTTAAGGCCTTTGATAGTAGTTGTGGCTTCTCACAACTACCCCAGGTGAGCCTATTTGCCCCTTCTGTTGGACCCAGTGTCCCCCTGGATAGGACTCTATTGCGCTTCTATTGTCTTTACAGTCTTCCCTGCTTGTTTGTGTACAATGTATAGTGACATTGAGCTGCTAATCAGAGAAGGGGGCATTTTCAGATATTTACTCACAAGACCTGTAGTCCGGCAGTGATAATCTACTGATGATAAAACCTTCATTATAAATAAACAATATCACACAGCCTGGTAAGTGACACACAGGGCTGTGGAGTCGTTGAGCCAAACATCTGACTCCTTCAGACGGCTCATCTTTAAGTGATAAATTTATTGTAGTACAATGGCAACATCAGGCTTTAATCATTGTTATGATACAATAATCAAGATATTTAGACATACCGTAATATAATTAATAATAATACTCAGCATATACTGCATTGAACTACTGTACCCAATTTATTATATATTTTAGGATTTGACCCATTTTATACAGACTCTGATTCCACTAAAATGGACACCGATTCTACGACTCCGACTCCACAGCCCTGGGGACATATTGCTGAATTCAGTGTTTTAACCACTACTTCATGCTGTTCTCAGATTACACAGCAAAAACGTGCTGACAGAGTCCCTTTAAAGCAGGGGTGGGGAACGTCCGGCCCCCGGGCCGGATCTGGCCCGCCGTGTTACCTGATCCGGCCCGCAGCCACTTTGCTCATTTTGTGACGTGGGCCCTTTAAATCCTCAGAGGTGCGCGGCGGAATTGTGTCCGACATGCAACATTGCCAGCGTGTGAGAAGTTCTGTGTGGCAGGAGCTGCTGCGCTCTCCAGCTCCCTGCTAAAGCATCTGAGGATTGCAATCAGCTCCTGCCGGCATCTTAAGTACACAATCCCTTCCACCTCCAGGAGGTCAGTAAACATAAAGATGTCAAAATAAATAAAATAAAAGCATCTATACTGTGCTACTTGATGATCTCCGGGCTGTGCAGGGATAAGGAGTGTCAGTAGCATAAAAGATCTCCATCCAGCAGCAGCACAGCCAAGGGTGGGAGATAAAAATCATGTTAAAGGGATCCTGTCACCCCGAAATCACCTCTAAACCTATTAAAACCTGTCCCTAGAGCATATTAACACTGTCCCTACACTCCTTTTAGCTCCTAAATGGCATTAGTCAAAGTGAATATAAACGTTTTATAAGTACCTGATTAGTCATGATAATGAGTGACTATGCTATTCATAGTCACTCATCAAGGCAGCCCCTCTTCTTCATATCACGCCTATTCAGGCGTGCTCGTCAGTCTATGTTCAAATTCGCGCCTCCCTGCGCGCCTCCCCTCTCTCTCATAGCGTCCGGGCTTCACTGTAAGCTGTATGACGCGATTCGCGTCATTCCCGGCGCCGGATGACGTATTTGCAGCCGCGCCGCGCTGTCAGCTTCAAGTCCCGCACTGCGCATGCCCATGGGCATGCGCAGTGCGTATTTTGAAGCTGACAGCGCGGCGCGGCTGCAAATACGTCATCCGGCGCCGGGAATGACGCGAATCGCGTCATACAGCTTACAGTGAAGCCCGGACGCTATGAGAGAGAGGGGAGGCGCGCAGGGAGGCGCGAATTTGAACATAGACTGACGAGCACGCCTGAATAGGCGTGATATGAAGAAGAGGGGCTGCCTTGATGAGTGACTATGAATAGCATAGTCACTCATTATCATGACTAATCAGGTACTTATAAAACGTTTATATTCACTTTGACTAATGCCATTTAGGAGCTAAAAGGAGTGTAGGGACAGTGTTAATATGCTCTAGGGACAGGTTTTAATAGGTTTAGAGGTGATTTCGGGGTGACAGGATCCCTTTAAGCCATGTTAAAATCATGCATGTCCATACCGATTTTTATCTGCCTTCCTTTGGATGTGTTACTGGATGCAGATCCTTTTTGCTCTGACCCCATGTATCCATGTGTCGTACGCCTCAGGTTCCGTGTACCGTGTGTCGTACGTCTCAGACTCATTGTTCCCATGTGTCGTACGCATCTGGCCCCGTGTACATGTGTGTCATACGCCTCTGCCCCAGTGTACCCATGTGTCGTACACCTCTGGCCCAGTGTACCCGTGTCATACGCCTCTGAACCAGTGTACCTGTATGTCGTACGCCTCTGGCCCCGTGTACCCTTTGTGTCAAACGCCTCTGGCCCCGTGTACCCATGTGTCGTACGCCTCAGGCTCCGTGTACCTGTATGTCGTATGCCTCTGTACCCGTGTGTCATATGCCTCTGGCCCCATGTACCTGTGTGTTGTACGCCTATGACCCCGTGTACCCGTGTGTCATAAGCCTCTGGTCCGGTGTATCCATGTGTTGTACACCTCTGACCCCGTATACCCGTGTGTCGTATGCCTCTGGCCCTTGTACCCTTGCGTCATACGCCTCTGACCCCGTCTACCCTTGCGTCGTACGCCTCTGGCCCCGTTTACCCTTTGTGTCGTACGTCTCAGGCTCTGTGTACCCATGTGCCATATATCTCAGGCTCTGTGTACCCATGTGCCATATATCTCAGGCTCTGTGTACCCATGTGCCATATATCTCAGGCTCTGTGTACCCATGTGCCATATATCTCAGGCTCTGTGTACCCATGTGCCATATATCTCAGGCTCTGTGTACCCATGTGCCATATATCTCAGGCTCTGTGTACCCATGTGCCATATATCTCAGGCTCTGTGTACCCATGTGCCATATATCTCAGGCTCTGTGTACCCATGTGCCATATATCTCAGGCTCTGTGTACCCATGTGCCATATATCTCAGGCTCTGGGTACCCATGTGCCATATATCTCAGGCTCTGGGTACCCATGTGCCATATACCTCAGGCTCTGGGTACCCATGTGCCATATACCTCAGGCTCTGGGTACCCATGTGCCATATACCTCAGGCTCTGGGTACCCATGTGCCATATACCTCAGGCTCTGGGTACCCATGTGCCATATACCTCAGGCTCTGGGTACCCATGTGCCATATACCTCAGGCTCTGGGTACCCATGTGCCATATACCTCAGGCTCTGGGTACCCATGTGCCATATACCTCAGGCTCTGGGTACCCATGTGCCATATACCTCAGGCTCTGGGTACCCATGTGCCATATACCTCAGGCTCTGGGTACCCATGTGCCATATACCTCAGGCTCTGGGTACCCATGTTCTGTATACCTTTGACCCCGTGTACCCATGTGCCGTGTACCACAGGCTCCGTGTACCCATGTGGTGTATACCTCAGGCTCTGTCTACCCATGTGCAATATACCTTCGGCCCCAGATATGGGGTTGATCTGCAGGTTAATAGCGTTTGAAACCTGTCCAGCACCTGCATATTAAACCCCGCTGCCTGGAGTAAATTAACTTTAATCCTGGTGGCAGCATTCCTGTTACAATCACGGGGGCTGCACAAATTCAGTCACGGCTCGAAATCTCCCCATTCACAGAGAGTAACTAAACTTGCTCCAGCGCTGCCCCTGTGGCTGAAACTGAATTGTTGCCTGGAGGATTCAATTTTATTTTTTCCCGCCAGCAGGATTCAATCTGCAAGTGCAGGGCAGCTTTTACCCGCTATTAATCTGCAGATTAACCCTATATCTATTTTAACCAAATATAGCAGGTAATTTTAAGTTGATAATTTTGCAGCCCCCGAAGGATTGTAGAAATTTCCAAATGGACCCGGCAGAAAAAAGGATCCCCACGCCTGTTTTAAAAGGACCCAACCACCAGGATGTAAGCACCTGTAAGTGCAGCAGGTGATTGTGTGCAGCATGACATCACTATTTGGTTTTTTTTTTGTATTTCTCCCCTGTGGGCTTGTCTTTCTGCTGTAAGCTGAGCCCTATGAATCCGCCTATAGTGAGTCACGAGAGATTTCAGCAGAGGATAAAAGTGGCAGATCCATCTGGCATATGGAATTGTCATCTAGTGAGCACATATATCACACCAAATCCAGTCTACTACTGCACCCATATTATGCCCACAATACTACATGGACACAATATCCAAAAGAATATAGATAACATGACCTTAGCCCTGACAGCACAGTGTGCCCAATCTCTCTCCTCTGACAGCACAGTGTGCCCCATCTCTCTCTCCTCTGACAGCACAGTGTGCCCCATCTCTCTCTCCCCTGACAGCACAGTGTGCCCCATCTTTCTCCCCTCTGACAGCACAGTGTGCCCCATCTCTCTCCCCTCTGACAGCACAGTGTGCCCCATCTCTCTCCCCTCTGACAGCACAGTGTGCCCCATCTCTCTCTCCTCTGACAGCACAGTGTGCCCCATCTCTCTCTCCTCTGACAGCACAGTGTGCCCCATCTCTCTCCCCTCTGACAGCACAGTGTGCCCCATCTCTCTCCCCTCTGACAGCACAGTGTGCCCCATCTCTCCTCTGCCATCTGACAGCACAGTGTGCCCCATCTCTCTCCTCTGACAGTACAGTGTGCCCCATCTCTCTCCTCTGACAGTACAGTGTGCCCCATCTCTCTCCTCTGACAGCACAGTCAGTGTGCCCCATCTCTCCTCTGCCATCTGACAGCACAGTGTGCCCCATCTCTCTCCTCTGACAGCACAGTCAGTGTGCCCCATCTCTCTCCTCTGACAGTACAGTGTGCCCCATCTCTCTCCGCTGACAGCACAGTCAGTGTGCCCCATCTCTCCTCTGCCATCTGACAGCACAGTGTGCCCCATCTCTCTCCTCTGACAGCACAGTAAGTGTGCCCCATCTCTCCTCTGCCATCTGACAGCACAGTGTGCCCCATCTCTCTCCTCTGACAGCACAGTGTGCCCCATCTCTCTCCTCTGACAGCACAGTGTGCCCCATCTCTCTCCTCTGACAGCACAGTGTGCCCCATCTCTCTCCTCTGCCATCTGACAGCACAGTGTGCCCCATCTCTCTCCTCTGACAGCACAGTGTGCCCCATCTCTCTCCTCTGACAGCACAGTGTGCCCCATCTCTCTCCTCTGACAGCACAGTGTGCCCCATCTCTCTCCTCTGCCATCTGACAGCACAGTGTGCCCCATCTCTCTCCTCTGACAGCACAGTGTGCCCCATCTCTCTCCTCTGACAGCACAGTGTGCCCCATCTCTCCTCTGCCATCTGACAGCACAGTGTGCCCCATCTCTCTCCTCTGACAGCACAGTCAGTGTGCCCCATCTCTCTCCTCTGACAGTACAGTGTGCCCCATCTCTCTCCGCTGACAGCACAGTCAGTGTGCCCCATCTCTCCTCTGCCATCTGACAGCACAGTGTGCCCCATCTCTCTCCTCTGACAGCACAGTAAGTGTGCCCCATCTCTCCTCTGCCATCTGACAGCACAGTGTGCCCCATCTCTCTCCTCTGACAGCACAGTGTGCCCCATCTCTCTCCTCTGACAGCACAGTGTGCCCCATCTCTCTCCTCTGACAGCACAGTGTGCCCCATCTCTCTCCTCTGCCATCTGACAGCACAGTGTGCCCCATCTCTCTCCTCTGACAGCACAGTGTGCCCCATCTCTCTCCTCTGACAGCACAGTGTGCCCCATCTCTCTCCTCTGACAGCACAGTGTGCCCCATCTCTCTCCTCTGCCATCTGACAGCACAGTGTGCCCCATCTCTCTCCTCTGACAGCACAGTGTGCCCCATCTCTCTCCTCTGCCATCTGACAGCACAGTGTGCCCCATCTCTCTCCTCTGACAGCACAGTGTGCCCCATCTCTCTCCTCTGACAGCACAGTGTGCCCCATCTCTCTCCTCTGCCATCTGACAGCACAGTGTGCCCCATCTCTCTCCTCTGCCATCTGACAGCACAGTGTGCCCCATCTCTCTCCTCTGCCATCTGACAGCACAGTGTGCCCCATCTCTCTCCTCTGCCATCTGACAGCACAGTGTGCCCCATCTCTCTCCTCTGCCATCTGACAGCACAGTGTGACCTACATCCCTGATCTGGTATTATCAGCCCAGTGCAGACAATGGAGGCTCCTGCTGACAGCTGCTCCTCTGCCGTGTACACCCGGACATGCCGTGCACTCACCAGATCCTGCGCACATCTGAAGGTGGCATCCAGCAGCATGAGCTTCCAGGGCTCGGCCAGGGTGCTGGGCAGCGGGCTGTACACGTAGTAGGCAGTGAGCGCCGCCAGCGCGATCAGCAGGGCCGGCACAGGCTTCATGCTGGCGGCCGCTCCGCACATATGAACTCCTCACAACACAAGTTTCTGTCGGTCTCATTGAAGGAGCTGGGATCGCAGAAGCCAATCAGAGGGCAGAAGGTATGGAAGCCAGCCAATCAAAGGACGGAAGATAAGGAAACAGCCAATGTCACGTCCTTGTGCGAGTAACCGTGCGGCCAGATGTGTTCAGCAGCGCCACCGCCTGGCTGACGGTGTGTACTAATCTTCACCACTGAACATACTCTTGGTGGGGCGCGGTCTTGATGACGATGCTCCGCCCACTATGTGAGCAGTTCATACTGGGGCCCCTGCAGTAGTGATGGGCAGTCCGGCTCTTTCGGCTCAGTTCACTAAAAAGAGCCGGGTCTTTCGGCTCAAAAAACGGCTCTTTTTTACAATAATCCTCTGCTACAACCTGTCATGAATACTGAACCTCCACTGTACAGTGATCTCCTCATTCTACACCTCTGTATGTATCTAGTGAAGCAGTAAACATCTGTTATTAGCATTATTGTTTCCTCAGATTGTCACTCTTCTGAACAGGGCTCTCGCTCTCATTTGTATTCTCAACTTTATTGCTTCTAGTATGTGTGTTTTTTGTACATGTCCTTATTAGTAAATGCTCTGATATGTGTCAGTCCTAATTCTTAAATATAAAGGTTGCAATTACTGTGCTATGTCACTGTATGTGCAACATGCACTGTACATACTACACACATTGTACACACATACATACATACTGTACACATATACATACACACATACTGTACACACATACTGTACACACATACACACACACAAGATATATATACACACACACACGATATATACACACACATATGATAAATATACACACACACATGATATACACACACACACACGATATATACACACACACATGATATATACACACACATGATATATATACACACATGATATATACACACACACGATATATACACACACACACATGATATATACACACACACATGATATATACACACATGATATATATACACACATGATATATACACACACACGATATATACACACACACACGATATATACACACACACATGATATATACACACACATGATATATATACACACATGATATATACACACACACGATATATACACACACACACATGATATATACACACACACATGATATATACACACACACGATATATATATACACACAATGATATATACACACACACGATATATACACACACACACGATATATACACACACACATGATATATACACACACATGATATATATACACACATGATATATACACACACACGATATATACACACACACACATGATATATATACACACACACATGATATATACACACACACGATATATACACACACACGATATATACACACACACACACGATATATACACACCACATATGATATACACACACATATGATATACACACACACACACGATATATACACACACACACATGATATATACACACACACACGATATATATACACACATGATATATACACACACACGATATATACACACACACATGATATATACACACACATGATATATATACACACACACATGATATATACACACACACACACGATATATACACACACACATGATATATACACACACACACGATATATATACACACATGATATATACACACACACGATATATACACACACACATGATATATACACACACATGATATATATACACACATGATATATACACACACACGATATATACACACACATATGATATACACACACACATGATATATACACACACACACACATGATATATATACACACATGATATATACACACACACGATATATACACACACACATGATATATACACACATGATATATATACACACATGATATATACACACACATGATATATACACACACACGATATATACACACACATATGATATACACACACACGATATATACACACACACACATATGATATATACACACACACACGATATATATATACACACACACATATGATAAATACACACATGATATATACACACACATATGATATATACACACACGATATATATACACACACACATGATAAATACACACATGATATATACACACACACACGATAAATACACACATGATATATACACACACGATATATATACACACACACATATGATATATACACACACGATATATATACACACACACATATGATAAATACACACATGATATATACACACACACACACATATGATATATACACACACGATATATATACACACACACATACACGATATATACACACATGATATATACACACACATGATATATACACACATATGATATACACACACATATGATATACACACACACATGATATATACACACATATGATATATATACACACACGATATATACACACACACACCCACCACACAGCGCCTTCCACTAAACATTGAAGAGATGGAGACAGAACATTTTGTTAAAGATTTTCTCTTTTTTTTATACCAGAAAAAAAAACTTAAGGGGTTAAACACCAGTCCTGGATGTCAGTAGGCCAACTACACTGGGCACTATGTGCTGACTTCCTATTACACTGCCTCTATATACAATTATTGAAGCTGCACCTATATCTCTCCACGTTTTGCCTAAAATCCTATTCCTTACCCAACAACAGGTCTATTCTCCCCTGCAGTGTCCTCCTGACTAAAGACTGAGAAGATGATCAATGATAATAAACAAGCTGAGTCCTCCTACACATCCCATCTGCCAGATAAGGTCAGGGAAACTTAACCCATAAACATGCTGCTGGTCTTGTGCCCACTGCCCTAAGGAAGAAACAATGTGTGTATAGCTTTAATTGGGAGAAGGGGCTTCACGCCATGTGTTGTAAACTTTGTTTACACTTCCAGTGTTAGCTCACTTATCTCCTGGCTGCTCCTCCCAGTCACAGTCAGGCTTAATAAAGCTGCCAGCAGAGGGTAAAAAAAAACACGGCTCTCTGGCTCGTTCACTGTGAAGAGTCGGCTCTTATCAGTCACATGAAAGAGCCGGCTCAATGTGTCGGATCGTTCGCGAACGACACATCACTACCCTGCAGCTATTACAGGGAAGGAGACCCCGTACCGCGGCCTCATAGTGACCATCTGCAGGAAAGGGCTTGTCCACTAGTGGAAGAAGAAACTCCTGTCCACAGGACTGAGGAGAATATGATGATCACTGGGGTCTGAAAGCTGGGGCTGCCTGGCAGAAAGGGCACTTTGATCCCTGGTAAAATTAGGTCGGGCACAGCTCACCACAGCTCCATTCATCCTCTATGGGGCTGCACTTGGTATATACAGCAGCCCAACAGAGAATAAATGGTCAGGTGTCAGACATCAGCTATGTGCAGCGTAGTCCATAAGAAATCCTTCCCAGACCGGCCTAGTTCCCCCATCTCCGCGCCATGTTCCCCACCGGTCTCCTAATGTCACATGACCACATCACCATGGGCAGAACGGTGACGGTTATTGATGATTGGTTGCAGCAGTCATGTAACATTAATGTCAGGAGCTCGGGAGGGGACACGGCTGAGGTCAGAGGCCGGAGCTGGTCTGGGAGGTGAGAATACACTTTATTATGACACACTGACTTTGTGTAGAGTTTATTAGAACCAAATCTGCACCAAAATTACAAGGAAAAAGCAAGCAAGGTGTGCACAACACCTCAGAAATCTCATAGACTTTGCTGGGGTAAGGATAGGCATATGACACGCCCACTCCAGGGCAATGGGGATACTCAGGATCGGGCCGGTTTTTACGGTCCCTTTTAGTTCAGGGGATGTCACAGCGGTCACCCAGCTCCGTGGCCCTGGCGGTGTCATTTAAAAAAGGGGATGCTGGGCTTGGATGACGGGGAATTGGAAAAGGGGTATTTGTGATGCCACCCGCAGTGTGCAGCTGCCTCTGCTGCAGAACCTCTGGGGACAATGATCAGCAGCCTGGATGTTTTTGCTCCCTGCGGGTGGAGCGGGTTCCCCAGGGCAGTGGGTAGAGAAGTCAGTTCGTTCTTTGGTGTTCATTGGGTCATTAGCACCGCGGTGTTTCAGGCGGCCTCTGCAGTCGGTGGGCGCCACAAAGTCTCCCACACGTGTCGGAGTTCTGTTCCTCTACTTCAACACTCCAACCAGGCCGCCAGGTGTTCCCCTCTGCCAATCTCCGGTTCAGCTGTTTCTCAAGAACCAAGACAGTGTCGTAGAGTCCCCTAGGTGTTCCTTGCTCTCTCGTGGTGTTTCCTTCACTGGCGGTACTCTCAGCGCCTCTAACTTTGTCTCGCCTCTTTCGTCAGCGCCTCCACGCAAATTACCCAGGTACCAACAGCCACAGGCATTGACTGGCACCACTTCCTAGTGCCGCGCTTTAGTACGGCTGCCTTCTCCGAGATGTGCCAGGTTTGTGGCCACAGTTCCCTTTAAGACCTCATGGCCTCCAGTTCAACGGCTCTGTGTGCATAAGGCCTTAATACAGAGTTGTCTGACAATGATTTATTCATCTCCTCCCAGTCCTTAGACCAATCTGTCTCTTTCGATTTGTCATTTGACAAACTCAAGTTGGACTTCCCGGTTGTTAGCAGAGATGAAAAAGGATTCTTGACTGAAACTCGTGTATTCAACCCCACTGCTCTTAGCTGTTGCACCACAGGTTTGCGACTCACTTTGACCCCATATTCTTCATCATTACAGCACTTTTATGGATATCAGATACTGACTTTTTCTAAAAAATTCATAATAATGGGTTCAACTTTAGAGGAGGTTTTCCATGGTCGTCCACTTCTAGGTTTGACAGCTCTTCCATAACCTTCCTTTTCTTTCTTTATTATACGTGACCCTAGACTCTGAGAACAGTTAAATTACATAGCTGCCCTATATAACAGCTTTTGCCCTTATGGCTTTTGTCTGACTTCACCCTCAGAATAAGGCCAAGAGACACACTGAGCGAGACAGATGCAAGATACACAAGTTATTATTATTTATTTATATAGCGCCGTTAGATTCCATGGCGCTTTACATATGGAAAGGGCAGACAAGGACAAGTACAATATATATGGACAATCAAGTAGTACAGATACAGGAGGAACGAGGAGCCTTTCCGCGAGGGCTCACAGTCTAGGAGGGATGGGTGGGGATACGATAGGAGGGGGTAATGTCAATCATGAGACGTTGCAGTGGATCGGGTCTCATTGCAGGTTATAGGCTTGTCGGAAGAGGTGGGTCTTCAGGTTTCGTTTGAAGATTCCCAGGGTTAAAGCTTAATATTCATATTCTTCCACAATGAATTTATCACTTAAACATGAGCCATGTGTGAGGGAGTCTGATTCAGGGAATTTGAGGAGTTGGAGGTTCAGCTTACAGACTCCAACGCCCTACTACATATACACAGCCAGGACCTCCACTTTAATGTATTGTGCTGGGGTGCAGCAGGTGACTATCTCGCCCACAGCAACCACCCTGTGCCATGTTACAACCATCCGGGGGCTGGCAAGGATTTGAAAAATGTTTTTTTTTTCCCCTCAAAACAGTTCTAAATCTGTCCACAGAGGCCTATTTACTTCAATGAAACTGAGCTGCTGTAGGGGGATGTCCAAGAACCATGATTTTCAAGTCCAAGACATCCCCTTTAAGGCAGGGACACACTGTTCGACAGACATGCGAGTCACTCGGACGAGTCTTGCATGATTAACTTGGAATGGCCTCCCCCTCTCTGGACGGGAGCGTCAGCTACTTGTGTTTATAAGCAGCTCCACACTCCTGTCCTGACAGGGGGGAGGCCATTCCAAGTTAATCATCCGAGACTCGTCAGACTGACTCGCATGTCTACACAAAAACTTGAGTCACAACACCAAGGCTTTACTGGGTACAGCTGTTACCCATAACAAGGCGCACGTCTATTTCCAGGGAGTCCAACCTGGAGCATATAGACATATAAAGAAATAAGACAGCGCCTCACCGGTTGGTAATGTTCAAAGTGTCCTCTTTATTTCTGCCCCCAAACGAGCGACGTTTCGATCAGAGATCTTTATTTTGAACATTACCAACTGGTGAGGCGCTGTCTTATTTCTTTATATGACTTGCATGTCTGTCGGATAGTGTGTCCCTGCCCTTAACATAAAGAAAGTTCCTGTCTGCAGACAAGTAGCTTTACCAGATCAGATGTCTGCTTAGAGGTTATTTTATGTTTTTTTTCAATTATTTTTAGACTACCCTGGGCCATTCTTTTAAGGGATGGTTAAGTCTCATAAACATCAATAATGTAAATTGATGACTTTTCCTCCTCTTCTATTCCTAAACCTTTGCTGAATTCAGGAGTGATGTCACTTTGCGGCTGAATATGGCACTCATAGAACTGTGTACATGTGCCTCTGATCTTACATGGCGTCACGTGTAGGTTTTATGTCACAGATTAAGAAATAAAATGTGCAAAGGTCACATGGTATATTAGTTATACAAGAAATTGAAAGAGGATCCAGCACCAATTGTTTTTATAATAAAATCTTCCGTTATTAGTCAAAATTCATGACACAAATTAAAATCATGTACAGATGGCCTAGGATGTGCATGATTTTACTGGTGGGGGTTGTCATCGTCGGTGGCATTATGGGCAAATGGTGCGGGGGGCCCGAGGTTGGGAGGAGGGTGTGTCCCAGTGCGATGGCCAAAAGGAAAATGGCTGCTGTGATGGCGCAGATGAAGATCTCAGACAGCCAACATCTCCATCTGCGCATGCGCCATTTTCTTGAAGTCCATTGCTGTAGAGGCAGCACAGGCACAGACTGAGCTCTCGCTCTCTGAGATCTCAATCTGCACTGCCTATTCAGCCATTTCCCTGCCAGAACCTGGAAGTATCGATAGTGCCCGCCATGACACCTCCACCTCAAGGCCTGCTGTATTGCCCCACTGCCGACATCCACCACGACCCTGCCTCCGTTCAACCACCGCAACTGCAACCCCTGTTGGGAAGGAAGATTTCCATCAGGATTCTGATTATAAGACGCACACCCATTTCACCCCCAATTTGAAGGTGAAAAATGTACGTATTATAATCTGAAAACCTCTTCGCTCCCTGGCAATTTTTCCCACTCCCTCTTCCAAGGTCCATAACTTATGTATTTTTCCATCAATATCGCCATCGGAGGGTGTTTTTTTTTTTTTCGGCGGTAAAAGTTGTACTTTTGAATGACACCATTCACCATTCATTCTGACACATAATGTACTGGAAAATGGAAAAAAAATTCCAAGTGCAGTGAAATTGCAAAATAAAAAGTGCAATTCCACAATGTTTTTTTTATTTACCATGTTCACTATAAGGTACCACTGACTTGGCAAATCTGATTCTCCAGTCAATACTAGAATGCAGATACTGTATCAAACATGTATAGTTTGTTTCTTACTTACTGTAAGTGGTAAAAAAAAAATCTGAAATTTGTAAAAACAAAATGTTGCTTTTGTTGCCATTTTCTGATATCAGGTAACATTCTCATTTTTAGGGATCTGGGACTGTGATGGCTTATTTTTTGCGCCCTGAGCTGATTTTACGGATAACAATTTTGAGTAGATTCATCATTTTGATCGCCTTCTATTGAATTTTATTGCAATGTTGCGGAGATTAAAAAGTTAATTCTGGTGCTTCGCCATTTTATTTTTTATCGCTAGGCATTTTACCGATTAGATTAATTAGTTTTTTATTATGATAGATCTCCCATTTCTGAATTATATAAAATGTTTATTTTTTTATTTTTAAAGGGGCAAAATGGGGGTGATTTGAACTTTTGTGATTTTTTTTTTAAACTTGCTATTGAATTTAATATTCCCTCTAGGACGATTGCAGCTTCAGGGTCCCTTTCACCTGTGCTATACAGAACAGTGCATGCCCACTGCTCTGTACAGCTGAAGTAATAATATCCTATGAATGCCAGCTGTTGTTTCGGGAGGATCATGATGACAAGCAAGGAGGTCATCAGCTGATCTCTGGCTGTCATGACAACCCATCGGTGACCAGCGATTACATGACTGGGTCGCCAATGCATGGGATTAGTGACATACTTCCTGTCAGCATGTGTTAAATGCTGCTGTCAAGAGACTGACAGTGGCATCTATCTGGTAAACAGCTGCGGATCTCTTCTCCAACCACCGCTGTTAGAGGCACTTGATTAAATCATCTGTCAAGTGCAAGGATAGATGCGAGCTCAGCGTGTGAGCCTACATCAAAGATGGACCAGCCAAAGATATAATATAATGTCATGGGTCATGAAGGGGTTAAAGATCAGTCCAGAGGTAGAAAGAAGTAGATTGCCCAAATAAGATATAATACAAAGTTGTTGTTTTTTTACTTGTACTACTGATTAAGGCAAATCTGTCAGCTGGTTTTTGTTACCTCATCTGGGAGCAGCATGATGTAGTCAAATAGGCTCTGAATCCAATGATGTATCACTTTGTTTACTGGGTGCAGTGCTTCTGATACAGGGAAGAGTTTTTAGATTTAGCAATGCAGGAGAGCTGAGAAAACTAACCTACCTACTCTCTGTACACAGACAGTGAGCTGCTAACCACTGCAAGGGGAATGTTGGACTACCAAGAGGCAATGTAATCCAGCAATGATAAAGTCCTAGTGCTAAAAAAATCATTGCAAGTAAACAACTGCAGGCAGCTTGATAAGAGACACAGCACTAAAATCTAAATTTGTACCTCTACAGCACATTGTCCTCAAATTACATAGCAAAACCTTGTTGTCAAATTCCCTTTAATGGGGAAAAAAGGAAAAACTATAGATACTCTCTAATTTAAGGTTATAGTAAAAAATGTCAACCATGCTGCATACAATGAAGGTATCATGGGCGCATCGCACCCCCTACAGAGCTTCTGTATTTGGTATTGCAGCACAATTTTTGCAGGATGCCACAGTCTGTAAATATCAGTACGTTCGATGTAAAATATTTAAGGCATTTCTGTCAGTTAAGCTAGAATTATTATAAAGTAACCCTAAAGTCTTTCGCAAAAATGCAATTTTTTAAGCCAAATATTTAATTATTGTGCTTATTTATATAGTGGCAACATATTGCACAGTGCTATACAGACATTGTTCTTACTGTCCCAATTGGGGCTCACAACCATAATTCTCTATCAGGTCCTTGTATTGTGTGAAGAAACTGAAGTATCCACCAAACACAGCAGGAGCATAACTCAACAATGTTAGCTATAAAATCCAGAGAAAGATACTAAATATGCTACACTATGGCCCTGATTCATTCAACACAGCAATTTCATCAGTATTCTGGCATAAAATATATTAAATATATTAAAAGAAAATTATTGGGCTTCCCTGTAATTTGATCGGCAGCCGAGGTAAAGCCAGGCAGCTGGAGGTGGCCGACCGTAGCTGTCTGCTTTTTCTGCATTGAGACTCAAAATTTAGCGGAGTGCTATGTCAGGGAGAGATTACTCTCCCTGCTTTGCCGCTGCAGAGAGGGCTAGTGACTAATCATATCGGCAGTGATTAGCTATGTTTCCTGACTGGGAGGCCCTCTCTTCTCCATACAGGGCCCAGAGGGGTGGGGGTGGGGCTTAGGGCGTGGCCACTCGGACCCGAGGCCCTTTGGAAGTTTTCCCAATGCTCTGGTGGGCCAGTCCCGCCCTGGGCTCATGCAATATTCACTGCATCCCCTGTCCATCACCTCTCAGCACTGAGAGGTGGGTGGGGTGAGCGGTGCGTATAATATGAGCCTAATGAGCGGGCCATTGGATCAGCGGATACAGCCCCGTGCTCCTGTGGGGATAGTCAATACCACCGCTTTCATTGCATGGAAAGCAATGACTATCCCGGCGATGGAGGATCATACCACTCTCCATCGCTCCCTGCAGCACGCACCATCCTTCTGTCTGTGCCGGCATCCGGTCATGTGAGCAGCAGAGCACAGTGATGTCATCACCGCGCACACCACTCACATGACTGGATGCCAGCACAACCAGACAGACAGACGGATGGCGAGGGCTGCAGGGAGCAATGAAGAGAGGTGAGAATGATTGCTTAATATTGTTTAACTATGCGCCAGCTATGTACCGAATTGGGGGCTATGCACCATCATAGGGGACCTTATCCAGCATGGGGCGGGGGTCTTTCTTGTACCAGTATGGGGGGGGACATACAGTACAGACCAAAAGTTTGGACACACCTTCTCATTCAAAGAGTTTTCTTTATTTTCATGACTATGTATATTGTAGATTCACACTGAAGACATCAGAACTATGAATTAACACATGTGGAATTAAATAATTAAAAAAGTGTGAAACAACTGAAAATATGTGTTATATTCTAGGTTCTTTAAAGGCATTCTCTTGATGAGCTTCAAGAGGTAGTCACCGGAAATGGTCTTCACTTCCCAGGTGTGCCCTGTCAGGTTTAATAAGTGAGTTCTTTGCATATCAACCCACTGGGGGTCTTACAGAGGTCTTTGTCTCCTTGGTATGCTGCTGCTATCCTCCAGAGAGCGGAACTCCCAGCTATGAGCCCGTGGAATGAAGTGAGTAATCAAGGTATCCAGATGATTGAGCGCTCCCAAGGAGATTTACCTTATGATAAGGACACTGACTCCTTTTTCCTTCTTGGAGATTTATTTCAAATGGCTTCACAGAAGTAAACAGTCATAAAAGTCATAAAAGCATAATTAAAACAACGCGTTTCGGCTATAAATGTCATAAAATAGCCTTATAGCATATACCTGAGGAAGGCTATTTTATGACATTTATAGCCGAAACGCGTTGTTTTAATTATGCTTTTATGACTTTTATGACTGTTTACTTCTGTGAAGCCATTTGAAATAAATCTCCAATAAATCTCCAAGAAGGAAAAAGGAGTCAGTGTCCTTATCATAAGGTAAATCTCCTTGGGAGCGCTCAATCATCTGGATACCTTGATTACTTGCTTCATTCCACGGGCTCATAGCTGGGAGTTCCGCTCTCTGGAGGATAGCAGCAGCATACCAAGGAGACAAAGACCTCTGTAAGACCCCCAGTGGGTTGATATGCAAAGAAACAAGACACAATAAAGGTGAGTTCTCTTGCCCAGTGTACTTCTGAGAAATATTGTACTTTTACATTTAGATCTGCGCCTGTTTTCTCTCTCCCCACCCTCCTCTGACCTACAGCCTCAAGGTCTATTGTGTGCAAGGTTTAATAAGTGGGATTTCTTGCCTTATAAATAGGGTTGGGACCATCAGTTGTGTTGTGCTAAGTATGCCGGTCTATTGGTACAGCTCTTCCACAGGAGACCCGGAGTTCAAATAGATTTTCCTTTATTCTTAAAATGTATATCACAGTGGGCTGAACAACGCGTTTCGACCCTTTTAATGGGTCTTCCTCAGGTACAGTTGTATAATTTCATAACACTTACATGTGCCTCCTTATATAGCTCATGCAGTGTCTGAGTTCAAGGAAGTGAGGGTTATCTCATTAGCTGATTGCTTTCAAGTGTGTGCATATCATTAGCATAGAGTTGCTCTGCTTTGTCCATCAACTAACACTGCTCTAAATAAGTTAAAAAATAGTAATATAAAATATCTAGCTATAAAGTCAAAATGGCTAAAAACTTTGTTATACAATTTACTTATAAAATTATCTTATTTGTATATACTGTATAGTATATACATATATAGGATATATATGTATAAAAAAGCCAGTCAGTCATATATATATATATATATATATATATATAAAAAAGTAATAGGTTCTGACTCTTATTTCATATCTTACATTTTTGCATCATTTTCTAATGTTCTTTTAGCTTTTCTGCTTATAAAACGATATAAAAAGGTGCTTGTTTATTATTATTGTACTGCTTATGCTCTCAATATAGTAATGTTATTTTTAGTTATATGAATGTGGTGAACTTATATATTCTTTCATTGTATCTATTTCCACCATGATAGTAGTTATCAAGAGCGGTGATTCATTATTTACATTGGACATGGATCAGATTTGAACTTGTGCTGTTATGTCCCAGTCGGTCTCCTGGGGAGTTAGATGTATTCTATTTTGTCATTGAGTCCGTCTGGGTGTATGCTTCGCAGGCAATCATCCAGAACGACTCCTTTCTGTTTAATACTTGAGTTCTATTGGGATGAGAAAGAGGTATATGTTCAACAGGTGTCATTTTAACATCAAACTTGCCTCCATGGCAAATGGAGAGATGCCGTGAAAAACGGTGTGTCTGTAATTGAATTTTTGCATTATAACGATGTCCACTCAATCTTGTTTGTACTTTTTGAGTTGTTCGTCCGACATACTGTAGGCCACATTTACAAGTGATCACATATATTAGAAACTCGGTTTGGCAGGTGAGATGTTGGTGTAGCACCATGTGAAATGCTAGCACAACAGTGGCAATGTTTTTTTCTGCATTTATATACCCCTGATTTTTGGGTTAGGAATTTTAGTTCCCTATCTGGGTATGTTGATTTCAATCGACTTGGGGCTATCATATTGCGTATAGTTCTCCCTCTTCTGAACGTGAGTCCAGGATTATCAAGGAGCTAGTTCTTCAATAAAGGATCTTGTTGCAACATGCACCAGTGTTTTTTCAAAATACTCCTAATGTTCAAATTTTCAGTGTTAAAAGTTGTTCTAAAATGTAGATGCCAATTTTTAGTATGGTTATTACGAGTGTGCTCCTGCTGGTCTCTATTATGGATTACGGTGGTTTCAGATACAATGGTCTCTTGTGGATTATCAACCTTCTTATTTTTTATCTTTTGTTTCATTTTTAGTAGGCAATCCATCTGTGTTTTTTCCTTATGCAATTCATAGGCTGAGGTCATCAATTTTCTTGGGTATTTTTTCATTTGGAACCTGTTGATTCGGACCTTGGACTGTTCATTAAAGTCCTCTACTGTGGTATTATTTTTTCTTATTCGTAAGAATTGACTATATGGTATATTTTGTTTCCATTTGGAATAGTGTGCACTTGTGTAATTCAGATATCCATTGCAGTCTATGGATTTAAAGTGTGTCTTGGTACTGATCCCCTTTGGAGATGCATCTATTTCAAGGTCTAGACATACAATACTATTCTTATTGACGTTGGAGGTGAAACTTATACCCGAGTTATTATTATTCAATGCTGTAAGTAGTTGCTCCGCTTGTGTTGAGCTCCCTTCCCATATTAAAACTAGATCATCTATATATCTACGGTATAGAATGATCTTATCTGCATATTGGGGATCAGTCAATGCCGATAGGGACTCGAATCGCCCCATGAATAAATTAGTGAAACTTGGCGAGACCCGAGTCCCCATCGCGGTCCCGAGTCTCTGGATGTATGTTTGGTCCTGGGATTCAAAAATGTTTCTTTTAAGAATGAATTCCAGGCCGGAGAGTAAAAAGCAGATTTGATCGTGGGGCATTGTAGTTTGATTTACTAAGTAGAATCGCACAGCTGCGATTCCTAATTCATGATTTATATTAGAATATAATGACATGACATCTAGTGTTATGAACCAGTAGTTATCTTTCCAAGTTATGTTATTAAGTTCCTCCAGGAGCTGGGTGGAATCTCTTAACCAGGATGGTAAATTCTTGACCAATTCTTGTAGGTGGAGGTCTATAAAATGTGATAGGGAGCTTGTAAGTGAGTTTATCCCAGATATTATTGGGCGACCGGGAGGTCTTTTTATGTCCATGTGAACTTTTGGTAGATGGTAAAAAAAGGCACGCGAGTATTCTTTATTAGTGAGAAATTGCCTCTCCTTTTTATTAATCATCTGTTTAGCATATGCATTATTTATCAGGTGATGGTATTCTTTACACACCGTGGTAGAGAGATCTGATCTCAATTTCTCATAGTATTTCTCATCCGATAATATACGGAGAGCTTCTGCAATATATTCCTCCCTATCCTGTACAATTATCCCCCCCCCTTTGTCTGCTTCCCTAATAACAATCTGTTTATTATTTCTTAAGGATGTTAATGCCTGCAATTCTGTTATTTCTTATGATGTTGTTATTGTTCTTCTTTTTCATAGCAATAGATTTTTTGCTTGCTATACTTTTTTCTGTAATATTTATTCATTTTATAGCGCTATTAATTCCATAGCACTTTACATACATGAGTAATGCTGTCTCTCTTGGAGCTCACAATCTAAACATCCTATCAGTATGTCTTTACAATGTGGGAGGAAACCGGAGTGCCCGGAGGAAACCCACGCAAACACGGGGAGAACATACAAACTCCTTGCAGATGTTCTCCTTAGGCTGGCTTCACATTTGCGTTTGTGTCTGCATGCTGATAGCATGCAGATACAAACGCAGTGAAAGCAGGGTCATTTCTCTTTCTAATAATGTATCCGCAGTGGAGAATGTCCGCCTGCGGACACATCACTATGGAGCCCGGGCAGCCAATCGGCGGTGTTCGTGGGCGGGCTGGAGGTGGAGATCAGCGGCGGAGATCCCCGCCCCCCGGCCGCCAGTAAGCTCCGGGACGTGTCGGCGGAGTTAAACAGCTGATCTGACAGCTGTTTGAATCTCCCACGCCGACACCGAGAGGAGATGTTGGCGCGGGAAGATTCAAACAGCTGTCACATCAGATGTTTCTCCCCGCCGACACCGCTAGGAGATTACCGGCGGCGGGGAGGAGGAGATCATCAGAGGCTCCAGCTGATCTCCCGGTGGCCGTCGGTGATCTCCTGTGACATCACCGGCGGCCACCGGGAGAGATTTCAATGTGATCCGCAGCGTTCTCCTGCGGTGTCATGCAGAGGACACTGCGGATCCATTGAGATCAATGTATTTTTTGTGCGCTTGCGGCCGCTTGCGGATAGAACAAGCGCCGCGAACGCACAAAAAATGCATGCTGCATCTGGAGTGCGGTCGGAGGGCGCATAAATTATGCGCATCCGAACGCAAATGCGGCCAAACGCAGCCATACGCAGGCACATGCGTTCCCATGTTAAACATAGAAAAGCATGTGCGCAAGCGTTTGGCTGCGTTTGGTACGCTGCGCTCCATACGCAAATGTGAAGGCAGCCTTATTTTCTTTTTTAGGAGCTTTTTGGGTACTTGTCAATAGTTTTTTTGTTATTGTGTTTCCGTTCCCCTCTGACACCTCTGGACCGCCTTTTCCTTTTTTTTGGAGGTGTGTAAATTGAGGAGGGGAAAAAATTGTGTAATTTTCTGCTGTGATGGAGGTACTAAATAGGGTGCTGTTATGGCTGAACTTAATATTGGGGGAAGGATTGTTTCTAGTAAGGGAGGTTGTAGTTGAAGAGGTTTAATCTCCAAAAAAGACTCATGTGAAATAGTGGAGGAGGGTGATGGTATTGGTGCTTCAATGACTAACATATGGCTGTATACTGTCGTCTGTGCTGTGTACATTCAATACATTATCACTTTCTTCAATTATTTCTATTTCTATTGTTTCTATTTCTTTATTTTGTACAGAACAGGGATTCTTTTTTATTATTTTTGAATTCATATTCATTCCTTCTCCTAACTGGATTGTTAAGGGAGGAAGCTTCTTATTTGGAGTTGGAAGTCTATGTACATCTGCATTCACTTCAATGCGTATTGGTGATAGATTTACA
The DNA here is from genome assembly GCA_033576535.1 of Allobates femoralis. Classification (NCBI taxonomy): domain Eukaryota; kingdom Metazoa; phylum Chordata; class Amphibia; order Anura; family Aromobatidae; genus Allobates; species Allobates femoralis. Next base: position 161,860,866 of record JARQOC010000001.1, read on the forward strand.
TTGGAGACATGGTAGTCCTTAGTTTTATCAATAGGCATACTCTTCTCTGGAGGGGAATCAGAGGAGTCAGTAGAAGGCGATTCGAGTCCCTATCGGCATTGACTGATCCCCAATATGCAGATAAGATCATTCTATACCGTAGATATATAGATGATCTAGTTTTAATATGGGAAGGGAGCTCAACACAAGCGGAGCAACTACTTACAGCATTGAATAATAATAACTGGGGTATAAGTTTCACCTCCAACATCAATAAGAATAGTATTGTATATCTAGACCTTGAAATAAATGCATCTCCAAAGGGGATCAGTACCAAGATGCACTTTAAATCCATAGACTGCAATGGATATCTGAATTACACAAGTGCACACTATTCCAAATGGAAACAAAATATACCATATAGTCAATTCTTACGAATAAGAAAAAATAATACCACAGTAGAGGACTATAATGAACAGTCAAAGATTCTAATCAACAGGTTCCAAATGAAAAAATACCCAAGAAAATTGATGACCTCAGCCTATGAATTGCATAAGGAAAAAACACAGATGGATTGCCTACTAAAAATGAAACAAAAGATAAAAAATAAGAAGGGTGATAATCCACAAGAGACCATTGTATCTGAAACCACCGTAATTCATAATAGAGACCAGCAGCAGCACACTCGTAATAACCATACTAAAAATTGGCATCTACATTTTAGAACAACTTTTAACACTGAAAATTTGAACATTAGGAGTATTTTGAAAAAACACTGGTACATGTTGCAACAAGATCCTTTATTGGAGAACTAGCTCCCTGATAATCCTGGACTCACGTTCAGAAGAGGGAGAACTATACGCAATATGATAGCCCCAAGTCGATTGAAATCAACATACCGAGATAGGGAACTAAAATTCCTAACCCAAAAATCAGGGGTATATAAATGCAGAAAAAAACATTGCCACTGTTGTGCTAGCATTTCACATGGTGCTACAGAAATCATCTCCAATGCTACTGGAGAAAAATGTCTCATAAAACCAACATCTCACCTGCCAAACCGAGTTTGTAATATATGTGATCACTTGTAAATGTGGCCTACAGTATGTCGGACGAACAACTCAAAAAGTACAAACAAGATTGAGTGGACATAATGCAAAAATTCAATTACAGACACAGAGTCTTTCACGGCATCTCTCCATTTGCCATGGAGGCAAGTTTGATGTTATATGTTCAACAGGTGTCATTTTACCTGTTTCTCATCCCAATAGAACTCAAGTATTAAACAGAAAGGAGTCCTTCTGGATGTATTGCCTGCAAAGCATACACCCAGACGGACTCAATGACAAAATAGAATACATCTAACTCCCCAGGAGACCGACTGGGACTTAACAGCACAAGTTCAAATCTGATCCATGTCCAATGTAAATAATGAATCACCGCTCTTGATAACTACTATCATGGTGGAAATAGATACAATGAAAGAATATATAAGTTCACCACATTCATATAACTAAAAATAACAGTTACTATATTGAGAGCATAAGCAGTACAATAATAATAAACAAGCACCTTTTTATATCGTTTTATAAACAGAAAAGCTAAAAGAACATTAGAAAATGATGCAAAAATGTAAGATATGAAATAAGAGTCAGAACCTATTACTTTTTTATATATATATATGACTGACTGGCTTTTTTTATACATATATATCCTATATATGTATATACTATATATATAAAAATAAGATAATTTTATAAGTAAATTGTATAACAAAGTTTTAGCCATTTTTTACTTTATAGCTAGATATTTTATATTACTATTTTTTAACTTATTTAGAGCAGTGTTAATTGATGGACAAAGCAGAGCAACTCTATGCTAATGATATGCACACACTTGAAAGCAATCAGCTAATGAGATAACCCTCACTTCCTTGAACTCAGACACTGCATGAGCTATATAAGGAGACACATGTAAGTGTTATGAAATTATACAACTGTACCTGAGGAAGACCCATTAAAAGGGTCGAAACGCGTTGTTCTGCCCACTGTGATATACATTTTAAGAATAAAGGAAAATCTATTTGAACTCCGGGTCTCCTGTGGAAGCTCTGTACCAATAGACTGGTATACTTATTACTACATGTGACGAACCAGGTTTCCTAGATCTGATCCATCCGGAGTGGGAGAGCTGCACACCAATGGGGATCTTATATGCAATATAACCAAGACACCTAAAAGGTGAGCAATATCAAAGTATAACATCTCTATGTTGAAATTAAATGACTGCACTTAGAGTTGCGCTGGGACTTTTTCTCTTTTATACCCCCCTAACCCCCTTAGAGGCTTCCATTGAAGTTAATCTAAGTACTACAGTTGTGTTGTGTGGAAGTCTGGTGGATACACAGCTGATAGTCCTACTGAATAGACTGTTAGCTGCTTTTTTCTTGCCATAATACAAATTCTAAGTAAACAAAAACGAGTGTCCATCATTACTTTGAGAAATGAAGGTCAGTCAGTCCGAAAAAATTGGGAAAACTTTGAAAGTGCCCCCAAATGCAGTTGCAAAAACCATCAAGCGCTACAAAGAAACTGGCTCACATGAGGACCACCCCAGGAGAGGAAGACCAAGAGTCACCTCTGCTGCAGAGGATAAGTTCATCCGAGTCACCAGCCTCAGAAATCGCAGGTTAACAGCGGCTCAGATTAGAGACCAGGTCAATGCCACACAGAGTTCTAGCAGCAGACACATCTCTACAACAACTGTTAAGAGGAGACTTTGTGCAGCAGGCCTTCATGGTAAAATAGCTGCTAGGAAACCACTGCTAAGGACAGGCAACAAGCAAAAGAGACTTGTTTGGGCTAAAGAACGCAAGGAATGGACATTAGACCAGTGGAAATCTGTGCTTTGGTCTGATGAGTCCAAATTTGAGATCTTTGGTTCCAACCACCGTGTCTTTGTGCGACGCAGAAAAGGTGAGCGGATGGACTCTACATGCCTGGTTCCCACCGTGAAGCATGGAGGAGGAGGTGTGATGGTGTGGGGGTGCTTTGCTGGTGACACTGTTGGGGATTTATTCAAAATTGAAGGCATACTGAACCAGCATGGCTACAACAGCATCTTGCTGCGGCATGCTATTCAATCCGGATTGCGTTTAGCTGGACCATCATTTATTTTTCAACAGGACAATTACCCCAAACACACCTCAAAACTGTGTAAGGGCTATTTGACCAAGAAGGAGAGTGATGGGGTGCTACACCAGATGACCTGGCCTCCACAGTCACCAGACCTGAACCCAATCGAGATGGTTTGGGATGAGCTGGACCGCAGAGTGAAGGCAAAAGGGCCAACAAGTGCTAAGCATCTCTGGAAACTCCTTCAAGACTGTTGGAAGACCATTTCCGGTGACTACGTCTTGAAGCTCATCAAGAGAATGCCAAGAGTATGCAAAGCAGTAATCAAAGCAAAAGGTGGCGACTTTGAAGAACCTAGAATATAAGACATATTTTCAGTTGTTTCACACTTTTTTGTTAAGTATATAATTCCACATGTGATAAATCATAGTTTTGATGCCTTCAGTGTGAATCTACAATTTTTATAGTCATGAAAATAAAGAAAACTCTTTGAATCAGAAGGTGTGTCCAAACCTTTGATCTGAATTGTATATACCAGGATGGGCTCATATATACCAGGATGGGGGGCATACATAACATAATGGGGGGCATACAGTATATATCTGTATGGGGACATATACAGTGCCTACAAGTAGTATTCAACCCCCTGCAGATTTAGCTGGTTTGATAAGATGCAAATAAGTTAGAGCCTGAAATTCAAACTGCAAACGAGAGTAGGATTTATTAACAGAAGCATAAATCTTACAAACCAAAAAGTTATGTTGCTCAGTTGAATTTTTATAAATTTTAAACATAAAAGTGTGGGTCAATTATTATTCAACCCCTAGGTTTAATATTTTGTGGAATAACCCTTGTTTGCAATTACAGCTAATAATTGTCTTTTATAAGACCTGATCAGGCCGGCACATGTCTCTGGAGTCATCTTGGCCCACTCCTCCATGCAGATCTTCTCCAAGTTATCTAGGTTCTTTGGGTGTCTCATGTGGACTTTTATCTTGAGCTCCTTCTACAAGTTTTCAATTGGGTTAAGGTCAGGAGACTGACTAGGCCACTCCAACACCTTGATTTTTTCCCTCTTGAACCAGGCCTTGGTTTTCTTGGCTGTGTGTGTGCTTTGGGTCGTTGTCTTGTTGGAAGATGAAATTACGACCCATCTTAAGATCCTTGATGGAGGAGCGGAGGTTCTTGGCCAAAATCTCCAGGTAGGCCGTGCTATCCATCCCATGGATGCGGACCAGATGGCCAGGCCCCTTGGCTGAGAAACAGCCCCACAGCATGATGCTGCCACCACCATGCTTGACTGTAGGGATGGTATTCTTGGGGTCGTATGCAGTGCCATCCAGTTTCCAAACGTCATGCGTGTCTTTGGCACCAAAGATCTCAATGTTGGTCTCATCAGACCATAGAACCTTGAACCAGTCTGTCTCAGAGTCCTCCAAGTGATCATGAGCAAACTGTAGACGAGCCTTGACATGATGCTTTGAAAGTAAAGGTACCTTACGGGCTCGTCTGGAACAGAGACCATTGTGGTGGAGTACGTTACTTATGGTCTTGACTGAAACCAATGTCCCCACTGCCATGAGATCTTCCCGGAGCTCCTTCCTTGTTGTCCTTGGATTAGCCTTGACTCTTTGGACAAGCCTGGCCTCGGCACGGGAGGAAACTTTCAAAGGCTGTCCAGGCCGTGGAAGGCTAACAGTAGTTCCATAAGCCTTCCACTTCCGGATGATGCTCCCAACAGTGGAGACAGGTAGGCCCAACTCCTTGGAAAGGGTTTTGTACCCCTTGCCAGCCTTGTGACCCTCCACGATCTTGTCTCTGATGGCCTTGGAATGCTCCTTTGTCTTTCCCATGTTGACCATGTATGAGTGCTGTTCACAAGTTTGGGGAGGGTCTTAAATAGTCAGAAAAGGCTGGCAAAAGAGATAATTAATCCACACATGTGAAGCTCATTGTTCTTTGTGCCTGAACTACTTCTTAATACATTAGGGGGACCAAACAGAATTCTGGTGGTTTGAGGGGTTGAATAATAAATGACCCTCTGAATTAACTTTTAACGCTTTAAAAAAATAATAAAAAAAAACAAAAAAATTTTTGTTGCACTGCATTTCCCACTTCCAGGCTGATCTACAGTCCAAATGTCACAATGCCAAGTTAATTCCGCATGTGTCAACCAGCTAAATCTGCAGGGGGTTGAATACTACTTGTAGGCACTGTATATATCACAATCGGGACCTATATATCAGGATGGGGGGTCATATATACCAGGATGGGGGACATGTACCAGGATGAGGGACATATATACTGATTGTAAGACGGACACTGGTATTATAAGACGGACCACATTTAACATTAAATTTTTTTTTTCTTTTTCGCTTTTCCTTCACCAAATTTGGGTGCGTCTTATAATCCAGTGCGTCTTATAAATGAAAAATACGGTATTTCTTTTTTCATTCCACTTTACATTCATTGCTGTGAAGCAGCTGTAGGGTTAATAATCTTCTGGCATGTTGTTATTAGTGAGAGATAGGCTGATGACATCATCACACGGAACTCGATGATGTCACAGAAGAGCCAGCCTATCACATTCTGTCTCTGCTCACTGCTCAGTCAGTCTTGGTTTGGATCTTGTACAGAGAGGACTTATCTAGAGAGAGCTCCCTGTGATTGCCCATTATTGGTGGATTATCCTGGAAATTAGTGTGGGATCTTGTAGAATAATCTACAGAAGGTAAAATCTATTGTTATTGATAGGACGAGAAGCTTTGATCTATTATTTTTCATGTAGGTGTAATGTATAGGAATCTGCCATTGCTCCAGAGATCAGTAGCTCATCCTGTACACAGATCAGTCATACTTCATGGTGAATTGTTACTGCTTTGCTATCGGTTTTCTTACTATTTATGTACTATTTATTTTCAATTATTGTATATATTTTTAATAAATTTTTATTTATTTTAAATATTTATTTTTAATTTCATATATTTTTATTTTTTTTGTACCTATATTTTTTAATTTGTATTTTTTTTTATAAAATGTATGTTTTATTTTATATATTTTTTATTTTTTATTTACCGTACTTAATGTTTTTATTGGTTTATATTTTTCATTTTATATATTTTTTCATTTATTTTACATGATGTTTAATTAATTTTTATTTATTTTAGATATTGCTTATTTACCGTATATTTTTTATTTTATTCTTTAATTCATTTTTATTTATTTTATATATCGTTTATTTATATTTATATTATATATATTTCACTTTTATTCATTGTATACAGTATATTGTTTACTGGTCTGAGGATCCCCAGCAGTCCCAATATACATCCTGCTAAGCACCCTACCAACCTGACAGGGTAGTGACTGGTGATCTACCTTTATATCACCCTGTCAGATCAGGGTTACCCCTTCAGTGTAGGGGGTTGGTTAGCTGTCGTTATTCCAGGTTACCTCCCATTGGACTTGTTTGTCCATGGCCAGGGCTATAGTGCAATCAGATATAGGGGGATTGCAATCTTTGGCACTTTGCATACTGTGAATGTCTAATGACTTTTACCTCCTGTATTGTGGAAATATTTTCTTTACGTTATATATCTTTCCTGCACTTTTTATTCTTTGGATTTAACTGACAAATCCGGCTATTTGGACGCTGGGGAGTTCCTCCAACCACTAACATGTTTGATATATCTGTGGCTATACATGTTTTGTATTGGTTTTACTTGATTTTAATTATGTGTCCCTGTGTGTTTAATAAACTTGATATATTCTTAATCTTTACTTGATTCTGTGGCGTGCTTTGGATAGATTTGAACACATTTTTTCTATGTACTATAAAATAGGCTAATGACATCATCACATGGAACTCGATGATGTCACAGAAGAGCCAGCCTATCACATTCTGTCTCTGCTCACTGCTCAGTCAGTCTTGGTTTGGATCTCCTAGAGAGAGGACTTATCTAGAGAGAGCTCCCTGTGGTTGTCCATTATTGGTGGATTATCCTGGAAATTAGTGTGGGATCTTGTAGAATAATCTACAGAAGGTAAAATCTATTGTTATTGATAGGACGAGAAGCTTTGATCTATTATTTTTCATGTAGTGTAATGTATAGGAATCTGCCATTGCTCCAGAGATCAGTAACTCATTCTGTGCACAGATCACTCACTCTTCATGGTGATTTGTTACCTCTTTGCTACTATCAGTTTTCTTACTATTTATGTAAATTTGTATTTATTTTTAATTATTGTATATATTTTTAATTTATTTTTATTATTTTAAATATTTTATATTTTTATTTATTTTATATATTTAAGTTTGTGTACATATATATTTTTTAATTAATTTTTTTTGTTGATAAATGTATTTATGTTATACACTGTGTGCAGAATTTTTAGGCAAATGAGTATTTTGCTCACATGATACTGTTTATGCTTGTTGTCCCACTCCAAGCTGTATAGGACTATATTTATTTAATGTGTATGTATATATATATATATATGTATACACACATATTATTATAAATATATATAGGCATACATATATACATCCACATCACATACATATGGACATAGGCATACATATATTCTTTATATTCATATATTTATACATGTGTATACATAGATATATCTAGAACTGTGTGTATATATATATATATATATATATATATATATATATACACTCACATATGTATACATATAAATATATGGATATGTTCAAGACCATATATATTTCTATGTGTATATGTATTATATATGTGTATTGCAGCACTCAGCTACTACCAATGATGTACATATGCTGACAAGCTATATATATGTGAGAAAAAATTAAAAAACTTACGTTTTTTTTTTAAAAAACCTTAAAATTCTTATTTTTTTAAAATCTGAAGTTCTTGGTACACACATTGGCCAATGTCTGCTTGCTCATCGACTGCTACAAAGTGACTTCAGGTCCGATGAGTCCTAACGCTGACACCCAAGTCCTCCTTGTCCTCCCTACCCCACTACTAAGTGGGCGGACACCATCTAGACCCTAGATCACCTGTAGGCAATGAGGGTGCAATTTGCAGTAATGGAGCCAGCAACTCCACACGATACAAAAGAGAAAAAAACTGCACAGCACTCACAGACAATGTGAACTGGTGCCAGCAGGGATGCTGGGATAAACTACTAGGACAAAAACCTTGCAGCACTCAGCTACTACCAATGATGTACATATGCTAACAAGTTATATATATATATGAGAAAAAATTTAAAAACTTAAGTTTTTTAAAAAAAACTCAAAATTCTTATTTGAAGCTTGTGCCGGCTTCTAGTGCTGTGACCGGGCGCAGGAGATGACGTCATTGGCTGCGCCCGGTCACATGACACCAGCACAAGCAGGAAGAAGCCGGGTGGTTTGAGGGGTTGAATAATAAATGACCCTCTGAATTAACTTTTAACGCTTTAAAAAAATAATAAAAAAAAACCAAAACATTTTTTGGCTGCAGTGCATTTCCCACTTCCAGGCTGATCTACAGTCCAAATGTCACAATGCCAAGTTAATTCCGCATGTGTCAACCAGCTAAATCTGCAGGGGGTTGAATACTACTTGTAGGCACTGTATATATCACAATCGGGACCTATATATCAGGATGGGGGGTCATATATACCAGGATGGGGGACATGTACCAGGATGAGGGACATATATACTGATTGTAAGACGGACACTGGTATTATAAGACGGACCACATTTAACATTAAAATTTTTTTTTCTTTTTCGCTTTTCCTTCACCAAATTTGGGTGCGTCTTATAATCCAGTGCGTCTTATAAAGCGAAAAATACGGTATTTCTTTTTTCATTCCACTTTACATTCATTGCTGTGAAGCAGCTGTAGGGTTAATAATCTTCTTGCATGTTGTTATTAGTGAGAGATAGGCTGATGACATCATCACACGGAACTCGATGATGTCACAGAAGAGCCAGCCTATCACATTCTGTCACTGCTCAGTCAGTCTTGATTTGAATCTCGTACAGAGAGGACTTATCTAGAGAGAGCTCCCTGTGATTGCCCATTATTGGTGGATTATCCTGGAAATTAGTGTGGGATATTGTAGAATAATCTACAGAAGGTAAAATCTATTGTTATTGATAGGACGAGAAGCTTTGATCTATTATTTTTCATGTAGGTGTAATGTATAGGAATCTGCCATTGCCCCAGAGATCAGTAGCTCATCCTGTACACAGATCAGTCATACTTCATGGTGAATTGTTACTGCTTTGCTATCGGTTTTTTTACTATTTATGTACTATTTATTTTCAATTATTGTATATATTTTTAATAAATTTTTATTTATTTTAAATATTTATTTTTAATTTCATATATTTTTATTTTTTTTGTACCTATATTTTTTAATTTGTATTTTTTTTTTATAAATGTATGTTTTATTTTATATATTTTTTGTTATTTTTTATTTACCGTACTTAATGTTTTTATTGGTTTATATTTTTCATTTTATATTTTTTTTCATTTATTTTACATGATGTTTAATTAATTTTTATTTATTTTAGATATTGCTTATTTACCGTATATTTTTTATTTTATTCTTTAATTCATTTTTATTTATTTTATATATTGTTTATTTATATTTATATTATATATATTTCACTTTTATTCATTGTATACAGTATATTGTTTACTGGTCTGAGGATCCCCAGCAGTCCCAATATACATCCTGCTAAGCACCCTACCAACCTGACAGGGTAGTGACTGGTGATCTACCTTTATATCACCCTGTCAGATCAGGGTTACCCCTTCAGTGTAGGGGGTTGGTTAGCTGTCGTTATTCCAGGTTACCTCCCATTGGACTTCTTTGTCCATGGCCAGGGCTATAGTGCAATCAGATATAGGGGGATTGCAATCTTTGGCACTTTGCATACTGTGAATGTCTAATGACTTTTACCTCCTGTATTGTGGAAATATTTTCTTTACGTTATATATCTTTCCTGCACTTTTTATTCTTTGGATTTAACTGACAAATCCGGCTATTTGGACGCTGGGGAGTTCCTCCAACCACTAACATGTTTGATATATCTGTGGCTATACATGTTTTGTATTGGTTTTACTTGATTTTAATTATGTGTCCCTGTGTGTTTAATAAACTTGATATATTCTTAATCTTTACTTGATTCTGTGGCGTGCTTTGGATAGATTTGAACACATTTTTTCTATGTACTATAAAATAGGCTAATGACATCATCACACGGAACTCGATGATGTCACAGAAGAGCCAGCCTATCACATTCTGTCTCTGCTCACTGCTCAGTCAGTCTTGGTTTGGATCTCCTAGAGAGAGGACTTATCTAGAGAGAGCTCCCTGTGGTTGTCCATTATTGGTGGATTATCCTGGAAATTAGTGTGGGATCTTGTAGAAGAATCTACAGAAGGTAAAATCTATTGTTATTGATAGGACGAGAAGCTTTGATCTATTATTTTTCATGTAGTGTAATGTATAGGAATCTGCCATTGCTCCAGAGATCAGTAACTCATTCTGTGCACAGATCACTCACTCTTCATGGTGATTTGTTACCTCTTTGCTACTATCAGTTTTCTTACTATTTATGTAAATTTGTATTTATTTTTAATTATTGTATATATGTTTAATTTATTTTTATTATTTTAAATATTTTATATTTTTATTTATTTTATATATTTAAGTTTGTGTACATATATATTTTTTAATTAATTTTTTTTTTTTTGATAAATGTATTTATGTTATACACTGTGTGCAGAATATTTAGGCAAATGAGTATTTTGCTCACATGATACTGTTTATGCTTGTTGTCCCACTCCAAGCTGTATAGGACTATATTTATTTAATGTGTATGTATATATATATATGTATACACACATATTATTATAAATATATATAGGCATACATATATACATCCACATCACATACATGTGGACATAGGCATACATATATTCTTTATATTCATATATTTATACATGTGTATACATAGATATATCTAGAACTGTGTGTATATATATATATACACACTCACATATGTATACATATAAATATATGGATATGTTTAAGACCATATATATTTCTATGTGTATATGTATTATATATGTGTATTGCAGCACTCAGCTACTACCAATGATGTACATATGCTGACAAGGTATATATGTGAGAAAAAATTAAAAAACTTACGTTTTTTTTTAAAAAAACCTCAAAATTCTTATTTTGTTTTAAATCTGAAGTTCTTAGTACACACATTGGCCAATGTCTGCTTGCTCATCGACTGCGACAAAGTGACTTCAGGTCCGATGAGTCCTAACGCTGACACCCAAGTCCTCCTTGTCCTCACTACCCCACTACTAAGTGGGCGGACACCATCTAGACCCTAGATCACCTGTAGGCAATGAGGGTGCAATTTGCAGTAATGGAGCCAGCAACTCCACACGATACAAAAGAGAAAAAAACTGCACAGCACTCACAGACAATGTGAACTGGTGCCAGCAGGGATGCTGGGATAAACTACTAGGGCAAAAACCTTGCAGCACTCAGCTACTACCAATGATGTACATATGCTGACAAGCTATATATATATATATGAGAAAACATTTAAAAACGTACGTTTTTTTAAAAAAAATCAAAATTCTTATTTGAAGCTTGTGCCGGCTTCTAGTGCTGTGACCGGGCGCAGGAGATGACGTCATTGGCTGCGCCCGGTCACATGACACCAGCACAAGCAGGAAGAAGCCGGGAGCGGAGGAGCGGCGCCGGAAAGGTGATGTATGAAAAGTTTGTTATTTTAATATGTGCCGCAGCCTGGGGGACACATACTAAGGAGGGGGCGTTGTAGATCTCTAATGGGGGCCAGTGTAGTGCAATATGCACCGCTCCCCCCGCCGCTGATGAACGGGGGGATGTCGTGCATATTCATTACACTAATGAGGCGGCCCCACGTGACCTCCTGCGGGCCCCTCCTGCCTCCTCCAGCCCCCGGTCACAGTACCCCCCCCACAGCATACCGAGTGACTTGAGTATAAGCCGAGGGGGGCACTTTTCAGCAAAAAAATTGTGCTGAAAAACTCGGCTTATACTCGAGTATATACGGTATATTTATATAGTTATAAATGTGTATACATACATATATCTATGTGTGTGTGTATATATATATATTTTTTTTTATATATGTGTATTCACATATGTATACATATGAATATATCAATATATATAAGAATATATGTATGGAGATGCCAACATGTACGTGTATATGTATGCCTACATGTATATTTAAATGCATGTATATGTGTATATATATATATACATACATATATAAGCAAAGAATTAAGGGCATCACTAGGAATAATAATCAGTTCTGGTGCAAAGTCCAAGCAGTGTTCAACTGTTCATATTTACCCAAAAATTGGACAGCACTCCAAATAGCAAAATATGCCTATTTTTATTGGCCCATACCGACACTGCTGGAGGAAGGCTCTGAGTGAGCCGAAACGTTTGGTCGGTATGGGCCAATAAAAATACGCATATTTTTCTATTTGGAGTGCTGTCCAATTTTTGGGCAAATATATTATATGTATAGGGATACATAGATAAATCATATACATACACATAATCTTAAACATATTGATATATTTATACACATGTATATTCATATATATATATCTGTATGTGTGTGTGTGTGTGTATATATATATACTGTATATATAAAAATATAAATAGATGTATATGTATCTTTATTCACATGTATTAATATATTTAAGATTATATATATTCACATATGTATATATATAACATTTTCTATATATTTAAGAATATATGTAAAAATATGAAAAATAGAATCAGCACAACCTTATCAAAAAAGTGGGTGCAATACTTCCTGCATAACGGTGCTTCAACCGTCCTCCAATAGATCCAGAAAAAAAACAGGCAGCACTCCAATAGGATCTCAATGTGGATTTATTCCAACCTCATGTGCAACGTTTCGGAGTTGATCCTCCTTCCTCAAGCATGTATATATATATGCCTTTATGTATATGATTACACACGCCTATGTATAAATATACAACACAAAATATTTATATATATATGTGTATTTATGTGTGTGTTTCAGGAATCACATATTTAAAACACATCTGTATATATTCGTTCACACTAACATGAATATGTGTGTCTATATAAATGTACATTGTACATTAGCGTGTGTGTGTGTATATATTGTGAGGCACAGCCGGCATGGTCCCCATGGCCGGGGGGGCACATCACATGCAGGATCAGTATATGATCCTGTCCACACTATCCGGTTTTACTGTGAGGATGCTGTGTGAACCTACCCGGAACACAATGAGTTAAATGTGAGAGTGAGTGCTGTAGATCTGACACATTGATGAGCCTGATGAGCGGCTGTATGGGAACGGTGTGTCCTAATTGGTAGCAGCCCAGGTGGGTGTGTTCCTGAGTAATAGCAGCCCAGGTGGATGTGTCAGTGTGGGTGTGGCAGGGACGATAAAGAGCCTGCCAGCTGATTGAATGGGAGACCAGATCCTGAGCCAGAGCCAGAGATCCAGTCTGTGTGTGTTTGAGTCTCAGACTGAGGGACGCTGAGAGCAGAGCAGTCCAGAGCTCTGTGTTGTGCGGACATGAGGGGAGCGTGCTAGCTCCATACCGGTAACCAGGACCGGGGTCGTGACAGCACCTGGAGTGGGGAAGCTGTGGCTGACCCAGGTGGACGCTGGTCCGGACGTGTGGCGAGATACGTCCGGGAAGGAGCCCCTTGGGGATGCTTGGTGTACCCGTGACCCAGGTAGCGAGACCTGGATCCGTGCCCGGTAAGAAGGCAGTTCCTGTATGCTAGTGTGAACTGTGCACCCTGTGCGTAAAATGTGCCAGGCGGGCATAGCCACCATTAGGTCCGACTAAGTAGTCAGTGAGGGAACTGTTGAAGTGTGAGTATTTTATGGCTTTTGTAAAAGACCCAACTAGTGTATGTGGCCCTACAGGAGCAGATGTATGAATTGTGCCAGGCGGGCATAGCCGCCATTGGGTTCGACTAAAATAGTCAATGAAGGGACCCGTTTAAGTGTGTGTACCTGTGATCAGAAGCAGGGGTTAGAAGGGCTCCTAGAGTGGGGAAACCGTGGTTGAACCAGGGGCGATGGTCTGGATGTGTGGCGAGATACGACCAGGGAGGATCCCCTTGGGGATGCATGGCGTACCCATGACTCAGGTTGCTCAATCCCTGTTCTGAACCCAGAGGAGCCACAGTCCATGGATGTTTATATGATGGACTGTGAGCGTGTGGAAGGACGTATGTAATCTATGGATGCTTATAGGATGGATCACATACTGTAAGAACCCAGTCAGGTCAGGCTGCGGCCTGTATTCCTGGGTAGTGTGGAGCTGAGGAAATAAAGCCAGGCGGCTGGTACCATCATTGGGACCCACTGGGCCCGTACATATATATATGGTAACTTATGTATTGTTAAATGTATGTGGAACGTTTAGATAGGCCAGAGGTCGTAACCACCACGGGAGCGGTTGTTAGTGCTCCAATGGGGAAAGATAGGTGGTGACAGGTCCAGGGTTACTGTACTTGTATATGTGCAATATGTGTTCATAATATATGTAATGTATTATGTGACGTGCTTATGTTCAATGTTTAAGGTGGTTATGAGTTATATGTGAGCAATAAATGGGTAGTCATTTGCAAAAAGCGAAGTGTTTCTCTGACCTCATGTGAAACATAGAGTGAGTTAACTGTTACCGCTGTGAGCACGGTGACATCAGTGTAGATCTCTAGAGGTCAGGTACAGAGAACTGCTGTGCATCACCCATGTTCCAGCGTGACAGATAAATCACAGTCCCTGTCTCCCTCACTCTATCTCTCT
The DNA here is from genome assembly GCA_033576535.1 of Allobates femoralis. Classification (NCBI taxonomy): domain Eukaryota; kingdom Metazoa; phylum Chordata; class Amphibia; order Anura; family Aromobatidae; genus Allobates; species Allobates femoralis. The sequence continues at coordinate 161,875,873 of JARQOC010000001.1, forward strand.
CTCTGTATATATATACAAATGTGGCGGATATTTAAACCCCGGTCAGCGGCGCTTTTTTTTTTTTGGCCACCGCATCTGCAGCAAGTGCCAAAAACGCACTAGCCTCACCCGCCGCACAACTTACCGCTTATACACAATGCATGGTGCTTATCGCAAGTGTGCCGTAAGTGCGTTGGACAATCGACCAGATGTGTATGTGTGTATACATTTACATATATACATTTACACCCATATTTATACAAATATATATCTTCATGTATATGCACATATCTATATATTTAGGTGTGTGTGTGTATGTGTATATATATATATATTATATGAAGATATTGAAACACATATATTTTATATACCTAAAGAAAAATATTTTGGCATAAATGTTACTGTGTATATACATATACCGTATGTGTGTATATAGCTATCTATATACTGATACACATACGCACATATATATGTGTCAGTATTTAAATCTATGCGTGTATATTTCTCAATATACAAATACCCATGCACATATATGTGTGTATATATAAATAGATGTTAATATTTACACATATATAAGTGTGTGCACATATGTATATATAAATTTATAGCTAAATATATACACAGATTAGTGTGAACTGGTGCTAGCAAAGACGCTGGGTCAAATAATTTGAAAAAAATTCTTGCAGCACACAGCTACTACCAATGATGTACAAATGCTATAAGCTATATATACTTGAGGAAAAAATTTAAAAACTTACGTTTTTTTCAAAAAACTCAAATTCTAATTTTTTATTTCTGAAGTTCTTGGTACATACATTGGCCAATGTCTGCTTACTCATCAACTGCGACAAAGTGACTTCAGGTCTGATGAGTCCTATCGCTGACATCCATGTCTTCCTTGTCCACCCCCCCCACTTTCCAGTGGGCAGACTCCATCTAGACCCTCGATCACCTATAGGTAATGAGGGTGCAAATTGCAGCATGGAGCCTGCTACTCCATATGATAAATAAAACTCATGATGTAACAGCTGAATAGTGAGTGCAGCTCTGGAGGTGACTGGAGAATAGGACATGATGTAACAGCAGAATAGTGAGTGCAGCTCTGGAGGTGACTGGAGGATAGGACATGATGTAACAGCAGAATAGTGAGTGCAGCTCTGGAGGTGACTGGAGGATAGGACATGATGTAACAGCAGAATAGTGAGTGCAGCTCTGGAGGTGACTGGAGAATAGGACATGATGTAACAGCAGAATAGTGAGTGCAGCTCTGGAGGTGACTGGAGGATAGGACATGATGTAACAGCAGAATAGTGAGTGCAGCACTGGAGGTGAAGGTGACTGAAGGATAAGACAGTGTAACAGCAGAATAGGGAGTGGAGCTCTGGATGTGACTGGACAATAAGCCATAATGTAACAGCATAATAGTGACTTCAGCTCTTTAGGTGACTGGAGGATAAGATATGATGTAACAGAATAGTGAGTGTAGGTCTGGAGGTGACTGGAGGATAAGACACGACGTAACAACATAATAATGAGTGCAGCTCTGGAGGTCACTGGAGCATAAGAGACAATTTAACAGCAGAATAGTCATTGCAACTTTGGAGGTGACTGGAGGATAAGACAAGATGTAACAACAGAATAATGAGTGCAGCTCTGGAGGTCACTGCAGGATATACAATGTAAAAGCAGAATAGTGACTGCAGCTCTGGAGGCGACTGGAGGATAAGGCATGATGTAACAGAATAGTGAGTGCAGCTCTGAAGGTGACTGGAGGATAAGACACGATGTAACAGCAGAATAGTTGTTGAAGCTCTGGAGGTGACTGGAGGATAAGACATGATGTAACAGCAGAATAGTGAGTGCAGCTCTGGAGGTGACTGGATGATAGGACATGATGTAACAGCAGAATAGTGAGTGCAGCTCTGGATGTGACTGGAGGATAAGACATGATGTAACAGCAGAATAGTGAGTGCAGCTCTGGAGGTGACTGGAGGATAAGTCATGATGTTCAGCAGAATAGTGAGTGTAGCTCTGGAGGAGACTGGAGGATAGGACATGATGTAACAGCAGAATAGTGCGTGCAGCTCTGGAGGTGACTGGAGGATAAGACATGATGTAACAGCAGAATAGTGAGTGCAGCTCTGGAGGTGACTGGAGGATAAGTCATGATGTTCAGCAGAATAGTGAGTGTAGCTCTGGATGTGACTGGAGGATAAGACATGATGTAACAGCAGAATAGTGAGTGCAGCTCTGGAGGTGACTGGAGGATAAGACATGATGTAACAGCAGAATAATGAGTGCAGCTCTGGAGGTGACTGGAGGATAGGACATGATGTAACAGCAGAATAGTGAGTGCAGCTCTGGAGGTGACTGGTGGATAAGACACGATGTAACAGCAGAATAGTGAGTGCAGCTCTGGAGGTGACTGGATGATAAGACACGATGCCTGTAGGAGGAAGATATGTAAATATATAGTCTAGTTCCGAGCACCCAGAAACGTATCTATAATAGCACCCACCCGGCAAGACAGAGAACAAAGGACCAAATAGAAGAAAACTTCTTATGTTTCCATATGAAATTTGCGAAAAAATGCCCAACTATTAATAATAAATTGAAATACCCCTCTCCCCATCGGGAGGTACAATCTCACTTAATGATCATAACATTGTTCCAAAATGGAACAATAAATAGAGAAAGGAAAGCGAGAAGGTAGATGGTATGAAAAATAGGTATCATTACAAAAGCAAAGAAAGAAAAAAAAGAAAAAAGTGAAAGGGGAGGAGAGAAATATAAATCTATAACCTGGATCCATACACCCAGAGATGTACCCACAACAACACCAATGAATTAATTAATTAATTAATATAAATATATAACCTGGATCCATACACCAAGAGATGTACCCACGATAACACCAATTAATTAATTAATATAAATATATAACCTGGATCCATACACCCAGAGATGTACCCACGATAACACCAATTAATTAATTAATTAATATAAATCTATAACCTGGATCCATACACCCAGAGATATACCCACAATAACACCAATTAATTAATTAATTAATATAAATATATAACCTGGATCCATACACCCAGAGATGTACCCACAATAACACCAATTAATTAATCTAAATCTATAACCTGGATCCATACACCCAGAGATGTACCCACGATAACACCAATCAATTAATTAATATAAATATATAACCTGGATCCATACACCCAGAGATGTACCCACGATAACACCAATTAATTAATTAATATAAATATATAACTTGGATCCATACACCCAGAGATGTACCCACGATAACACCAATTAATTAATTAATATAAATATATAACTTGGATCCATACACCCAGAGATGTACCCACAATAACACCAATCAATTAATTAATATAAATATATAACCTGGATCCATACACCCAGAGATGTACCCACAATAACACCAATCAATTAATTAATATAAATATATAACCTGGATCCATACACCCAGAGATGTACCCACGATAACACCAATTAATTAATTAATATAAATATATAACTTGGATCCATACACCCAGAGATGTACCCACAATAACACCAATCAATTAATTAATATAAATATATAACCTGGATCCATACACCCAGAGATGTACCCACGATAACACCAATTAATTAATTAATATAAATATATAACTTGGATCCATACACCCAGAGATGTACCCACAATAACACCAATCAATTAATTAATATAAATATATAACCTGGATCCATACACCCAGAGATGTACCCACGATAACACCAATTAATTAATTAATATAAATATATAACTTGGATCCATACACCCAGAGATGTACCCACGATAACACCAATTAATTAATTAATATAAATATATAACTTGGATCCATACACCCAGAGATGTACCCACAATAACACCAATCAATTAATTAATATAAATATATAACCTGGATCCATACACCCAGAGATGTACCCACAATAACACCAATCAATTAATTAATATAAATATATAACCTGGATCCATACACCCAGAGATGTACCCACGATAACACCAATTAATTAATTAATATAAATATATAACTTGGATCCATACACCCAGAGATGTACCCACGATAACACCAATTAATTAATTAATATAAATATATAACTTGGATCCATACACCCAGAGATGTACCCACGATAACACCAATTCAATAACCCGGAAGGTGTAAAACAAAAAGAAGAAATCTTTCCAAAGCTTTTCAAGCTTCCATACAAGAGAATGCCCAAATAGAAGTAGTATATTAAATGATCTCTCTCCCCATCGGGAGATATAATCTCACTAAATGTTTTTAGCATAGCTCCAATATGGAAAGACACCTTATGCGGGGAATAAAGAGTGGAAAGCAATAATGTAGAAGATGAAAATTTATATAAATTTAATATAAAATTATATCAAAAAAAAAAAAAAAAAAGAGGAAGAGGAGGGGGGAGAAGGAAGACAGATTAAGGGGAAAGAGGGATAAGGAATACAAAATTAACGGTCTCGGACGTTTCTGCAATATTTAATATCTGGGAAAAAGCCCTCCAGGGGCATATAGGGAAACATTCAAGTACACATTGAGAACCCACCACCAAGGTATTATGGAGGACACTGAATATATGATCAAAGAAACTTATGATCAGGAATCAATATAAGACAAGGTTCAAAAACTACAAGTTTAAGCAAATTTAGTAAAAGTACAATAGGTCACTTCAAATTCCTACCCTGTGGATAGCGGACATCGAGTCGCAAAATCCACATCTTTTCCCTGTCATGTAGTTTGTACTCCCAGTCCTTTTCCCCCCCAAACGGGTTTCCACACCCTTTTGATGCCCTGTATTCTTAATGATGACATGGCACCCCCATGAATATCACGAAAATGTCTAGAAAGACCTGATCTGCCCTGCCGGAGGGATGTTGAAGCTGCAGCAGAGACGTGTTCGCCAATTCTCACTTTTACTGCTCTAGTAGTGCAACCCACGTACGACTTATTGCAGTCCACACATGTGGCTAAGTAAACCATGTGTGTGATATTACAATTCACATAGTTCTTTATGGTAAATTTCTGGCCGGTGACATTATTCTGAAACCATATAGATCTATCAATATACTCAGGTTGCATCTGGCCCCCCCACACTTGAAGGTACCATTATATTTGAGCCATGTTGGGGCACTAGTGCCACTTTTAAAAAGGTGACAAAAAACTGCCTATGCCGCCTGCCCTTTTGGCAACAGGACGCCATCCCTTAGAAAGGATGGTTCTCAGAGTAGGGTCTTGATATAAGATAGGGATATTCCTCTTCATGGCAGTGACTATATCTGAATAGTCCACACTATGGGGAGTGTTCTCACATTTCTTGTTTCTCCTGTTGTGGCGGTCCTCAGATAATAAGCTGTCCCTGCTTCTTAGTTTAGCCTTCATGCTGGTATCTTTCAAAATATTATTATATCATTTTCAATATTCAGAAATCTATGACCTCCTCCATGCAGATCCCTTGTTTTGAGGTAGATCATTTTTCAATGTGAGACTGTGAGAGTTAGAGCCGTATATGGTACTTACTATCACAGTCTCACATTACCAATGGGCAATCACTGTTGACGCCTCATTTGGAGGTCACAAATTTCTGAATAAATATACTAGAAACTCAGTTTAGGTTTTATATGAAAGCTGGGGGTCTGCCCCAAAACCTCTTTTTCAGAATTTTATTGTACGCTTGGTTCTGGAGACATACTGGTAAAAGCAAGATGGAAAATCCCCATATGACCACATGTATACAGACTCTAGACCAGAACCCTGTATACAGACCCCCAGAGCAGAACTCCTAAATGAAGACCACTGAGCAGATCACCTGCAGAGCCCAGACCTTAACTACTGTATACACACCCAAGACCTGATCCCTTCTACACAGACCCCAAACTACACCTACAGGCCCCTGACCAGACCCCTTGTATACAGGCCCCTGACCAGACCCCTTGTATACAGGCCCCTGACCAGACCCCTTGTATACAGGCCCCTGACCAGACCCCTTGTATACAGGCCCCTGACCAGACCCCTTGTATACAGGCCCCTGACCAGACCCCTTGTATACAGGCCCCTGACCAGACCCCTTGTATACAGGCCCCTGACCAGACCCCTTGTATACAGGCCCCTGACCAGACCCCTTGTATACAGGCCCCTGACCAGACCCCTTGTATACAGGCCCCTGACCAGACTCCTTGTATACAGGCCCCTGACCAGACCCCTTGTATACAGGCCCCTGACCAGACCCCTTGTATACAGGCCCCTGACCAGACCCATTGTATACAGGCCCCAGACCAGACCCATTATGTACAGGACACAAACCAGATGCCCTGTATATAGAACCCAGACCAGACTCATTGTATACAGAACCCAGACCAGACCTCTTGTTTCTGCCCAAAACTGTTGGATTATTGATTGGACTCTTGTTCCTGGAGAAATTATTGTAAAAGAAAGATAGGAAAATTGTATTCATTGAAATGTCACAGTGGCCGCCTTAGTTGGGGGTCACAAATTTGAGACTCCACACCAAAGCCCTGAATACAGACCATAGACCAGGCTTTCTGTATACAGACTGCAGACCAGACCTCCTACATATAGACCCCATATCAGACCCACTATATAGACAGGGAGCTTTTTGGAATAGACCCTCTTTCATATGAGACCTAAACTGAGCGTCTAGGATGTTTATTCAGAAATCTATGACCTCCTGCATACAGATCCCTTGTTTCAAGGTAGATCATTTTTCAATGTGAGACTGTGAGAGTTAGAGCCGTATATAGGACTTACTATCACAGTCTCACATTACAAATGGGCAGTCACTGTGGGTCTCCACCAAAAAGATTTCTGTCTGTATACAGGGGGCCTGGTCTGTATACATTGAGTCTGTTTTGGGGTATGTATACAATGTCTGGTCTGGGGTCTGTATACAGGAGGGGTCTGGTCTGGGGTCAGTATACAGGAGGTATGGTTTGAGCAGCGTTTACAGAGAGTTTGGAATGGGGTCAGTATACATGGAGGTCTGGTCTGAGCTCTGTATACAGGGGTCTGGTCTTTGATCTATATATAGGTAGTCTGGTCTGGGGTATGTATAAAGGGGTCTGTATATTGGGGGGGTCAAACATACCAGTGTCTGTATAATGGGGGTCTGATCTGGGGGTCTGTATACAGGAGGCCTGGTCTGGGGTATGTGTAAAGGGAGTCTGTATATAGGGGGGTCAAACAACCAAAATTTCACTCCCAGTGCTCACAAGCTAATTTTCTTTTGTTTTTGTCTTTTTTTTTTTTTAAAGTGTCTTCATGCAATGTGCTTTCCCCTAAACAAGTATTCGCAAACAGGTGAATGTAAGGCGGGCCGTCACACGGTACAATATCGTTCAAGATATTGCAAGCGATCACGTGCACGCGCGATCGCTAACAATATCGTTCACATCGCTGGTGAGCTGTCACACAGACAGACTCACCAGCGATGTGGGCCAGCGAGATCGCTGGTAACTATGGTACACATCGGGTTACTAGGCGCCGCGCGGCGCTTAGTAACCCGACGTTTACCATAGATACCATCTCCCAGCATAGGCTCTGCCGCTGGGAGATCGTTCATCGTGGTGTCACACACCACGATGAAGCAGATTGTTCAATCGTTCATCGCTTGATATGAGCTCCGGCTCTCATATCTGCGATGTCACGATCATTGTAAAATCGCTTGATCGCACGCAGCGATGCACAAACGATATCGCTTAAGCGATCAAAAAGCAGATCACTTAAACGATATCGTTCAAGATATTGCACCGTGTGACGGCCGCCTAAGAAAGCCCAAAGATAAAACCTAGCTTTTATTTTATCTTATTAAAATAGTCTTCGTGATAGGACTAAGATAAAATGCTAAACAGATGGAAAAAAGGTTGATGGATACAATACTAATGGCCACTTTACACACACCAACTTATCTGTCCAACTTCTGAACAACTTATTGGTTGCAGTGAAATCATGGACACATTGCTCCATTTTGTGGCTGTGTACTAATGGAACAATGTGTCCATGATTTCATTTAAACCAGAGATCTGTTCAGAAGTTGGACAGATAAGTTGGTGTGTGTAAAGTGGCCATAACTGGTTGCAGTGAAATCATGGACACATTGCTCCATTTGTACACAGCCACAAAATGGAACAATGTGTCCATGATTTCACTGCAAACAGTGAGTTGTTCAGAAGTTGGACAGATAAGTTGGTGTGTGTAAAGTGGCCCTAATGCATTAAACACACAAAGTTGGTGTTCCTGTGTTGTTCACACTCTCCACCACAAACATCATACACAAATAAACAGATGCCATAGGTATTCTTACCATACCTGTAAAACACAGCTCAGTAAATATGGACTTGGAGCACTGAATAAAATAAAGTAAAAGTTACCGTACCTTTTATCTTTGAGCTTTCTTAAATTCACCTATTTCCTAATATTAGTTTTTCTTTTTTTTGGTGGAAATCTTGGTAATTTATACTTTCTTTACAGTACCCAGCTAGTACATATATTTCCCCTAAACAAGCTCCTAATTAACATCCAATGTCTTCTCACACACAAAACTTTTATGGGCCCGTCACACGGGGAGATATCGCCGGCGATGTCGCCGAGATCTTCCTGTTCAGGCGATGTTGAAGCGACATCGCCTGTGCGTCGCCGCGTGTAACGAGGCAACTGAACGGCGATTAATCTCTTTTTCTGAGTTCAGAGATTTCCCAACAGTGTCGGGAAATCAGGTGATGTAGATTGAGCGATTCGTATGCCTACTGCCGTGTGACGCGGCGATAGCAATGGCACAGGCGATGTCTGTGTTCAGGCAATCCATTCGTTATGCCACATTGATGGTGAGGTGGTGCTGTGTGACACGGCGATCTGAAAAGCCAACATCGCTTCACGGTTGTTTCAGGCGATTCCTGAATCGCCGGTTCGACCTGGGTTGACGGTAAGATTGCTACGTGTGACGTCTCACGAGCGATGCTGCAGCGATGTGCGCGTTCATGAGATCGCCGCAACATCGCCGGCGAGATCTCCCCGTGTGACGGGCCCATTAGGGCCACTTTACACACACCAACTTATCTGTCCAACTTCTGAACAGATCTCTGGTTCCAGTGAAATCATGGACACATTGCTCCATTTTGTGGCTGTGTACAAATGGAACAATGTGTCCATGATTTCACTGCAACCAGTAAGTTGTTCAGAAGTTGGACAGGTAAGTTGGTGTGTGTAAAGTGGCCTTTATCCCCTCCCCCACACACAACAATGAACTGAGAGACGATGTTGCCATCTGCTGTTCATTTTGTTACATACAATGTAGCAGATTTATTTTCAGAGCAGAATGTACAGAACAAAATACAGAATTTAAGTGAAAATAAACTGTTAGTTGTGTACATGCTAGATAAAACAACTGGCTGGTGGAAACAGAGAGCTGTGTGTGTTAATATTATCTACTTGCATAACTGCCAAGTGGCATCCATTCTCAACTTTTGTCTGGATGAAGCCGTGTCCCAGAATTCCCCGCTACGCCGGAACCCATATTGGGACACCCAAGTGATGGGTGTTGCAATATGGCACCTGCTGGCGGTACCAGCTCCTTGCGCGGTACCATCAGTTCCCATCCTCACGTCCTCGCAAATAACGAACAGCAGCAGACAGGGGAACAGAAACAGCACACGGGACCCCAGACAGCACACGGGGCGGGGGGGGGGGGGAATACGGCCACCTCCACCAGCACCACAGAGCCTGCCCCCATTGAGATGACACCGCCTTACCCATGCGACCAACATCAGGCTTACATCTAGTATATCAATAAATATTATAACAATTGTAATTATAATTTGTATATTCTCTTTAGGGACCAATAATGTATCTTTCTTTTTGAAACTATGCATTCTGTTAAATGAACACAAGATTGAGCTACATCTGTATTTTTGCTAAACTTCATGGATTACATATCTTTCATACACAGATTTGCCATAGATTTACATTGTGCAGCCCTGGGGTTACAAATAAATTTTACATTTACAAGTAGAAGACTGAAGCCATCCTCTTCAGGCCCCCCCAAATTGGGGGGGACACAAGTAACTCCTCAACTTGCAAGTGAACCCAAAAAATGTTCAGTTGTCTCAGTATTAGATTTACATTGTGCAGCCCTATGGTTGATAAAAGTAGAAACCGTCCCTTTAAGCCGCCCAAACTGGAGGGGGACAAATAACTTCTCAACCCTGATCTGACCCAAAAAACAATGACATTCAGGTGTCTCACTATTAGATTTTACATCGTACAGCTTTATGGCTATCAAAAGTAGAAGCCTGAAGCAACCCCCTTCAAGTTCCCCCAAAACTGGAGGGGGACAAGGAACTCCTCAACTTGCATATTATCTGCCCCACTGACCCAAAAACCATTGACATTGAGGGGCCTCACTATTAGATTTTACATTAAGGCTGACAAAAGTGGAAGTGTGAAGCCACCCCTTTTAAGCCCCCCAAAACTGGAGGGGGACAAGGAACTCCTCAACTTGCATATGACCTGCCCCCCAAAACATTAATGTGGCTCATAACTTGTTCAAAGACAGGGAAAGATAATTATGTCATACACAGATTTGCCATAGACTTACATTGTGCAGCACTACTGCTGAATAACTAGAGGCCTGCAGCCCTCATGCTGAAAAAGACAACCCAGGCAGCTGGGAGTGGCAGTCCGTAGCTGTCTGCTTTATCTGCGCTGAGAATTAAAAATATCGTGAGCGCAATGTCATTTTTTAAAAATTATTTATTTAATGTTATACTTACCGTATATACTCGCGTATAAGCCGAGTTTTTCAGCCCAAAAATTGGGCTGAAAAGTACCCCCCTCGGCTTATACGCGAGTCAGTGCTGTATACCGATGTATACATCGGTACATACCGATGTATACATCGGTATACAGCAGCCCCCGTAATCCAGGGCCCCCCCAGCCTCTCTCCGGTCACCTGGAAAGGAAACTATACTTATCAGTGTCCGCTGTCCGCGCCCGCTCGCATCTGCCGACATCGCGATCCTCCATCTTCATGCGGCGTCTTCCTGTTTCTGTGCTCGTCGCAGCAATGACGTCATTCCTTGCGACGCGCACAGGAAACAGGAAGACGCCGCATGAAGATGGAGGAGCGCGATGTCGGCAGATGCGAGCGGGCACGGACAGCGGGACAGTGATAAGTATAGTTTCCTTTCCAGGTGACCGGAGAGAGGCTGGGGGGGCCCTGGATTACGGGGGCTGCTGTATACTACCGCGGGGGCTGCAATATACTACCACTGGGGCTGTATACACTGCTGGGGCTGCCTGTATACTGCTGGGGCTGCCTGTATACTGCTGGGGCTGCCTGTATACTGCTGGGGCTGCCTGTATACTGCTGGGGCTGCCTGTATACTGCTGGGGCTTCCTGTATACTGCTGGGGCTGCCTGTATACTGCTGGGGCTGCCTGTATACTGCTGGGGCTGCCTGTATACTGCTGGGGCTGCCTGTATACTGCTGGGGCTTCCTGTATACTGCTGGGGCTGCCTGTATACTGCTGGGGCTGCCTGTATACTGCTGGGGCTGCCTGTATACTGCTGGGGCTGCCTGTATACTGCTGGGGCTTCCTGTATACTGCTGGGGCTGCCTGTATACTGCTGGGGCTGCCTGTATACTGCTGGGGCTGCCTGTATACTGCTGGGGCTTCCTGTATACTGCTGGGGCTGCCTGTATACTGCTGGGGCTGCCTGTATACTGCTGGGGCTGCCTGTATACTGCTGGGGCTTCCTGTATACTGCTGGGGCTGCCTGTATACTGCTGGGGCTGCCTGTATACTGCTGGGGCTGCCTGTATACTGCTGGGGCTTCCTGTATACTGCTGGGGCTGCCTGTATACTGCTGGGGCTGCCTGTATACTGCTGGGGCTTCCTGTATACTGCTGGGGCTTCCTGTATACTGCTGGGGCTGCCTGTATACTGCTGGGGCTCCTATATACTACCACTGGGGCTGCTGGGGCTCCTATGTACTACCACTGGGGCTGCTGGGGCTCCCATGTACTACCACTGGGGCTGCTGGGGCTCCTATGTACTACCACTGGGGTGGCCTGTATACCACACTGCTGGGGGCTATATACCTGTGCTGAGGTCCACCCTCGGCTTATACACGAGTCAATAGGTTTTTCCAGATTTTTGGGGCAAAAGTAGGGGGGTCGGCTTATACACGGGTCGGCTTATACACGAGTATATACGGTATATATGTGTGACTGTCCCAACAGCCTATCACAGACGCTGTCACAGAGAATGGGGGTCTGTGATTATTTAATCAATTTAATTTTAAAAAATGACATAATGCTCCTCTGTATTTTTGATTTTCAGCGCAGATAAATCGGTGAGCTACAGGCTGCAACCCCCAGCTGCCTGGATTTACCCTGGCTGGCAATCAAATTACAGGGAAGCCCAATATTTTAAATATTTCTATACATAATTAAAAAAAAAAATGCATGAGCTCACACTGTATTTTGTTCGCCAGACAGGTAAAACCAGACAGCTGGGGGCTGGCATTCTCAGTGTGATAAGGCCAAGCGTTGTAGGCCCCGCACGCTGAAAACTGCAGCCCGTAGCCACCCCTAGAAATGGTGCATTCATCATAGCACCATTTCCAGTTGCTTTACCCAGCTCTTCCAGTGGTCCTGGTGGGGGTGGCACACTGGGTAATAATGGCGCTAATACCAGCTTTGCATTGTCAGCTGGTACTAAGCCTGAAATTCATGATGTCAGGCCAAATTAGACCCAGCCATCATGAATTTCTAGTAAACATTAAGAAAAAAACAACACTGAGAAAAAATTTTTCTATGAGAAATAAAACACAAAACACATTTAGGGACTCCATTTTTGCTTGCTGGGGATCTGCATGGGTAAGGAGGCATGCTGCTTGCATGGGGCTGCTGCTTGCTCGGGATCTGAGTGGTTCGGGAGGCATGATGCTTGCATGGGACTGCTGCTTGCTGGGGATCTGAGTGGGTAGGGGGCATGATGCTTGCATGGAGCTGCTGCTTGCTGGGGATCTGAGTGGGTAGGGGGGCATGATGCTTGCATGGAGCTGTTGCTTGCTGGGGATCTGAGTGGGTAGGGGGGCATGATGCTTGCATGGAGCTGTTGCTTGCTGGGGATCTGAGTGGGTAGGGGGGCATGATGCTTGCATGGAGCTGTTGCTTGCTGGGGATCTGAGTGGGTAGGGGGGCATGATGCTTGCTGGGGATCTGCGTGGGTAGGGTGAGATTTTACTTGTATGGGGGGTTACTTGTATGGGGCTGCATGGGTATGGGGAATGTTACGTGTGTGCTAGGGGGCTGTGTGAAAAAGAGGGTGATGATACTAACATGGTACAGAAAGGTGTGTGATGTCACTTATATTGGGCTGCATACAGGGGGTGCGCAAGGAAGTAGAGTGGTGGCGTTTGTGTGGGGCTAAACAGGGATGGGGGCGATGGAGAATTTGAAGGCAGGGATTGATAATACTTACATGAGTCTGCCTGAAGGGGTTGAAAGCTGAGGCGTGAGGCTTGATTTGGAACCTGTCCCCCCCCCCACCACCCCCACCCAAGGGCCTATTATCCTAAAAGAGCCATTTGTGAATGTGGCTCTTACTCCCTACTCCCCCAGGACACCAAAATAAACACTTTATAAGAAATTAGTTTAGGTCTGGGAGGTATACTCCCCTCTCAGGATCTAAACGCCTCGCTGCTGTTACCCCTCCTCCGGGACCCTCCTACTCTGTTCCTTGCAAGCGGCATTGCCGCCTGCGCAGATCTCTCAGCTCTCGGGAATCTCCGCGAGCTCTGCCCAGAAGCTGAGGTCACATGGTTGGGAATCTGGTGCCTACGGAAACAGCATGACTGCACCTGTTCCCTCCTTGCCAGATTCCCAGCCCCGAAGTCTTCATACAGCATAAGAGCACACAGGGCAGGATCTGGTGCCTACGTAATACCATGTGACCTCAGCTTCCAGGCATTGCTCACGGAGATGCCCGAGAGCTGAGAGATCTGCGCCGCTCGCAAGGAACAGAGTAGGAGGGTCGAGGAGGTGGGGTAAGGGCAGCAAGGTGTTTAGGTCCTGGGAGGGGAGTATACCTCCCGGACCTAAAATAATTTCTCATAAAGTGATTGTTTTGGTGTCCGGGGTGGGGGTGGGGGTACAGGGACAAGAGCCACATTTACTACTTCACTAATGCAGCAAAGGAGTTGCTGAAGGTGGCACTTTTAGTTTAATAGGCCCTGGGTGGTGACAGGTTCCCTTTAAACCTGTTATTTCTTATTAATAGTATTGGGGGGGCGCAGGACTTTGTTCCCGCTCGGTCACCAGGAAGTTTGAAACTGCATAAAAGAAATGTTGGCTCCACATTTTGGGCTGTGTTTTGTCATTGGATACTGTGCGAATCAATTTTAGCCTAGTTTCCATAGGAGTCAGGCACAACTTGTATAGAGTCTTCTGCATGATTTTTCCTCTTTTTTTTCTGTACTAGGTACTGTGGATTTCTCCATCTACAGCAGTGCCCCTCCGTGTGGAGGACGTCTCATCACTGCTCCTTTCTACAATCCATGTGTGGCCATTGAACAGATGACACTGTGAGCGCCTGATAATGTCATATAGGTGAGTATAATCCCTCCCTCTCTCGGACTCTCTTAGGCCGGCTTCACACCACGTTTTTTGGGATCCGGGGCTGTCTGGTGTGAACCGGACAGGCCTGGATCTGATTTTAGCCCTATTCCTATGGAGCCAGATGGCAGTGATTTGCCATCCGGTTTCCATCTGTCAGGGAGGATCCGGCAGAATTCAGGTTATAAATTAAGGTCAGGTAAGGGCCCTTTCACATCAGCGTTTTTTGAAATTCGCGGCAGATGCGGTGAAAAAAACGCATCTGCCGCTAATAACGCATAACCGCGACACTTGCGGCACACTTGCGGCAAGCCCCATGCAATGTCTATGGGGCTTGCGGTAAGGGTGCGGCAGGGGCGGCAAGTGCGGTTTCGGCACTTGCGGCAGGTGCGGCCGCGAAAAAAACCGCTGCTGACTGCGTTTTTTTCGCGGCCGCACCTGCCGCAAGTGCCGAAACCGCATTTGCCGCACCCTTACCGCAAGCCCCATAGACATTGCATGAGGCTTGCCGCAAGTGTCGCGGTTATGCGGTAATCGCGGCAGATGCGTTTTTTTCACCGCATCTGCCGCGATTTGAAAAAAACGCTGATGTGAAAGGGCCCTAAGACCTTCATACAGTATATTTTGACAACAACAGTTCAAAATTGATTGTATGCTGTAAATAATTACAAAACTTTATATTTATTTATTTTTTTTTCCTCCCTCTATTAAGTGTCTCGTTATATAGACAAAATCCAAAAGCATAGACAACAGTTCTACATGCTCTAGAGTAATGGAGAAAGCGTTATGTACTACGGTATGTATAACATTGTGTAACCATTAAGAATGCTGACTAAAGATTGTATTGTTCAACAAATTTACTTTTTTGTTTAATAAAAATATATTTACCCAAAATAAAAATAAGGTAATGCAAAACTTGAACCAAATCAAACATACCGCATTTCTTCGTTTGTGTAATAGCAGCCAAACATAAACATAAGATCTAAATCTGGTATTGCTGTGATTGCCAATCCAAGAATAAAGCCGTCTAATCACCTATACCGCATGGTGAGCAGTGTAAAGAAATGAATAAAAGCAATTCTTGACCTGCTGTTGATTGATTTATTTTTCCTCCCAAAGATCTCAGTAAGGATCGGCTCACACTTAACCTGTGCTAAACACAATCACTTAGACCAGGGATTACGTGTAAACATTTCAAATACTTTATTCACACAGAATCCCTTATGGAAAATGCCCATTAATGAGGCAGAGGGAGACACTGGACAGTGTCTGGCTTATGATCCGACACTGTCCCTCTTTTTAGGCACGCACAAAAGAGCAGTTGACCACAGGTTTGAGCACCCCAGAGTAAAGCTGTTGCCTCATTAGTAAATGGATCCATCTTGAGTTTTATATCAACCATGTATGTCAGATATTTAGGAAGTGCTGAGCTTAGAGCACTGAATAAATGTGAACTGATTGAAAATGTTATCTAACAGAAAATGCCACCAATATAACCTTAAAATAAAATACCACACTCAGGTCTGCCATCTTTTAATGGAAATATAGGGGGCTTCCACATTACAGGTAGCACAAAGGCTTTGGAAAAGTGACATGGCTCCCATGAAAAGAATTGTAGCGAAATTGCACTCATAAATCAAAATGCCCACCTCCCGTCTGAGCCACACAATGGCTCACAGTTGCCATTCCCATGTTTGACATTAACGTACTGAGGAGAGACAGCTTAATTGACTGGGGTGTGGTTCCAGAAGCACAAGCTGGGTACAATCTATTGGGCACTACAGTGAATTACCAGAGGGATGTAAATTCTAATAAGGGGTCACTTGAGAGGGGGGGGGAAGGGTTACGTACATCAGGGGCTCTGCAAACTATTCCAGAAAAATCTGTCACAAAAGTAACGGCTCCTTTCTATGGTGTTTCCCCGAAAATAAGACAGTGGCTTGTAATTTTGTTTGCACTGAAATATGCGCTAGGGCTTACTTATACAGAATGTCTTATATTTGACGCCCAATACCTGCTGTATTATCCTTGGTGGTTCTCTTGACCTAGGAGTGACAGTTGCATAGAAATGCACGCTGTCACCCTCCGGTCAGGAGAGCCGCTGTGGGTCATGGTGAGAAAAGTGATAAGTAATTAAGCTAATGAATATTCACCTTCTTGCCCACCCCTCTGAACCCTGATCAACACCCACACTCTGCCTGCTGTATTGATCGAGGATAGCAATACACTGTGGCACTCCTAAACTGAAAATGACAAATTGTGTTTTTCTACACAGCTGTCACACTCTGCTCAGGAGAGCCGTGGGTTGTGGTGAGAAAGTGTCGGCTAATTAAGCTAATGCATATTCAACCGCACTCTGTCTACTGTACTGATTGAGGATCGCACCGTGGATCTTCTGAGCTGAAGGTGACAGCTGGATAGCAAAACAGTGTCACACTCAGCTCCTGAGTGCTGTCAAGCATTGCGATGAAATACTCTTATCAACAGCAGCAGAGACTAGGTGTCGTTCAGGTTTAAGTGGGGTGTGGCAAGAGGGTGAATATTCATTAGCTTAATTAGCTGGCACTTTCTGACAGCCATCCAGTGTGGCTCTCCTGACCTGAGAGTGGCAGTGTGCATTTCCATGCAGCTGTCACTCTCAGCTGAAGAGAGTCAGCAAAGGTTGCGATGAGAAAGTGCTGACAGTACCGTAATACAATCAGTCAGAGTCTCTGTCCGTGCAAGACTTAGAGGGATGGGCGGGATTCTTTGTCGGGAATGAAGGTGAATATTAATTAGCCAGGATTTAGAGCAACGCAAGGGGTCAATAAGATTTACATATCCTGAAAGGGCTGCACATGGGCTGTTTTTGGGGAACCACATTAGAACAATGTAGTGTGGCCAAACGGTATTGTACAGCATGTGGGATATTGCCACAGTCAGCAAAAATTGTATAACAAACATTGGAGGGTTTGGAATTTTTCCTAAAAGAAAAGGAATCTTTTAAAAAAACAAACAGTATTTTAGTGATAAATTCAATTCTTTATCATAAAATGGTTTAACATTCTTTGAGACATGTGTGGTGTTAGTATCCTCACTATGAATGTAGTTTGTAAAACGGGGTCACTTATAGAGGGTTCTGTTGTTGTGGCACTTCAGGGGCTCTGCCAATGTGACATGACCGTTCTAGCAAAATCTGCTCTTCAATTTGGCACGTTCCTTCACTTGTGAGCTTTGCACCATGCCTGAAAAGTCATTTCTAACCACATGTAGGATATTGGACAACTTGGGAGAAATTGTGTGATAAATTGTGATGTCCATTTCTTCATAATTAGCCCTTTTGAAAATTAAACAATTTAGTGAAAAAAATATATTTTAGGTTTAAAATGTTCACTACTCCCCTAGATGAATTACCAAAGAGGTGCAGTTTCCAAAATAAGGTAACTTGTGGGGGGTTTCCACACATAAGAGGCTCTCCAAATGCGACATGGCATTCACTAATGATTCTGGATTCTTTTGCCTTCCTAAAGTCAAAAGGCTCTCCTTTCTTTACAAGCCCTTCTGTGCATCCAAACAGTAGTTTTCTGACACATATGGGGTATCGATGTACTAAGGAGAAATTATGCCACAAATTGCCACGTTTTCTACGCTTTACCTACTGAAATTGGCAAATTTGTGGCTAAAAAAAAGTTTTTGGGAAAAACTGTTTTTATTTTATTTTTACAGCTCAAGGTTCTGAAATTCTGTGAAGCACCAGGGGTTCAAGGTGCTCACCACATACCTAGACAAGTTTCTTGTGAGATATAGTTTCCAAAATGGTGTCACTTGTGGAAGATTTCCACTGTTTAGGCACATCAGGGGCTCTCCAAACGCAATGTGGTGTCAATTAATAATTCCAGATGATTTTATGTTTTAGAAGTCTAATGGCGCTCCTTCCCTGCCATGTCACAAACCAGTGGTTTTCCACCACATGAGGTATCCGTGTACACAGAATAAATTGAAGAATAAATTGTATGGTTCATTTTCCCTTGACAAAATTCTAAATGTGGGACTAAATTACCATTTTTTGGGGAAAAAAAGAAACATTTTTGTTATTTCCTTCCACATTGATTGAGCTCCTGTGAAGGGTTATTAAAATCCTTGAATGTGGTTGGGACCACTTTCAAAGGTGCAGATTTTGGAATGGTGTCAGTTGTATTTTGTGTCATGTAGACCAGTGTTTCCCAACTCCTGTCCTCAAGGCACACCAACAGGTCATGTTTTCAGGATTTCCTTAGGATTGCATAGGTGATAATTAAATCACTTGCACAGGGGATAATTCCATCATCTGTCTAATGATAAGGAAATCCTGAAAACATGACCTGTTGGTGTGCCTTGAGGACTGGAGTTGGGAAACACTGATGTAGACGTCTCAAAATCATTTCAAATGTGATGTGGTCACTAAGAAAAATGCTTTTGTTAATGTTGATATTGTTATTATATAACTGTTTTAAGGGCAAAAAAGTTGACAGTTGGCACATTTTCAAAATTATCGTCAAATTTCCAATATTTATTTAACCCCTTCACCACCTGCCGATTTTTCGTTTTTTGCTCACCTGTTTCCAAGAACTATAACTTTTTTATTTTTCCATCAATATAGACATATGACGGCTTGTTTTTTGCGGGACGAGTTGTACTTTTGGATGGAATCATTTATATTACCATGTAGTGTACAGAACATGGGAAAAAAATTCCAAGTGCATTGACTTTGCGAAAAAAGTGCAATTACATATTTGGTTTTTTTATTCACCATGCTCACTATATAGTAAACCTGACGTGATAGTATGATGCCTCGGGTCAGTAGTATATGGTAACATTGACGTGTCGCTATGATGCCTCAGGCCAGTACTATTTGGTAACACTGACATATCGGTATGATGCCTCGGGTTGTTACTATATGATAACACTGACGTGTCGATATGATGTCCGGGGTAAGTACTATATGGTAACACTGATGTGTCGGTATGATGCCTCGGGTCAGTAGTATATGGTAACACTGACATATCGGTATGATGCCTTGGGTCGTTACTATATGGTGTGAGGTAGCACCCGGGGAACCCACTTGCATAACGACAAAAACACGGGTTTATAATTTAACCAATGTCTACCCGTTTATTTTTCACATACCAACACATAACCTGGGTAGCATGTTTGACACATTGCACATTGATTATAAACACTTTACATAAATACACCATACATTTACATATAACCTTACATAACACTTATTGCACATAACGTCTTATTGTAACCCGGGACCTGTAACCATCTCTCTGTCCCCATTGGAGCTCTACTAACAGCTCCCGTATTGGCTACGGCCTCTGGCCTATATACACTTTACACATACATTTATCAGTTTACCATATGTATATATTTATCAACGATGACTCCTCTGGGTTCAGAACAGAGATTGAGCAACCTGAGTCATGGGTACGCCATGCCTCGCCAAGGGGCTCCTTCCTGGACGTATCTCAACCACACATCCAGGTCAGCGCCCACCTGGTTCAACCACAGTTTCACCACTTTAGGAGCCCATCTAACCCCTGCTTCTGACCATCTCTATATACCCTTCAATGGGCCCTGTGGGTCCCAATGGCGGTACCTGCTGCCCGGCTTTAGTCACCCAGCTTGATGACTCCATATTTACCCCGTAGTCAGGATTCCTGCCTGACTGGGACCTTATATATCACATGTGATCCATCATACAATATTCATGGATCCCATGCATCCTCACATCCGCTCACAGCTCATCATAATACATCCATGGACTGTGGCTCCTCCATAACCATAACAGGGAGCTGGTCAACCGTAGAATCCGGGCTAACCACGCGTCACCATGGCTTACTCACCACGGTACGGGCCACCAGTCGCCACCAAACCTCCATCTCATGGCAGGTCTCCAGGTCGACGACTGTACCCTGCGTCTGTGTAGCACCCTAACGGATCAGCCATGGTTACCCTTCTAGGAGCCTTCATGACCACTGTGTCTGGCCACAGGCACACCCACACCATTAGAGGCCGTGGTTGAGGGACAGGTACCCGCTGCAAGCAGCTGGGCAAGCCTCCCTCTCGTCCCACAGGGACAGAACGCCTCCAATGCCATCCACTCCAGCTGGGGCTCTCCCACAGACTCCGCACATTGCCTTTCTATCTAAGCCATCACATACACATATAGTTCAGCAGGTCCTTCACTGACTGTCTAGTCTGACCTAAGGGCAGCTATGCCCGCCTGGCACATTTCACGCACAGGGTACACAGTTCACTAAATCATACGGGAACTGCTTTTCTTACCGGCACGGATACGGGTCTTGCTACCTGGGTCACGGGTCCACCAAGCGTCCCCCAAGGGCTCCTTTACCGAACGTGTTTCACCCCACGCCCGGATCAGTATCCACCGGGTTCAGCCACGGCTTCCCCACTCCAGGAGCTATCACGACTTCGGTTCTAGACACCGGTAAGGAGCTAGCATGCTCCTATCATGTTCATACACCCAGAGCCCTGGACTGCTCTGCAAGCTCTCTCTGGTCTCCGAGTTCTGAGTTCTCCCAATCACTCAGCTGGCAGGCTCTTATCGTGCCTGCCACTCCCACTCTGACTCATCCAGCTGGGCTGCTATTCCTCAGGACATACGCACCTGACACACCCACCTGGGCTGTCAGCAATCAGCACCCATTCCTTTCCTCAGGGCCTCATTGATCTCAGGAGCTACTCACAGCCGCTCATTAGGCTCATGACTGTATCAGATCTACAGCAGTCACTCTCACATTTAACACCTTGTGTTCCGGGTAGGTTCACACAGCATCATCACAGGAAAACCGGCCAGTGTGAACAGGATCAAACCCTGATCCTGCATGTGATGCGCCCCGGCCATGGGGACCATGCCGGCGGTGCCTCACAATGGTAACACTGAAGTGTCGATATGATGTCTGGAGTCAGTACTATATGGTAACACTGATGTGTCGGTATCATGTCTGGAGTCAGTACTATATGGTAACACTGATGTGTCGGTATGATGCCTCGGCTCAGTACTATATGGTAACACTGATGTGTTGGTGTGATGCCTCGGGTCTGTACAAGTTCGTAGACACCAAACACGTTACTTTATTGTTATCTAAGTGGTGAAAAAAATTCAGAAGTTTGAAAAAAAAAAGAATTGCATTTTTTGCGCCATGTTCTGCGACCCGTAGTGTCCTCATTTTTCATGATCTGGGGCTGTGTGACGGCTCAATTTTTGCGTATTGAGCTGACATTTATAATGATACTATTTTTGGAAGGATGCACTGTCTTGATCGCTCGCTATTGCATTTTATTGCAATGTTGCGGTGACCAAAACAACAAAATTTTGGTGTTAGGGCCTTTTTTTCTGTTACACACTTTACAGCTCTGATTAATTAATTTTATATACTGATAGATCGGGCATTTCTGAACATGGCGATACCAAACATGTGGGTTCTTAAATGTTTTTAATAGTTTTAATTTGAATGGGTGATTTGAACTTTTGTGTTTATTTTCATACTTTTAAAAACTTTATTTTTTTATTTATTCTTTATTTTACACTGCCCCTTAGGGTGCCACAGTGCTGCAGGGTCCGATTGCTCGTGACATGTCTCGATGAGGTGCAGAACATTGGGACATGTCACTAATGTTTACTGTGAGTGGTTGGCAGGAAGTCAGCCCTGATAGCTTCCGGGGTTACGGCAGGACTCCAGGCTATCACATGATAGCCGGAGATCCAGCGATAGATCTCTAATGCAGGCAGGGAACAGCGCTATCATCACCACAGCGCCTTTGAATCACGCTTTCAGTGAATGACCGCACGATCCAAAGGGTTAACAGCACCAATCAGATTGCGGATCCAATTAGTTCTGCAAGCCCCACATCTCAGCTGATGAGATCAACAAGTGCTAAGCACCTCTGGGAACTCCTTCAAGACTGTTGGAAGACCATTTCCGGTGACTACCTCTTGAAGCTCATCAAGAGAATGCCAAGAGTGTGCAAAGCAGTAATCAAAGCAAAAGGTGGCTACTTTGAAGAACCTAGAATATAAGACATATTTTCAGATGTTTCACACTTTTTTGTTACGTATATAATTCCACATGTGTTAATTCATAGTTTTGATGTCTTCAGTGTGAATCTACAATTTTCATAGTCATGAAAATAAAGAAAACTCTTTGAATGAGGTGTGTCCAAACTTTTGGCCTGTACTGTATACTTCAAAAGGAGCAGGAGCAGGAGCAGCGCTGGAGCTGGAAAAGAGTGAGAGGGCAAAACCTTGACGTGTGAGGATAGCGGGACTGAGATCGCTTAACACTGGATGGTTGGGAGCTTTGCATTTTAGTGTCTTCCCAAGTAAATGGCCTAAAATGCATATGGGCTGCAATGAAGACTTACCAGGACCCAATACATTCTGAAATCCTCACTAATATATACCTGGAAGCAGTGGTGTAACTAGAGCCCGATGGGCCCTGGTGCAAATTTTGAACCTGTGTTCCCCCAACCCCACCCTGCACAGACATTGGTCAGATGTATGGGCCCCATGTAAAATTCTAAATTCTATAAAGACTCACAAATTGACAAACTGCCCCATACCCCCTCCCCAGGGATTAGGTAACAGTGCCCTGAATGATAGACGATGGCCTATGTGTAACAGCCACGTATAATGTTGTGGGGGAGAGTGACCCAGCTAGTATGGATGATGCATTGGAGGCGATCCGTTCCTGTGGGACGAGAGGGAGGCTTGCCCTGCTGCTTGCAGAGGGTACCTGTCCCTCAGCCACAGCCTCTAATGGTGGGGTGAGCCTGTGGCCAGACACAGGGGTAATAGGGCTCCTAGTAGGTAACGGATGAGTTTCCCGGGTACTAAGGTTTGCCAATCCCTGTAATGGACCCAGGAGAGCCACAGTCCATGGTTGTTGGTATGATGGGCTGTGAGCGTGTGGAAGGATGCATGTGATCCATGGATGTTTGTATGATGGATCACATACGGTATGTAAGGACCGGGTCAGGCAGGAATCCTGACTACGGGTTAATGGTATATCATCATGCTGGGTGACAAAAGCACAAAAGCCAGGCGGCTGGTACCGCCATTGGGACCCACAGGGCCCGTTGAGGCGTATGTAACAAAGGTCAGAAGCAAGGGTTAGAAGGGCTCTAGAGTGGGGACATCATGGTTGAACCAAATGGACTCTGATCGGGACGTAGGTTGAGATGCGTCCAGGAAGGAGCCCCTTAGGAATACATGACATACCCGGTACTCAGGTTGCTCAATCCCTGTTCTGAACCCGGAGGGGTCATCGTTGTAATGTAACGTATGTATTGATGTATAGTGTAAGTAGGCCGGAGGCCGTAGCTACCACGGGAGCAGGTGTTAGAGCTCCAATGGGGAGAGAGGTGGTTACAGGTCCCGGGTTGTTATAATGGTATATGTGCAATGTTCTATGTAATGTATGATGTATTTATGTAAAATGTTTATAATCAATGTGCAATGTGTCAAACATGCTACCCAGGTTATGTTATTAATATGTGAAAATAAACGGGTAGACATTGGTTAACTTATAAACACGTGTTGTTGTCGTTATGCAAGCGGGTTCCCCGGGTGCTACCTCACATAAGTTATACTGGATGTACTTTATATATGTTTGTATACATGTTTGTTTGTTTATACTTTAGTAAAAATAGATTAAACATAAGGTGCGTTTATTTTCCTTTTGGTTTTCTTGATGTAGTTATTAACATTTCTGAACTGTGTTGGATTTTCTGAACCATCGGGTGCTTTATTGTTTCTTATTACATATTATATATAATATTCGTGTGAAAAATGCACCAATTTTGGAGATGGAATGGCCAGCTGAAAGGGGATGGAGGCGGCTGGATTTTTTATCACCATGTGTCCATGCCCTGATGGCTAACATACATGTTGTTACATTATTCTTTGTGTCCTGATGGTTTAGAATATTTACCAACTTATCAATTAATGACAAGGCAAGTCTCTTCCTTCGTGTGTTGAAGTTTCAGAATCATCAGGTGTTCAACTTCTTTAAGAATGGTTTATGGAGGTGAGACAATGGAAAACTATGTCATCAATGGCTAAAAAGTCCAGTAGCTTAATTCGCTAATAGTGGAATGTGGGGAGACAGATTTAAGAAGTTATTGACATAATCTATTTGCAACACTAAACATTAGAGAGTGGTCAGATCCTTGGAAAGATCAGGTGTTTCCTTATGAGGTGCCTTAATTTTCTTCTTGGTTTTCTTAATGTACTAGCTGTAGTACCCGGCTACGCCCGGGTTAATAAATAACTGCTGTTAGCTATAACAAAATAGAATTTGAATATGTCATAACTTCTTTAAGAATGGCTTAATAGGGTGAGACAATGGAAGAATATGTCACCAATGGCTAAAATGTCCAGTAGCCTAATTTGCTAATAATGGAATGTGGAGAGACAGATTTAAGAAGTTATTGACATCATCTGTTTGCAATATTAACCATTAAAAAGTGGTCAGATCCTCGGAAAGATCAAGTGTTTCTTTATGAGGTGATTTAACTTTCTTTTTGGTTTTATTAATGTATGCATTAAGTCTTGTGTACTGTGTAGGCTTTTCTGATCCATCAGATGTTCAACTTCTTTAAACTAGCTAAATGTGGTGAGACAATGGAAGAATTTCTCATCAATGGGTAAATGGCCAGTAGCACAATTCACAAATGCTGGAAAGAGGAGAGACAGATTTAGGCATTTCTGGACATCATCTATTGGCACAACTTGCCCTTAGAGAGTGGCCAAATCTTCCTTAAGATCAAATTCCCACTAATAAGGTGCGTTTATTTTCCTTTTGGTTTTTTTGAAGAAGGTATTAGTTTTTCTGAAGTGTGTTGGATTTTCTGAACCATCGGGTGCTTTATTGTTTCTTTTCCATATAATATATAATATTGGTGTGAAAAATGCACCAATTTTGGAGATGGAATGGCCAGCTGAAAGGGGTTGGAGGAGGCTGGATATTTTATCACCATGTGTCCATGCCCTGATGGCTAACATACATGTTGTTAAATTAGTCTGTGTGTCCTGATGGTTTAGAATGTTTACCAACTTGTCAATTAGTGACATGGCAAGTCTCTTCATTCGTGTGTTGAAGGTTCAGAACCATCAGGTGTTCATCTTCTTTAAGAATGGCTTAATAGGGTGAGACAATGGAAGAATATGTCACCAATGGCTAAAATGTCCAGTAGGCTAATTTGCTAATAATGGAATGTAGAGAGACAGATTTAAGAAGTTATTGACATCATCTGTTTGCAATATTAACCATTAAAAAGTGGTCAGATCCTCGGAAAGATCAAGTGTTTCTTTATGAGGTGATTTAACTTTCTTTTTGGTTTTATTAATGTATGCATTAAGTCTTGTGTACTGTGTAGGCTTTTCTGATCCATCAGATGTTCAACTTCGTTAAACTAGCTAAATGTGGTGAGACAATGGAAGAATTTCTCATCAATGGGTAAATGGCCAGTAGCACAATTCACAAATGCTGGAAAGAGGAGAGACAGATTTAGGCATTTCTGGACATCATCTATTGGCACAACTTGCCCTTAGAGAGTGGCCAAATCGTCCTTAAGATCAAATTCCCACTAATAAGGTGCGTTTATTTTCCTTTTGTTTTTTTTGAAGAAGGTATTAGTTTTTTTGAACTGTGTTGGATTTTCTGAACCATCGGGTGCTTTATTGTTTCTTATCCCATATAATATATGTTATTGGTGTGAAAAATGCACCAATTTTGAAGATGGAATGGCCAGCTGAAAGGGGTTGGAGGAGGCTGGATTTTTTATCACCATGTGTCCATGCCCTGATGGCTAACATACATGTTGTTAAATTAGTCTGTGTGTCCTGATGGTTTAGAATATTTACCAACTTGTCAATTAGTGACATGGCAAGTCTCTTCCTTCGTGTGTTGAAGTTTCAGAACCATCAGGTGTTCAACTTCTTTAAGAATGGCTTAATAGGGTGAGACAATGGAAGAATATGTCACCAATGGCTAAAATGTCCAGTAGCCTAATTTGCTAATAATGGAATGTGGAGAGACAGATTTAAGAAGTTATTGACATCATCTGTTTGCAATATTAACCATTAAAAAGTGGTCAGATCCTCGGAAAGATCAAGTGTTTCTTTATGAGGTGATTTAACTTTCTTTTTGGTTTTATTAATGTATGCATTAAGTCTTGTGTACTGTGTAGGCTTTTCTGATCCATCAGATGTTCAACTTCTTTAAACTGGCTAAATGTTGTGAGACAATGGAAGAATTTCTCATCAATGGGTAAATGGCCAGTAGCACAATTCACAAATGCTGGAAAGAGGAGAGACAGATTTAGGCATTTGTGGACATCATCTATTGGCACAACTTGCCCTTAGAGAGTGGCCAAATCTTCCTTAATATCAAATTCCCACTAATAAGGTGCGTTTATATTCCTTTTGGTTTTTTGAAGAAGGTATTAGTTTTTCTGAACTGTGTTGGATTTTCTGAACCATCGGTTGCTTTATTGTTTCTTATCCCATATAATATATGATATTGGTGTGAAAAATGCACCAATTTTGGAGATGGAATGGCCAGCTGAAAGGGGTTGGAGGAGGCTGTGTCCATGCCCTGATGGCTAACATACATGTTGTTAAATTAGTCTGTGTGTCCTGATGGTTTAGAATGTTTACCAACTTGTCAATTAGTGACTTGGCAAGTCTCTTCCTTCTGTGTGTTGAAGTTTCAGAACCATCAGGTGTTCAACTTCTTTAAGAATGGCTTAATAGGGTGAGACAATGGAAGAATATGTCACCAATGGCTAAAATGTCCAGTAGCCTAATTTGCTAATAATGTAATGTGGAGAGACAGATTTAAGAAATTATTGACATCATCTGTTTGCAACACTAAACATTAAAAAGCGGTCAGATCCTCGGAAAGATCAAGTGTTTCTTTATGAGGTGATTTAACTTTCTTTTTGGTTTTATTAATGTATGCATTAGATCTTGTGTACTGTGTAGGCTTTTCTGATCCATCAGATGTTCAACTTCGTTAAACTAGCTAAATGTGGTGAGACAATGGAAGAATTTCTCATCAATGGGTAAAAGGCCAGTAGCACAATTCACAAATGCTGGAAAGAGGAGAGACAGATTTAGGCATTTCTGGACATCATCTATTGGCACAACTTGCCCTTAGAGAGTGGCCAAATCTTCCTTAAGATCAAATTCCCACTAATAAGGTGCTTTTTTTTCCCTATTGGTTTTTTGAAGAAGGTATTAGTTTTTCTGAACTGTGTTGGATTTTCTGAACCATCGGGTGCTTTATTGTTTCTTATCCCATATAATATATGATATTGGTGTGAAAAATGCACCAATTTTGGAGATGGAATGGCCAGCTGAAAGGGGTTGGAGGAGGCTGGATTTTTTTTTCACCATGTGTCTATGCCCTGATGGCTAACATACATGTTGTTAAATTATTCTTTGTGTCCTGGTGGTTTAGAATATTTACCAACTTGTCAATTAGTGATTTGGCAAGTCTCTTCCTTTGTGTGTTGAAGTTTCAGATCCATCAGGTGTTCAACTTCTTTAAGACTGGTTTAATGGAGTGAGACAATGTGTCCGACCAGGGTGCAGAGTGTCTGACCAGGGTGCAGAGTGTCCGACCAGGATGCAGAGTGTCCGACCAAAGTGCAGAGTGTCCAACCAAAGTGCAGAATGTCCGACCAAAGTGCAGAGTGTAGGACCAGGGTGCAGAGTGTCCGGACCATGGTGCAGAGTGTCGTATCAGGGTGCAGAGTGTCGGAACAGGGAGCAATGTGTCCGGACCAGGGTATAGAGTGTCGGACCAGGGTGCAGAGTGTCGGACCAGGGTGCAGAGTGTCGGGCCAGGGTGCAGAGTGTCGGACCAGAGTGCAGAGTGTCCGGACCAGGGTGCAGAGTGTCCGGACCAGGGTGCAGAGTGTCGGACCAGAGTGCAGAGTGTCCGGACCAGGGTGCAGAGTGTCCGGACCAGGGTGCAGAGTGTCCGGACCAGGGTGCAGAGTGTCGGACCAGGGTGCAGAGTGTCGGACCAGGGTGCAGAGTGTCGGACCAGGGTGCAGAGTGTCGGACCAGGGTGCAGAGTGTCGGACCAGGGTGCAGAGTGTCGGGACCAGGGTGCAGAGTGTCGGGACCAGGGTGCAGAGTGTCGGACCAGGGTGCAGAGTGTCGGACCAGGGTGCAGCGTGTCGGCCAGGGTGCAGCGTGTCGGACCAGGGTGCAGCGTGTCGGACCAGGGTGCAGAGTGTCGGTCCAGGGTGCAGAGTGTCGGACCAGGGTGCAGATTAATAGACCAGGGTGCAGAGTGTCCGACCAGGGTGAAGAGTGTCCGACCAGGGTGAAGACTGTCCAACCAGGGTACAGAGTGTCCGAACAAAGTGCAGAGTGTCCGACCAAAGTGCAGAGTGTCCGACCAAAGTGCAGAGTGTCGGAACAGGGTTCAGAGTGTCCGATCATAGTGCAGAGTGTCTAGCCCTTAGAGAGTGGCCAGATCCTCAGAAAGAACAGATTTCCCCTTATAAGGTGCCTTTATTTTCCTTCTGGTTTTCCTGAGGTAGTTATTAGTTTTACTGAACTGTGTTGGATTTTCTGAACCATCGGGTGCTTTATTGTTTCTTATCCCATATAATTTATAATATTGGTGTGAAAAATGCACCAATTTTGGAGATGGAATGGCCAGCTGAAGGGGTTGGAGGAGGGTGGAACATTTATCACCATGTGTCCATGCCCTGATGGCTAACATACATGTTGTTAAATTATTCTTTGTGTCCTGGTGGGTTAGAATATTTACCAACTTGTCAATTAGTGACTTGGCAAGTCTCTTCCTTTGTGTGTTGAAGTTTCAGATCCATCAGGTGTTCAACTTCTTTAAGAATGGCTTAATAGGGTGAGACAATGGAAGAATATGTCACCAATGGCTAAAATGTCCAGTAGCCTAATTTGCTAATAATGGAATGTGGAGAAACAGATTTAGAAAGTTATTGACATCATCTATTTGCAACACTAAACATTAGAAAGTGGTCAGATCCTCGGAGAGATCAAGTGTTTCTTTATGAGGTGATTTAACTTTCTTTTTGGTTTTATTAATGTATGCATTAGGTCTTGTGTACTGTGTAGGGTTTTCTGATCCATCAGATGTTCAACTTCTTTAAACTAGCTAAATGTGGTGAGACAATGGAAGAATTTCTCATCAATGGGTAAATGGCCAGTAGCACAATTCACAAATGCTGGAAAGAGGAGAGACAGATTTAGGCATTTCTGGACATCATCTATTGGCACAACTTGCCCTTAGAGAGTGGCCAAATCGTCCTTAAGATCAAATTCCCACTTAAAAGGTGCGTTTATTTTCCTTTTGTTTTTTTTTGAAGAAGGTATTAGTTTTTTTGAACTGTGTTGGATTTTCTGAACCATCGGTGCTTTATTGTTTCTTATCCCATATAATATATGCTATTGGTGTGAAAAATGCACCAATTTTGAAGATGGAATGGCCAGCTGAAAGGGGTTGGAGGAGGCTGGATTTTTTATCACCATGTGTCCATGCCCTGATGGCTAACATACATGTTGTTAAAGTAGTCTGTGTGTCCTGATGGTTTAGAATATTTACCAACTTGTCAATTAGTGACATGGCAAGTCTCTTCCTTCGTGTGTTGAAGTTTCAGAACCATCAGGTGTTCAACTTCTTTAAGAATGGCTTAATAGGGTGAGACAATGGAAGAATATGTCACCAATGGCTAAAATGTCCAGTAGCCTAATTTGCTAATAATGGAATGTGGAGAGACAGATTTAAGAAGTTATTGACATCATCTGTTTGCAATATTAACCATTAAAAAGTGGTCAGATCCTCGGAAAGATCAAGTGTTTCTTTATGAGGTGATTTAACTTTCTTTTTGGTTTTATTAATGTATGCATTAAGTCTTGTGTACTGTGTAGGCTTTTCTGATCCATCAGGTGTTCAACTTCTTTAAACTGGCTAAATGTGGTGGGACAATGGAAGAATTTCTCATCAATGGGTAAATGGCCAGTAGCACAATTCACAAATGCTGGAAAGAGGAGAGACAGATTTAGGCATTTCTGGACATCATCTATTGGCACAACTTGCCCTTAGAGAGTGGCCAAATCTTCCTTAATATCAAATTCTCACTAATAAGGTGCGTTTATATTCCTTTTGGTTTTTTGAAGAAGGTATTAGTTTTTCTGAACTGTGTTGGATTTTCTGAACCATCGGTTGCTTTATTGTTTCTTATCCCATATAATATATGATATTGGTGTGAAAAATGCACCAATTTTGGAGATGGAATGGCCAGCTGAAAGGGGTTGGAGGAGGCTGGATTTTTTATCACCATGTGTCTATGCCCTGATGGCTAACATACATGTTGTTAAATTATTCTTTGTGTCCTGGTGGTTTAGAATATTTACCAACTTGTCAGTTAGTGATTTGGCAAGTCTCTTCCTTTGTGTGTTGAAGTTTCAGATCCATCAGGTGTTCAACTTCTTTAAGACTGGTTTAATGGAGTGAGACAATGTGTCCGACCAGGGTGCAGAGTGTCTGACCAGGGTGCAGAGTGTCCGACCAGGATGCAGAGTGTCCGACCAAAGTGCAGAGTGTCCAACCAAAGTGCAGAGTGTCCGACCAAAGTCCAGAGTGTAGGACCAGGGTGCAGAGTGTTTGGACCATGGTGCAGAGTGTCGTACCAGGGTGCAGAGTGTCGGAACAGGGAGCAATGTGTCCGGACCAGAGTGCAGAGTGTCCGGACCAGGGTGCAGAGTGTCCGGACCAGGGTGCAGAGTGTCGGACCAGGGTGCAGAGTGTCCGACCAAAGTGCAGAGTGTCGGACCAGGGTGCAGAGTGTCGGACCAGGGTGCAGAGTGTCGGACCAGGGTGCAGCGTGTCGGACCAGGGTGCAGCGTGTCGGGCCAGGATGCAGAGTGTCGGACCAGGGTGCAGAGTGTCGGACCAGGGTGCAGAGTAATAGACCAGGGTGCAGAGTGTCCGACCAGGGTGAAGAGTGTCCGACCAGGGTACAGAGTGTCCGACCAAAGTGCAGAGTGTCCGACCAAAGTGCAGAGTGTCGGAACAGGGTTCAGAGTGTCTGATCATAGTGCAGAGTGTCTAGCCCTTAGAGAGTGGCCAGATCCTCAGAAAGAACAGATTTCCCCTTATAAGGTGCCTTTATTTTCCTTTTGGTTTTCCTGAGGTAGTTATTAGTTTTACTGAACTGTGTTGGATTTTCTGAACCATTGGGTGCTTTATTGTTTCTTATCCCATATAATATATGATATTGGCGTGAAAAATGCACCAATTTTGGAGATGGAATGGCCAGCTGAAGGGGTTGGAGGAGGCTGGATTTTTTATCACCATGTGTCCATGCCCTGATGGCTAACATACATGTTGTTAAATTATTCTGTGTGTCCTGATGGTTTAGAATATTTACCAACTTGTCAATTAGTGACATGACAAGTCTCTTCCTTCGTGTGTTGAAGTTTCAGAACCATCAGGTGTTCAACTTCTTTAAGAATGGCTTAATAGGGTGAGACAATGGAAGAATATGTCACCAATGGCTAAAATGTCCAGTAGCCTAATTTGCTAATAATGGAATGTGGAGAGACAGATTTAAGAAGTTATTGACATCATCTGTTTGCAATATTAACCATTAAAAAGTGGTCAGATCCTCGGAAAGATCAAGTGTTTCTTTATGAGGTGATTTAACTTTCTTTTTGGTTTTATTAATGTATGCATTAAGTCTTGTGTACTGTGTAGGCTTTTCTGATCCATCAGATGTTCAACTTCTTTAAACTGGCTAAATGTGGTGGGACAATGGAAGAATTTCTCATCAATGGGTAAATGGCCAGTAGCACAATTCACAAATGCTGGAAAGAGGAGAGACAGATTTAGGCATTTCTGGACATCATCTATTGGCACAACTTGCCCTTAGAGAGTGGCCAAATCTTCCTTAATATCAAATTCCCACTAATAAGGTGCGTTTATATTCCTTTTGGTTTTTTGAAGAAGGTATTAGTTTTTCTGAACTGTGTTGGATTTTCTGAACCATCGGGTGCTTTATTGTTTCTTATCCCATATAATATATGATATTGGTGTGAAAAATGCACCAATTTTGGAGATGGAATGGCCAGCTGAAAGGGTTGGAGGAGGCTGGATTTTTTATCACCATGTGTCCATGCCCTGATGGCTAACATACATGTTGTTAAATTAGTCTGTGTGTCCTGATGGTTTAGAATGTTTACCAACTTGTCAATTAGTGACATGGCAAGTCTCTTCCTTCGTGTGTTGAAGTTTCAGAACCATCAGGTGTTCAACTTCTTTAAGAATGGCTTAATAGGGTGAGACAATGGAAGAATATGTCACCAATGGCTAAAATGTCCAGTAGCCTAATTTGCTAATAATGGAATGTGGAGAGACAGATTTAAGAAGTTATTGACATCATCTGTTTGCAATATTAACCATTAAAAAGTGGTCAGATCCTCGGAAAGATCAAGTGTTTCTTTATGAGGTGATTTAACTTTCTTTTTGGTTTTATTAATGTATGCATTAAGTCTTGTGTACTGTGTAGGCTTTTCTGATCCATCAGATGTTCAACTTCTTTAAACTGGCTAAATGTGGTGGGACAATGGAAGAATTTCTCATCAATGGGTAAATGGCCAGTAGCACAATTCACAAATGCTGGAAAGAGGAGAGACAGATTTAGGCATTTCTGGACATCATCTATTGGCACAACTTGCCCTTAGAGAGTGGCCAAATCTTCCTTAATATCAAATTCCCACTAATAAGGTGCTTTTTTTTCCCTATTGGTTTTTTGAAGAAGGTATTAGTTTTTCTGAACTGTGTTGGATTTTCTGAACCATCGGTGCTTTATTGTTTCTTATCCCATATAATATATGATATTGGTGTGAAAAATGCACCAATTTTGGAGATGGAATGGCCAGCTGAAAGGGTTGGAGGAGGCTGGATTTTTTTTCACCATGTGTCTATGCCCTGATGGCTAACATACATGTTAAATTATTCTTTGTGTCCTGGTGGTTTAGAATATTTACCAACTTGTCAATTAGTGATTTGGCAAGTCTCTTCCTTTGTGTGTTGAAGTTTCAGATCCATCAGGTGTTCAACTTCTTTAAGACTGGTTTAATGGAGTGAGACAATGTGTCCGACCAGGGTGCAGAGTGTCTGACCAGGGTGCAGAGTGTCCGACCAGGATGCAGAGTGTCCGACCAAAGTGCAGAGTGTCCAACCAAAGTGCAGAGTGTCCGACCAAAGTCCAGAGTGTAGGACCAGGGTGCAGAGTGTTTGGACCATGGTGCAGAGTGTCGTACCAGGGTGCAGAGTGTCGGAACAGGGAGCAATGTGTCCGGACCAGAGTGCAGAGTGTCCGGACCAGGGTGCAGAGTGTCCGGACCAGGGTGCAGAGTGTCGGACCAGGGTGCAGAGTGTCGGACCAGGGTGCAGAGTGTCGGACCAGGGTGCAGAGTGTCGGACCAGGGTGCAGAGTGTCGGACCAGGGTGCAGCGTGTCGGGCCAGGGTGCAGCGTGTCGGACCAGGGTGCAGAGTGTCGGACCAGGGTGCAGAGTGTCGGACCAGGGTGCAGAGTGTCGGACCAGGTGCAGAGTGTCCGACCAGGGTGCAGAGTGTCCGACCAGGGTACAGAGTGTCCGACCAAAGTGCAGAGTGTCCGACCAAAGTGCAGAGTGTCCGACCAAAGTGCAGAGTGTCCGACCAAAGTGCAGAGTGTCGGAACAGGGTTCAGAGTGTCCGATCATAGTGCAGAGTGTCTAGCCCTTAGAGAGTGGCCAGATCCTCAGAAAGAACAGATTTCCCCTTATAAGGTGCCTTTATTTTCCTTTTGGTTTTCCTGAGGTAGTTATTAGTTTTACTGAACTGTGTTGGATTTTCTGAACCATTGGGTGCTTTATTGTTTCTTATCCCCTATAATATATGATATTGGCGTGAAAAATGCACCAATTTTGGAGATGGAATGGCCAGCTGAAAGGGGTTGGAGGAGGCTGGATTTTTTATCACCATGTGTCCATGCCCTGATGGCTAACATACATGTTGTTAAATTATTCTGTGTGTCCTGATGGTTTAGAATATTACCAACTTGTCAATTAGTGACATGACAAGTCTCTTCCTTCGTGTGTTGAAGTTTCAGAACCATCAGGTGTTCAACTTCTTTAAGAATGGCTTAATAGGGTGCGACAATGGAAGAATATGTCACCAATGGCTAAAATGTCCAGTAGCCTAATTTGCTAATAATGGAATGTGGAGAGACAGATTTAAGAAGTTATTGACATCATCTGTTTGCAATATTAACCATTAAAAAGTGGTCAGATCCTTGGAAAGCTCAAGTGTTTCTTTATGAGGTGATTTAACTTTCTTTTTGTTTTATTAATGTATGCATTAAGTCTTGTGTACTGTGTAGGCTTTTCTGATCCATCAGATGTTCAACTTCTTTAAACTGGCTAAATGTTGTGAGACAATGGAAGAATTTCTCATCAATGGGTAAATGGCCAGTAGCACAATTCACAAATGCTGGAAAGAGGAGAGACAGATTTAGGCATTTCTGGACATCATCTATTGGCACAACTTGCCCTTAGAGAGTGGCCAAATCTTCCTTAAGATCAAATTCCCACTAATAAGGTGCTTTTTTTTCCTATTGGTTTTTTGAAGAAGGTATTAGTTTTTCTGAACTGTGTTGGATTTTCTGAACCATCGGGTGCTTTATTGTTTCTTATCCCATATAATATATGATATTGGTGTGAAAAATGCACCAATTTTGGAGATGGAATGGCCAGCTGAAAGGGGTTGGAGGAGGCTGGATTTTTTTTCACCATGTGTCTATGCCCTGATGGCTAACATACATGTTGTTAAATTATTCTTTGTGTCCTGGTGGTTTAGAATATTTACCAACTTGTCAATTAGTGATTTGGCAAGTCTCTTCCTTTGTGTGTTGAAGTTTCAGATCCATCAGGTGTTCAACTCTTTAAGACTGGTTTAATGGAGTGAGACAATGTGTCCGACCAGGGTGCAGAGTGTCTGACCAGGGTGCAGAGTGTCCGACCAGGATGCAGAGTGTCCGACCAAAGTGCAGAGTGTCCAACCAAAGTGCAGAATGTCCGACCAAAGTGCAGAGTGTAGGACCAGGGTGCAGAGTGTCCGGACCATGGTGCAGAGTGTCGTATCAGGGTGCAGAGTGTCGGAACAGGAGCAATGTGTCCGGACCAGGGCATAGAGTGTCGGACCAGGGTGCAGAGTGTCGGACCAGGGTGCAGAGTGTCGGGCCAGGGTGCAGAGTGTCGGACCAGAGTGCAGAGTGTCCGGACCAGGGTGCAGAGTGTCCGGACCAGGGTGCAGAGTGTCGGACCAGAGTGCAGAGTGTCCGGACCAGGGTGCAGAGTGTCCGGACCAGGGTGCAGAGTGTCCGGACCAGGGTGCAGAGTGTCCGGACCAGGGTGCAGAGTGTCGGACCAGGGTGCAGAGTGTCGGACCAGGGTGCAGAGTGTCGGACCAGGGTGCAGAGTGTCGGACCAGGGTGCAGAGTGTCGGACCAGGGTGCAGAGTGTCGGGACCAGGGTGCAGAGTGTCGGGACCAGGGTGCAGAGTGTCGGACCAGGGTGCAGAGTGTCGGACCAGGGTGCAGCGTGTCGGGCCAGGGTGCAGCGTGTCGGACCAGGGTGCAGCGTGTCGGACCAGGGTGCAGAGTGTCGGTCCAGGGTGCAGAGTGTCGGACCAGGGTGCAGATTAATAGACCAGGGTGCAGAGTGTCCGACCAGGGTGAAGAGTGTCCGACCAGGGTGAAGACTGTCCAACCAGGGTACAGAGTGTCCGAACAAAGTGCAGAGTGTCCGACCAAAGTGCAGAGTGTCCGACCAAAGTGCAGAGTGTCGGAACAGGGTTCAGAGTGTCCGATCATAGTGCAGAGTGTCTAGCCCTTAGAGAGTGGCCAGATCCTCAGAAAGAACAGATTTCCCCTTATAAGGTGCCTTTATTTTCCTTCTGGTTTCCTGAGGTAGTTATTAGTTTACTGAACTGTGTTGGATTTTCTGAACCATCGGGTGCTTTATTGTTTCTTATCCCATATAATTTATAATATTGGTGTGAAAAATGCACCAATTTTGGAGATGGAATGGCCAGCTGAAGGGGTTGGAGGAGGTGGAACATTTATCACCATGTGTCCATGCCCTGATGGCTAACATACATGTTGTTAAATTATTCTTTGTGTCCTGATGGTTTAGAATGTTTACCAACTTGTCAATTAGTGACATGGCAAGTCTCTTCCTTCGTGTGTTGGAAGTTTCAGAAACATCAGGGTGTTCAACTTCTTTAAGAATGGCTTAATAGGGTGAGAGGCAATGGAAGAATATGTCACCAATGGCTAAATGTCCAGTAGCCTAATTTGCTAATAATGTAATGTGGAGAGGACAGATTTAAGAAGTTATTGACATCATCCCGTTTGCAAATAAACATTAAAAAGGGTCAGATCCTCGGAAAGACAAGTGTTTCTTTATGAGGTGATTTTTAATTTCTTTTTTTTGGGTTTTTATTAATGTAAGATTAGGTCTTGTGTACTGTGTAGGCTTTTCTGATCATCAATGTTCAACTTTTTTTAAACGCTAAATTGTGAACAAAGGAAGAATTTCTCATCAAGGTAAAAGGCCAGTAGCACAATTCACAAATGCTGGGGAAAGAGGGAAACCCGATTTAGCTTTTTTGGAATCATTATTGGCCAATTGTTAGAGAGTGGCCAAAACTTCCAAAGAACAAAATCCCCCTAATAAGGGGGCTTTTTTTTCCTTTGGTTTTTTTGAAGAAGGTATTGTTTTTCTGAAACTGTGTTGGGATTTTTTTAACCATCGGGTGCTTTTTTTGTTTTTTATCCCATATAATTATTAAATTGGTGTGAAAAATGCACCCCAATTTTGGGATGGAATGGCCACTGAAAGGGGTTGGAGGAGGTGGGAATTTTTTTTCCCATGTGTCCTTTCCCTGATGCTAACATACTTGTTAAATTATTCTTTGTGTCTGGTGGTTTAGATATTTTTTCCAAACTTGAATTAGTGAATTTGGAAGTCCTCTTCCTTGTTGTTGAAGTTTCAGACCATCAGGTGTTCAAATTCCAAATTTTAAATGGGGAAATTCCCAGGGATTTGAAGGGCAATGGAAAGAATTTGCCGTCAATGGCCAAAAAGTCCCGATGGCCTCGATTTTTATAAGGGAATGTTTGGAAGGGAAAGTGTGTACCATGAGAGTTGGACATACATGTTGCCAAACCCAATAAATTAAATAGCGTCCGACCATCGGGAAGGAAGGTGCAAGTGTTGTCCATAGAGTGTTTAATTCAATTTTGCGTGGGTTGACATAATGTACCCTGCGATTGGAGGGTGGCTTGGGGGGTGATGTGGAGGGGCTTTTCCGACCATCAGATGTTCAAACAAAAGCCAAAGGGTGAGGGACCAATGGAAAGAATTTCCAACCCAAAGGGTTAAAAGGCCGACAAACAAATTCCACCCAAATGGGAGAGGGGACAAAGGCAATTTCGGAATTTTAATTGTTGGCACAATTGCCCCGAGATGGAAATTTTTAAAAAACAAATTTCCCCTTTTTAAAAGGGCTTTTTTTTTCCCCTTTTGGTTTTTTTTAAAAAGGTTTTTTGTTTTTTGCTGGTTGGATTTTTTGAACCCGGGGTTTTTTTTTTTCTTTTCCCCTATTAATTTTATTTGGGTGAAAAAAGCACCAATTTTGGGATGGAATGGCGCTGAAAGGGGGGGAGGAGGGGGGATTTTTTTTCCCGTTTCATCCTGATGGCTAAAAAAACATTTTTTAAAATTTTCTTTTTGTCCCGGTGGTTTAAAATTTTCCCAATTTTCAATTAGGGGGTTTTTGGAAGTTCTTCCCTTTGGTTTGAAGTTTCAAAACCCTCAGGTGTTTTTAATCTTTAAAGGGGCTGGTTTTTTAAATGGAGGGGGTGAGACAAAAGTGTCCGACAGGTGGGCAGAGTGTCCCGACCAGGGTTGCAAAGATTCGGGACCCCAAAAATTTTCGGGGGTGTGGGCCAAGGGTGCAGGGGTGTCAAACCCCAAAGGGGGGTGCAAAGTGTTGGACCGGTGCAGAGTGTGGCCAGGTGGGGGGGGTTTCCGGACCAGGGTGAGAGTGTCGGACCCCGGGCAATGTCCACAAAATGCGAGTGTCGGCCCGGGTCAAGTGTCAACGGGGCGAGTGTGGCCCCGGGTTCAGAGTGTCGGACCAGGGTTAGGTGTGGGGCCGGGTTTTGGTGTCGGCAGGGTGCAGGTGTCGCCAGTTGAGAGTTGGCCCGGGTGCAAGTGTCGGACAAAGGGTGGAGGGGGGCCAGGGTGCAGAGGTCGACCAGGGGCAGAGTGTCCGACCAGGGTACAGGGTCCGACCAAAGTGCAGGTGTCCGACCAATGCAGGGGTGTCCGCCAAGTGCGGAGGTGGGAAAGGGGTTGGGTTTCCCGATCATAGTGAGGGTTACCCTTTTGGTACCTTTACACCGCCACGGAGGGGATACATCCCGTACGGGCACAAATTAGCTTGTAGCCCCAAGTACCATCGTAGCGGGTCGAAACGCGCGTACAGCCGGCGACAAAAAATTTTTATGGGCTCTCTCAAAAAAACGATGGCTATATCGCCGATGGTAGGAGCTGTATCGGGGGGAAGAGAACGGAAGAAACTTGGACCCGGGTGAGCGCAAGTAGTAAGGGGGTACCTCGGCTCCATTTTTACCCCCCCCCCTGTGAATTATTGGGGAAGCTCCGGGCGTTTGGTATCCTGCATAGGGAGGCATATTTAAGGAGCGCCCCCTCACACACACAATCGTCGAGGTGCGTTTTTACTCGCCCCCGCGATGCCTCCCCAAATCGGGTGTTATTGCTTCGTCCTATCAGCGAGGGGGAATCTTGTAATCCCAAGGGGGAAACGCCTATGTGCTGTCCCTGTGACCGGTCCCCCAATTGGGGTTGTAGCGGTGGGTAAATGAGCAACAGCTGGTACTTGAGACACCCGGGGGTAGCTGCTAAGATTGGGGGGCTTTGGAAAACCCTTTTGGCGGCTGAAAGGGGGCTTTGACCTTTTAGCCGTTTTGGGGTGCTGTGCCTGAAGTAGCGGGGGGTTACCACCCCGCCGTGGCGGGTGTAAAGGTACCATTAGGGAGTGGCCTTCCTCAGAAGAACTTTTTTCCCCCCTTTAAGGGCCTTTTTTTTTTTTGGTTTTCCGAGGAGTTATTAGTTTTACTGAACTGGTTGGTTTTCTGAACCTGGGTGCTTTTTTTTCTTATCCCTTAATTTAAAATATTGTTTTGAAAAAGCACCTTTTTTGGGGATGAAATGGGCCTTTTCCAAAGGGGGGTTGGGGAGGGTGGATCATTTATCATAGTGCCATGCCCATGGCTAACAACTTTGTTAAATTATTCTTTGTGTCCTGGTGGTTTGAATATTTACCCCAATTGTCAATTAGTGACCGGCAAGGGCTCTTCCTTTGTGTGTTGAAGTTTCAGATCCACAGGTGTTTAACCTTCTTTAAGATGGTTTAAAAGGGGTGAGACAAGTGTCCCCCCCGGGTGCAGAGGGCCGCAGGGGGAGAGTTCCACCAAAAGAAGGCCAACCAAATGCCCGAGTGTCCCACCCAAATGCAGAGTGTGGCCAGGGTGCAAGTGTCCGACCGGGGCAAATGTAGGACCGGGGCAGAGTGTCCCGGGCCGGGGCGAGTGTCGTACCAGGGGGAAGTGCGGACCAGGGCAGAGTATCGGACCACAGTGAGAGTGTCCGACCAAGTGCAGGTTGGCCAAGGTGTAGGGGTCGACCAGGGGCATTCGGGGCCCGGGTGCAAAATGTCGGCCGGGGTGCGGTGTCGGTCCAGGGACAGAAGCCCGACCGGGGCAGAGTAGGGCCAGGGTGCAGAGTTTCCGAACAAAGTGCAGAGTGTCCGACCCAAAATGAGAGTGTCCGCCAAAGTGCAGAGTGGCCGCCAAATGCACTGCCGACCCCCAAATGCAGAGTGTCGGAAAGGGTTAGAGTGTCCGACAAATGCAAAGGCCGACCAAAGTGCAAGTGTCCCCCCCAAATGCAGAGGTTTCCAACCGGGTGCAGGTGTCCACCCGGGTGCAATTTTTCCCACCAAATGCAGGGTCCGACCAAATGCGGTGTCGGCCTGGGGGCAAGTGTGGGGCTGGGGCAGGTGTCGGGCCTGGGGGCAGAGTGCGGACCGGGGCAGAGTGTGGCCAGGGTGAGATGTCGGCCCGGGGGGAGAATGTCGGCCGGGTGAAGGGTGGCCGGGGGAAAAGGGGGGAAGTGTCCCGCCAGGTGCAGAGGTCGGACCGGGTGTAGAGTTTCGGGCCAAATGCAGAGTTGGACAAAGTGAAGTGTTCGACCTAATTGCGAGTTCCGACCGGTTGCAGTGTCGGCCGGGGGCAGAGTGTGGCCTGGGGGGCAGGTTTCGGGCCGGGGGCGAGGTCGGACCGGGGGAGAGTGTCGGCCCGGGTGCAGATTCGGACCAGGGGGAGAGGTCGGAACCCGGGGGAAAAAAGGGCCCACCGGGTGCAGGTGTCGGACCCGGTGTACAGTTTCGGACCAAATGCAGAGTGTCGGCAAAAAGGGAGATTTTTCGCCTAATTGCGAGGTCCGACCAGGGTTTCGTGTCGGACTGGGGGAGATGGGCCGGGGGGGGCGGGGCGGGCCAGGGGCAGAGTGTCGGGCCCGGGGGGAGGTGTCGGGCCCGGGCCAGAGTGGGACCGGGGCCAGAAATTTGGACCGGGTGAGAGTGCGGCCAAAATGCAGAGTGTCCCCGGCGAGGTGCAGAGGTCCGACCAAATTGCAAGTGTCCCCCCCCGGGTGCAGTTTCGGCCAGGGGAGGGTTGGACCGGGCGCGAATGTCGGCCGGGGGCAGAGTGTCGGAAAACGGGGGAAAAAAAGTCCGAAAAAGGGTGCGAGGCGGTCCAGGGTGCAGAGTGTCGACCAGGGGCAAGTTGGGAAAAGGCAGAGGGGCCGGGTTTGCAGGTGGGGGGCCGGGGTGCAATGCCGGCCGGGGGCAGAGTGCCCGGCCGGGGTGCAAGTGCCCCCGGCCAGGGTGCAGAGTGCCCGGGACCAGGGGGCAGAGTGTCGGACGGGTGCAAGTGTCCGACAAAGTGCGGTGTGTCGGACCATGGTGCAGAGTGTCAGACCAGGGTGCAGAGTGTCGGGCCAGGGTGCAGAGTGTCAGACCAGGGTGAAGGTGTCGGACCGGGGTGCAGAGTGTGGGCCCCCGGGGTGGCAGAGTTTTCGCAGCAAAGTGCAGAGTGTCGGACCAGGGTGCGGTGTCGGCCAGGGTGCAAAGTGTCGGACCAGAGTGCAGAGTGTCCGGACCGGGTGCAGGGTTCCGGACCAGGGTGCAGAGTGTCCGGACCAGGGTGAAGAGTGTCCGGACCAGGGTGCAGAGTGTCGGACCAGGGTGCAGAGTGTCTGACAAAGTGCGGGTTGTCGGACCGGGGGGCAGAGTGTAGACCAGGGTGCAGTGTGTTGGACCAGGGTGAGGGTGTCGGACCAGGGCGCGAATGTCGGACCAGGGCGCAGAGTGTCGGAAACCGGGAGCAAAGTGTCCGGCCCAGGTGCAGAGTGTCGGCCAAGGGTGCAGAATGTCGGACCGGGTGCAGAGTAATAGAAGTGTGCGAGTGTCCGACCAGGGGCAGGTGTCAGACCAGGGTGCAGAGCGTCGGACCGGGTACAGAATGCCCGACCAGGGTGCAGAGTATCGGACCGGGGTGCAGATTTAATAGCCAGTGTGCAGAGTGTCCGCCAGGTTTGCGAGTGCCCCAACAGGGTACGAGTGTCCGCCCAAAAGGGTGCAGAGTTCCGACCCAAAGTGCAGAGTGTCGGAACAGGGTTCAGAGTGTCTGACCAAAGTGCAGAGGGGTCCGACCAAAGTGCAGAGTGTCCGACCAAAGTTCAGAGTGTCCGACCAGGGTGCGGATGTCCGGACCAGGGTGCAGAGTGTCCGACCAAAGTGCAGAGTGTCCGACCAAAGTGCAGAGTGTCCGACCAAAAGTTCAGAGTGTCCGACCAGGGTGCGGGTGTCCGACCAGGGTGCCAGAGTGTCCGCCAAAGTGCAGAGTGCCCCCAAACCAAGGTGTAGGTGTCCGACCAGGTTGCAGAGTGTCGGACCAGGTACAAAGTGTCGGACCAGAGTGCAGAGTGCCCGGGGACCAGGGGCAGAGTGTCCGGACCAGGGTGCAGGTGTCGGATTGGGTGCAGATGTCCGACCAAAAGTGCAGAGTGTCGTACCAGGGTGCAGAGTGTCAGCCAGGGTGCAGAGTGTCGGGCCAGGGGGGGCAGGTGTCGGAGCAGGGTGCAGAGTGTCGGCCGGGGAAACCGAGTGTCCGACCAAAGTGCAGAGTGTCCGCCCAAAAGTGCAGAGTGTCCGACCAAAGTGCAAAGTTTTCCACCAAAGTGCAGACCAGGGTGAGACTGTCGGACCAGGGCAGACTGTCGGTCCGGGTGCAGAGTGTGGCCCAGGTTGAGAGTGTCGGCCCGGTTGCAGAGTGTGGCCCAAAGTGCAGTGTTCGGAGCAGGGTCCCGAGGTCGGACCAGGGTGCAGAGTGTCGGACCGGGTGTAGAGTGTCGGACCAAAGTGCAGAGTGTCTTGCCAAAGTGCAGGTGTCTTACCAAAGTGCAGAGTGCCGACCAAGGTGCAGAGTGTCGGACCAGGGTGCAGAAAGTGACCGGGTGAGAGTTTCGGAACAGGGAGCAAAGTGTCCGGACCGGGGTGCAGAGTGTCGGACCAGGGTTGTAGAGTGGTCGGACCAAAAGTGCAGAGTGTCTTACCAAATGCAGATGTCTACCAAAGGGAGAGGGGTCCGACCAAAGTGCAGAATGTCTTGCCAAAGTGCAGAGTGTCTTACCAAAGTGCAGAGTGTCCGACCAAGGGCAGAGTGTGGGACCAGGTGCAGAAAGTGGACGGGTGCAGAGTTTCGGAACAGGGAGCAAAGTGTCCGGGACCAGGGTGCAGAGTGTCGGACCAGGGTGTAGGTGTCGGACCAAAGTGCAGAGGTCTTCCAAAGTGCAGAGTGTCTTACCAAAGTGCAGAGTGTCCGCCCAAAAGGGTGCAGAGTGTCGGACCGGGTGCAGAAAGTCGGACCGGGTGCAGAGGTTGGGAAACCCAGGGACAAAGTGTCCGGACCAGGGTGCAGAGTGTCGGATCGGGGTTTTGCAGAGTGTCGGCCCAGGGTGAGAGTGTGGGACCACAGTGCAGAGGTCGGACCAAAGTGCAGAGTGTCTGCCAAGGTGCAGAGTGTCCGACCAGGGGCAAGACCGACGGGGTGCAGTGTGGGGACTGGGTGCAGGGTGTCGGCCCAGGGTGCAGAGTGTCCGACCGGGTGCGAGGTGTCCAAACCAGG
This sequence comes from Allobates femoralis, assembly GCA_033576535.1. Classification (NCBI taxonomy): domain Eukaryota; kingdom Metazoa; phylum Chordata; class Amphibia; order Anura; family Aromobatidae; genus Allobates; species Allobates femoralis. Next base: position 161,919,992 of record JARQOC010000001.1, read on the forward strand.
GTTCAAAAAGCCCGACCAGGGTGCACAATATCGCCCCAGGGTGCAGAGTGTCCGATAAAAGTGCAGAGTTTTTCCGATCAAGTGCGAGTGTGATCAAAGTGCAGAGTGTCCTACCAAAGTGCACAGTGTCGGAACAGGGTTCGAGTGTGGTCCAGGGTGCAGAGTGTCGGACCAGGGTACCGATTGCCCACCAGGGTGCAAAGTATCGGAACAGGGTTCTGAGTGTACGATCAAAGTGCAGTGTTTAGCCCTTAGAGAGGGGCCCCAGATCGTCGAAAGAACAATTTCCCCTTTTTAAGGTGCCTTTTTTCCCTTTTTGGGGTTTTCCTGAGGTAGTTATTAGTTTTATGAACTGTGTTGGGTTTTTTGAACCATGGGTGCTTTATTGTTTTTTTTTCCCAAAAATTTTAATATGGTGTGAAAAAAAAGCACCCAAATTTTTGGGGATGGAATGGCCACTGAAGGGGTTGGGAGGCTGGATTTTTTTTCACCATGTTCCATGCCCTGAGGCTAACATACATGTTGTTAAATTATTCGTGTGTCCTTTTGGTTTAAATATTTACCAAATTTTCATTAGTGAATGGCAAGTTCTTCCTTCGTGTGTTGAAGTTTCGAAAACCCCAGGTGTTCAACTTCTTTTAAAAAAGGCTTAATAGGGTGAGACAATGGAGAAAATGCACCAAAAGGCTAAAATGTCCTAGCCAATTTTCTAATTGGAATGTGGAGACACAATTTATGAAGTTTTTGAATCATCTATTTGCAACACTAAACATTTGAAAGTGGTCAATCCTCGGGAAAATCAAATGTTTCTTTAGGGGATTTAACTTTTTTTTTTGGTTTTTAATGAAAAGATTAAGTTTTTGTACTGTGTTGGGTTTTCTAATCCCCCAGACTTCAAATTTTTAAACTGCTAATGTGGTGAACAATGGGAAAAATTTCTCATCAATGGTAAAAGGCCAGAGCACAAAATTTACAAAACTGGAAAAAGGGAGACAGATTTTGGCATTTCGGAATCATCTATTGGCAGAACTTTTCCCTTAGAGTGGCCAAATTTCCTTAAAAACCAGATTCCCACTAATAAGGTCGTTTATTTTACTTTGTTTTTTTTTTAAAAGGTATTAGTTTTTCTGACTGTGTTGGATTTTCTGAACCATTGGGTGCTTTACTGTTTCTTATCCCATATAATTATATAATATTGGTGTAAAAAATGCACCAATTTTTTGGGGATGGAATGGCCATCGAAAGGGGTGGAGGAGGCTGGATTTTTTATCACCATGTGTCCATGCCCTGATGGCTAATATACATGTTGTTAAATTAGTCTGTGTGTCCTGATGGTTTAGAATATTTACCAACTTGTCAATTAGTGACATGGCAAGTCTCTTCCTTCGTGTGTTGAAGTTTCAGAACCATCAGGTGTTCAACTTCTTTAAGAATGGCTTAATAGGGTGAGACAATGGAAGAATATGTCACCAATGGCTAAAATGTCCAGTAGCCTAATTTGCTAATAATGGAATGTGGAGAGACAGATTTAAGAAGTTATTGACATCATCTGTTTGCAATATTAACCATTAAAAAGTGGTCAGATCCTCGGAAAGATCAAGTGTTTCTTTATGAGGTGATTTAACTTTCTTTTTGGTTTTATTAATGTATGCATTAGGTCTTGTGTACTGTGTAGGCTTTTCTGATCCATCAGATGTTCAACTTCGTTAAACTAGCTAAATGTGGTGAGACAATGGAAGAATTTCTCATCAATGGGTAAAAGGCCAGTAGCACAATTCACAAATGCTGGAAAGAGGAGAGACAGATTTAGGCATTTCTGGACATCATCTATTGGCACAACTTGCCCTTAGAGAGTGGCCAAATCTTCCTTAAGATCAAATTCCCACTAATAAGGTGCGTTTATTTTCCTTTTGGTTTTTTGAAGAAGGTATTAGTTTTTCTGAACTGTGTTGGATTTTCTGAACCATCGGGTGCTTTATTGTTTCTTATCCCATATAATATATGATATTGGTGTGAAAAATGCACCAATTTTGGAGATGGAATGGCCAGCTGAAAGGGGTTGGAGGAGGCTGGATTTTTTATTGTGGCACCCTGGCACCTGTTGGGCACCACAGAAATCCTTAGAGCACAAATGGAGTAAGTAACAGCAAAGCAAAACCCACAACACAAACAACACTTAGAACACCTGGTTTCACCCCGTGCCTCTAGGGGAGCTCCACTGGTGACTTTGAGCCAGTTCCCCCTATAAATAGAGTCTTGGAGGGAGAAACTTCAGAGTGTGGTAGACGCTACAAGAGCTGCCAGCCTGTGTGAAACCTCCACCCTATGAGGAACACACTAGACCCAACCAGCCTGCTAGCAAGTGGGAATCCCTGCAATTGGGATAATAGGAAGAAGGAGATCACCTCTCAGGAAAACAGAGTTAATCTGACTCTTTCCAAATCAACCGGTTACTGGAACCGAAGCTGTGAGAGCTACCCAGCCACCACAGAGAACCAGCACCATCAACAGGAGGTTTAGCCACCTGTTCCGCCTGATGCACCCATCCACGAGAGCCCAGGGAAGAGTACTGATCCTGCTCAGACCCTTTTACAGTGCCCTCAGTGCTGTTCACCAGGTAAAGCAAGTTCCATTGAACAAACCGCCCGGTCCGGCTGGATTCCACATACACCCGACCTTAGAGAGAGAACTAGAGAAAGGAAGCCTAACACTGCTTGCTGTGAAACTCCAGAAGTGCCAACTTCACTATCTCGGTCCGAGTGTACCTGACTACCATCCAGTAAAGGTACCTAAAAGAGACTTTGTGTGGTTGTCCGTTACTCCTGGATTCAGCGCGCAGCATCCCGCAGCTGCCTCACAACATCTTGCGCAGCTCCCGGCTCCGGGGATTCCCGCTCATCCTGTGGGGAGCGTTCCATCTCGCTGTATAACATGCCCCGGAGACCCGAACAGCGCTGGTAAAGTTACCAGAACACCCGCAGGTGGCGTCACGAAGACAAATCACCCCCACTGTTCCGCCATTCCCCTATTGATCTGGACCACCGGGCCTACACTACCGCAGGCGCGGTTCCGTGACTGGAGGAGAAACAACGCCCGCTACGTGTACCCCGGCTACGGTGAGTCATTATCACCATGTGTCCATGCCCTGATGGCTAACATACATGTTGTTAAATTAGTCTGTGTGTCCTGATGGTTTAGAATATTTACCAATTTGTCAATTAGTGACATGGCAAGTCTCTTCCTTCGTTTGTTGAAGTTTCAGAACCATCAGGTGTTCAACTTCTTTAAGAATGGCTTAATAGGGTGAGGCAATGAAAGAATATGTCACCAATGCCTGAAATGTCCAGTAGCATAATTTGCTAATAATGGAATGTGGAGAGACAGATTCAAGAAGTTATTGACATCATCTGTTTGCAACACTAAACATTAAAAAGTGGTCAGATCCTCGGAAAGATCAAGTGTTTCTTTATGAGGTGATTTAACTTTCTTTTTGGTTTTATTAATGTATGCATTAGTTCTTGTGTACTGTGTAGGCTTTTCTGATCCATCAGATGTTCAACTTCTTTAAACTAGGTAAATGTGGTGAGACAATGGAAGAATTTCTCATCAGTGGGTAAAAGGCCAGTAGCACAATTCACAAATGCTGGAAAGAGGAGAGACAGATTTAGGCATTTCTGGACATCATCTATTGGCACAACTTGCCCTTAGAGAGTGGCCAAATCTTCCTTAAGATCAAATTCCCACTAACAAGGTGCGTTTATTTTCCTTTTGGTTTTTTGAAGAAGGTATTAGTTTTTCTGAACTGTGTTGGATTTTCTGAACCATCGGGTGCTTTATTGTTTCTTATCCAATATAATATATAATATTGGTGTGAAAAATGCACCAATTTTGGAGATGGAATGGCCAGCTGAAAGGGGTTGGAGGAGGCTGGATTGTTTATCACCATGTGTCCATGCCCTGATGCCTAACATACATGTTGTTAAAGTATTCTACGTGTCCTGATGGTTTAGAATATTTACCAACTTGTCAATTAGTGATATGGCAAGTCTCTTCCTTCGTGTGTTGAAGTTTCAGAACCATCAGATGTTCAACTTCTTTAAGAATGGCTTAATAGGGTGAGACAATGGAAGAATATGTCACCAATGGCTAAAATGTCCAGTAGCCTAATTTGCTAATAATGGAATGTGGAGAGACAGATTTAAGAAGTTATTGACATCATCTATTTGCAACACTAAACATTAGAAAGTGGTCAGATCCTCGGAAAGATCAAGTGTTTCTTTATGAGGTGATTTAACTTTCTTTTTGGTTTATTAATGTATGCATTAGGTTTTTTGTACTGTGTAGGCTTTTCTGATCCATCAGATGTTCAACTTCGTTAAACTAGCTAAATGTGGTGAGAAAATGGAAGAATTTCTCATCAATGGGTAAATGGCCAGTAGCGCAATTCACAAATGCTGGAAAGAGGAGAGACAGATTTAGGCATTTCTGGACATCATCTATTGGTACAACTTGCCCTTAGAGAGTGGCCAAATCTTCCTTAAGATCAAATTCCCAGTAATAAGGTGCGTTTATTTTCCTTTTGGTTTTTTGAAGAAATTATTAGTTTTTCTGAACTGTGTTGGATTTTCTGAACCATCGGGCGCTTTATTGTTTCTTATCCCATATAATATATGATATTGGTGTGAAAAATGCACCAATTTTGGAGATGGAATGGCCAGCTGAAAGGGGTTGGAGGAGGCTGGATTTTTTATCACCATGTGTCCATGCCCTGATGACTAACATACATGTTGTTAAATTAGTCTGTATGTCCTGATGGTTTACAATATTTACCAACTTGTCAATTAGTGACATGGCAAGTCTCTTCCTTCGTGTGTTGAAGTTTCAGAACCATCAGGTGTTCAACTTCTTTAAGAATGGCTTAATAGGGTCAGACAATTGAAGAATATGTCACCAATGGCTAAAATGTCCAGTAGCCTAATTTGCTAATAATGGAATGTGGAGAGACAGATTTAAGAAGTTATTGACATCATCTGTTTGCAATATTAACCATTAAAAAGTGGTCAGATCCTCGGAAAGATCAAGTGTTTCTTTATGAGGTGATTTAACTTTCTTTTGGTTTTATTAATGTATGCATTAGGTCTTGTGTACTGTGTAGGCTTTTCTGATCCATCAGATGTTCAACTTCTTTAAACTGGCTAAATGTGGTGAGACAATAGAAGAATTTCTCATCAATGGGTAAAAGGCCAGTAGAACAATTCACAAATGCTGGAAAGAGGAGAGACAGATTTAGGCATTTCTGGACATCATCTATTGGCACAACTTGCCCTTAGAGAGTGGCCAAATCTTCCTTAAGTTCAAATTCCCACTAATAAGGTGCGTTTATTTTCCTTTTGGTTTTTTGAAGAAGGTATTAGTTTTTCTGAACTGTGTTGGATTTTCTGAACCATCGGGTGCTTTATTGTTTCTTATCCCATATAATATATGATATTGGTGTGAAAAATGCACCAATTTTGGAGATGGAATGGCCAGCTGAAAGGGGTTGGAGGAGGCTGGATTTTTTATCACCATGTGTCCATGCCCTGATGGCTAACATACATGTTGTTAAATTAGTCTGTGTGTCCTGATGGTTTAGAATATTTACCAACTTGTCAATTAGTGACATGGCAAGTCTCGTCCTTTGTGTGTTGAAGTTTCAGAACCATCAGGTGTTCAACTTCTTTAAGAATGGCTTAATAGGGTGAGACAATGGAAGAATATGTCACCAATGGCTAAAATGTCCAGAAGCCTAATTTGCTAATAATGGAATGTGGAGAGACAGATTTAAGAAGTTATTGACATCATCTATTTGCAAATAAACCATTAGAAAGTGGTCAGATCCTCGGAAAGATCAAGTGTTCTTTATGAGGTGATTTAACTTTCTTTTTGGTTTTATTAATGTATGCATTAAGTCTTGTGTACTGTGTAGGCTTTTCTGATCCATCAGATGTTCAACTTCTTTAAACTAGCTAAATGTGGTGAGACAATAGAAGAATTTCTCATCAATGGGTAAAAGGCCAGTAGAACAATTCACAAATGCTTGGAAAGAGGAGAGACAGATTTAGGCATTTCTGGACATCATCTATTGGCAAACTTGCCCTTAGAGAGTGGCCAAATCTTCCTTAAGATCAAATTCCCACTATATAAGGTGCGTTTATTTTCCTTTTGGTTTTTTGAAGAAGGTATTAGTTTTTCTGAACTGTGTTGGATTTTCTGAACCATCGGGTGCTTTATTGTTTCTTATCCCATATAATATATAATATTGGTGTGAAAAATGCACCAATTTTGGAGATGGAATGGCCAGCTGAAAGGGGTTGGAGGAGGCTGGATTTTTTATCACCATGTGTCCATGCCCTGATGGCTAACATACATGTTGTTAAATTATTCTGTGTGTCCTGATGGTTTAGAATATTTTCCAACTTGTCAATTAGTGACATGGCAAGTCTCTTCCTTCATGTGTTGAAGTTCCTGAACCATCAGGTGTTCAACTTCTTTAATAATGGCTTAATGGGGTGAGACAATGGAAGAATATGTCACCAATGGCTAAAATGTCCAGTAGCCTAATTTGCTAATAATAGAAAGTGGAGAGACAGATTTAAGAAGTTATTGAAATCATCTGTTTGCAATATTAACCATTAAAAAAGTGGTCAGATCCTCGGAAAGATCAAGTGTTTCTTTATGAGGTGATTTAACTTTCTTTTTGGTTTTATTAATGTATGCATTAGGTCTTGTGTACTGTATAGGCTTTTCTGATCCATCAGATGTTCAACTTCGTTAAACTAGCTAAATGTGGTGAGACAATGGAAGAATTTCTCATCAATGGGTAAACGACGAGTAGCACAATTCACAAATACTGGAAAGAGGAGAGACAAATTTAGGCATTTCTGGACATCATCTATTGGCACAACTTGCCCTTAGAGAGTGGCCAAATCTTCCTTAAGATCAATTTCCCACTAATAAGGTGCGTCTATTGTCCTTTTGGTTTGTTTGAAGAAGGTTTTAGTTTTTCTGAACTGTGTTGGATTTTCTGAACCATCAGGTGCTTTATTGTTTCTTATCCCATATAATATATAATATGGTGTGAAAAATGCACCAATTTTGGAGATGGAATGGCCAGCTGAAAGGGGTTGGAGGAGGCTGGATTTTTTATCACCATGTGTCCATGCCCTGATGGCTAACATACATGCTGTTAAATTATTCTGTGTGTCCTGATGGTTTAGAATATTTACCAACTTGTCAATTAGTGACATGGCAAGTCTCTTCCTTCAAGTGTTGAAGTTCCTGAACCATCAGGTGTTCAACTTCTTTAATAATGGCTTAATGGGGTGAGACAATGGAAGAATATGTCACCAATGGCTAAAATGTCCAGTAGCCTAATTTGCTAATAATAGAAAGTGGAGAGACAGATTTAAGAAGTTATTGAAATCATCTGTTTGCAATATTAACCATTAAAAAAGTGGTCAGATCCTCGGAAAGATCAAGTGTTTCTTTATGAGGTGATTTAACTTTCTTTTTGGTTTTATTAATGTATGCATTAGGTCTTGTGTACTGTATAGGCTTTTCTGATCCATCAGATGTTCAACTTCGTTAAACTAGCTAAATGTGGTGAGACAATGGAAGAATTTCTCATCAATGGGTAAACGACGAGTAGCACAATTCACAAATACTGGAAAGAGGAGAGACAAATTTAGGCATTTCTGGACATCATCTATTGGCACAACTTGCCCTTAGAGAGTGGCCAAATCTTCCTTAAGATCAATTTCCACTAATAAGGTGCGTTCTATTGTCCTTTTGGTTTGTTTGAAGAAGGTTTTAGTTTTTCTGAACTGTGTTGGATTTTCTGAACCATCAGGTGCTTTATTGTTTCTTATCCCATATAATATATAATACTGGTGTGAAAAATGCACCAATTTTGGAGATGGAATGGCCAGCTGAAAGGGGTTGGAGGAGGCTGGATTTTTTATCACCATGTGTCCATGCCCTGATGGCTAACATACATGCTGTTAAATTATTCTGTGTGTCCTGATGGTTTAGAATATTTACCAACTTGTCAATTAGTGACATGGCAAGTCTCTTCCTTCGTGTGTTGAAGTTCTGAAACCATCAGGTGTTCAACTTCTTTAAGAATGGCTTAATGGGGTGAGACAATGGAAGAATATGTCACCAATGGCTAAAATGTCCAGTAGCCTAATTTGCTAATAATGGAAGTGGAGAGACAGATTTATTGAAATCATCTGTTTGCAATATTAACCATTAAAAAGTGGTCAGATCCTCGGAAAATCAAGTGTTTCTTTATGAGCTGATTTAACTTTCTTTTTGGTTTTATTAATGTATGCATTAGGTCTTGTGTACTGTGTAGGCTTTTTTGATCCATCAGATGTTCAACTTCTTTAAACTAGCTAAATGTGGTGAGACAATAGGAGGAATTTCTCATCAATGGGTAAATGGCCAGTAGCACAATTCACAAATGCTGGAAAGAGGAGAGACAGATTTAGGCATTTCTGGACATCATCTATTGGCACAATTTATCCTTAGAGAGTAGTTAAATCTTCAGAAAGATCAAATTCCTTCTAAAAAGTTGCTTTTATTTTCCTTCCGGATTTTTGAGAAAGTATTAGTTTTTCTGAACTGTGTTGGATTTTCTGAACCATCGGGTGCTTTATTGTTTCTTATCCCATATAATATATGATCTTGGTGTGAAAAATGCACCAATTTTGGAGATGGAATGGCTAGCTGAAAGGGGTTGGAGGAGGCTGGATTTTTTATCACCATGTGTCCATGCCCTGATGACTAACATACATGTTGTTAAATTAGTCTGTATGTCCTGATGGTTTAGAATATTTACCAACTTGTCAATTAGTGACATGGCAAGTCTCTTCCTTCGTGTGTTGAAGTTTGAGAACCATCAGGTGTTCAACTTCTTTAAGAATGGCTTAATAGGGTGAGACAATGGAAGAATATGTCACCAATGGCTAAAATGTCCAGTAGCCTAATTTGCTAATAATGGAATGTGGAGAGACAGATTTAAGAAGTTTTTGACATCATCTTTTGCAACACTAAACATTAGAAAGTGGTCAGATCCTCTGAAAGATCAAGTGTTTCTTTATGAGGTGATTTAACTTTCTTTTTGGTTTTATTAATGTATGCATTAGGTCTTGTGTACTGTGTAGGCTTTTCTGATCCATCAGATGTTCAATTTCTTTAAACTGGCTAAATGTGGTGAGACAATGGAAGAAGTTCTCATCCATGGGTAAAAGGCCACTAGCACAATTCACAAATGCTGGAAAGAGAAGAGACAGATTTAGGCATTTCTGGACATCATCTATTGGGCCCAACTTGCCCTTAGAGAGTGGCCAAATCTTCCTTAAGATCAAATTCCCACTAATAAGGTGCATTTATTTTCCTTTTGGTTTTTTTGAAGAAGGTATTAGTTTTTCTGAACTGTGTTGGATTTTCTGAACCACGGGTGCTTTATTGTTTCTATCCCATATAATATATGATATGGGTGTGAAAAATGCACCAATTTTGGAGATGGAATGGCCAGCTGAAAGGGGTTGGAGGAGGTGGATTTTTTTATCCCAATGTGTCCATGCCCTGATGGCTAACATCATGTTGTAAATTAGTCTGTATGTCCTGATGGTTTAGAATATTTACCAACTTGTCAATTAGTGACATGGCAAGTCTCTTCCTTCGTGTGTTGAAGTTTCAGAACCATCAGGTGTTCAATTTCTTTAAGAATGGCTTAATAGGGTGAGACAATGGAAGAATATGTCAGCAATGGCTAAAATGTCCAGTAGCCTAATTTGCTAATAATGGAATGTAGAGAGACAGATTTAAGAAGTTATTGACATCATCTGTTTGCAATATTAACCATTAAAAAGTGGTCAGATCCTCGGAAAGATCAAGTGTTTCTTTATGAGGTGATTTAACTTTCTTTTTGGTTTTATTAATGTATGCATTAGGTCTTGTGTACTGTGTAGGCTTTTCTGATCCATCAGATGTTCAACTTCTTTAAACTGGCTAAATGTGGTGAGACAATGGAAGAAGTTCTCATCCATGGGTAAATGGCCAGTAGCACAATTCACAAATGCTGGAAAGAGGAGAGACAGATTTAGGCCAGGGGCGGAACTACCGTGGTGCAGCTGGTGCAGCTGCACCAGGGCCCCGACCAGCTAGGGGGCCCCTGGAGCTCCAGCGGCAGTTCCGTTTCCCTGACTGGCCCTGCGCGAGATCCCCCGGGGGCCCCGACACTTTGGGGCCAAACCCACTAAGCCCCGCCCTCCCGGGCGCTGTAGGGGGGCCCGGACGCAAAGGGGGGGCCCACTGGTCCCCTGAGCGTCCCCACATGTACTAGGGGGCATGGGCGTACCCAGCGTGGGGCAGGTGCCCCCCCAAGAGGCTGCCCCCCCAAGAGGCTGCCCCGGATGAGCGTGGCACTGTGCGCACCCGCCCTGGCACCTACTGTAGTACTGTGAGGCTTTTTTTGTGCCAGAACGGCCGCCGCCGCCGCCCCCCCCCCCCACCCTCTTTGGGAGTGAAAGCACTGTCTCCCGGCCGAGTGCAGTGCTGAGTGAGGGGTCAGACTCAGTGCTGCTGAGGGCGGACTCCAGAGGATCGGGCGGGAGCCGGCCGCACAGTGTCAGCGGTGAACGGACGGCAGAGGAGAAGGAGACGAAGAGATGACAGCAGAAGAGAGCAGGTGGTGAGTGGCCCCAAGGAAAGAAAGTGCAGTGTGCTGTGCAGAGTGACAGTTTGTGCAATGTGTGTGTGTGTGTGCAATGTGTGTGTGTGTGTGTGTGTGCAATGTGTGTGTGTGTGTGCAATGTGTGTGTGTGTGTGTGTGTGTGCAATGTGTGTGTGCAATGTGTGTGTGTGTGCAATGTGTGTGTGTGTGTGTGTGTGTGCGCAATGTGTGTGTGTGTGCAATGTGTGTGTGTGCGCAATGTGTGTGTGTGCGCAATGTGTGTGTGTGTGTGTGTGCAATGCTACACAGTGCACGCTGCAGTGCCGGCCCCGGGAGCAGAAGAGCCTGTGCAGCTGCCCTGTGGACTGTGGGGGGCTGGAGGCAGAGACAGAGCAGCCGGAGGATCACAGTGAGTGTAAAATAAATGTAATGTAAATAAAGATAAAGTTGGCTGCACTGTGCTTGTGATGGAGGCCTCCAGCCTCCGTCCTCCTGTGCTCACCCTCCAGCCTCTGTCCTCCTGCCCTCACCCCTCCAGCCTCCGTCCTCCTGCCCTCACCCCTCCAGCCCCTGTCCTCCTGCCCTCACCCCTCCAGCCTCTGTCCTCCTGCCCTCACCCCTCCAGCCTCTGTCCTCCTGCGCTCACCCCTCCAGCCTCTGTCCTCCTGCGCTCACCCCTCCAGCCTCTGTCCTCCTGCGCTCACCCCTCCAGCCTCTGTCCTCCTGCGCTCACCCCTCCAGCCTCTGTCCTCCTGCGCTCACCCCTCCAGCCTCTGTCCTCCTGCGCTCACCCCTCCAGCCTCTGTCCTCCTGCGCTCACCCCTCCAGCCTCTGTCCTCCTGCCCTCACCCCACCAGCCTCTGTCCTCCTGCCCTCACCCCACCAGCCTCTGTCCTCCTGCCCTCACCCCACCAGCCTCTGTCCTCCTGCCCTCACCCCACCAGCCTCTGTCCTCCTGCCCTCACCCCACCAGCCTCTGTCCTCCTGCCCTCACCCCACCAGCCTCCGTCCTCCTGCCCTCACCCCACCAGCCTCCGTCCTCCTGCGCTCACCCCCCAGCCTTCATCCTGGTCTAACCGCCTGCCCACCATATACTGTGCTGCTAACCACTGAGCCATCATACTTTGCTAACCACAGAGACATCGCGCAGTGCTAACCACTGAGCCACCGTACAGTGCTAACCACTGAGCCACTATACAGTGCTAACCACTGATCCACCGTATACAGTGCTAACCACTGAGCCATCGTATACAGTGCTAACCACTGAGCCGAGCCACCGTATACAGTGCTAACCACTGAGCCACCATATACAGTACTAACCACTGAGCCACCGTATACAGTGCTAACCACTGAGCCACCATATACAGTGCTAACCACTGAGCCACCGTATACAGTGCTAACCACTGAGCCACCATATACAGTGCTAACCACTGAGCCACCATATACAGTGCTAACCACTGAGCCAACATACAGTGCTAACCACTGAGCCACCATATACAGTGCTAACCACTGAGCCACCATATACAGTGCTAACCACTGAGCCACCATACAGTGCTTACCACTGAGTCACCATACAGTGCTAACCACTGAGCCACCATATACAGTGCTAACCACTGAGCCACTATATACAGTGCTAACCACTGAGCCACCATATACAGTGCTAACCACTGAGCCACCATACGCAGTGCTAACCACTGAGCCACCGTACAGTGCTAACCACTGAGCCACCGTACTGCGAGTGTATGCCCCTGCGAGTGTATGCCCCTGTGCGTGTATGCCTCCCCCCTGAAAATAAGACAGGGTGCAACGTTCAGAGCAAATATATTAAATATATTAATCTCGCCCGGCCCCTGACAGCAGCCCGCCCATGTCATATACAGCCCCCGGCCCCCATAGGGCTCCCCAGTGGAGCAATAAGTCTGATGGGCACAGGTGCGCAATGTAGGCCCCCCACCTTCCGCGTGCACGTTGGTCAGATGTATGGGCCCCGTGTAACATTCTAAATCCTATACTCACAAATTGACCCCTCTCCCCCTTCATTATGTATTAATGTCCCTTATCCTGCTGTATATGGTCCTCCTCCTGGAATATGGCCTTTATCGTGGTATATATGTCCCCCATCATGGTTTATATGGTCCTCCTCCTCAGCCACCATAGTCCTCCAATTATTATAATGCATCCCCACATTCCTTCATACATTACAATGTATTCCCATAGTCCTCTATGTATTATAATTCACCCCATAGTCCCCCATTCATAAGGTACCCCCATAGTCATCCAATTATCATAATGCAACCCCACTATCTAGTAACCCCTCTATATAGTATAATGTAGCCTCATATGCCTCCATACATTATAATGCACCTCCATACAGTATAATGCACTCCTATAGTTCTCCATATAGTATAATTCACCCCCATAATTCTCCATATAGTATAATTCACCCATAGTCCTCTATACAGTATAATGCACCATCAATAGTCCCCCATGTAGTATAATGCACCCCCATTGCCCTCCACACATTGCACTCATCAGAGTTTCACCCCAGTGTGTCCGTACCCTAATACTAAAATCCATATAGTAATCCTACTGGTGTGGGGAGGGTTTATGGCTCAGTTAGTACACTCCATACTTCATGGTATGAGGGGTTTATGGCTCAGTTTGTACACTCCATACTTCTTGTTATTAACCAGTTAATGCTCTCTTGTCCACCGCACTGCAGTGTCAAAAAAGGACGACAGCGAGACAGACAGCAACATGGCATCAGAGAGCCCCTGACCTCGAAATAGAAGATCCTCAGATCCCGGTATTGTGACATAATATTAAGAATAAAGGTTTTTTGCATTTATATTACATTATGAACTCCACAGCACGGCGGCGAAAATTGCTCCGGCCCTCCTTCACTCCTGCTTGTTGCCATACACTGGGGTTGTGCAGAGGTGGCAATTGCACCCCTTCTCTTTGTGTTTTAGTATAGTAGTTATATTTTTGTATATAGGGGCAGACAGTGTATGCTATGTATACTTCCAGATTATCAACAACCAAAGTGGCGGCAAATTTTCAACCGCCCAGGGCGCCACAAACAGTTGCTACGCCGCTGGCTGTGCTGCACACCCGCGGCACTATTCTGGCACTGAGATCCAGGAGGGGGGGCCCCAAAAAATTTCTTGCACCAGGGCCCACTACAGTCTGGGTCCGCCCCTGATTTAGGCATTTCTGGACATCATCTATTGGCACAACTTGCCCTTAGAGAGTGGCCAAATCTTCCTTAAGATCAATTTCCCACTAATAAGGTGCGTCTATTGTCCTTTTGGTTTTTTTGAAGAAGGTTTTAGTTTTTCTGAACTGTGTTGGATTTTCTGAACCATCAGGTGCTTTATTGTTTCTTATCCCATATAATATATAATATTGGTGTGAAAAATGCACCAATTTTGGAGATGGAATGGCCAGCTGAAAGGGGTTGGAGGAGGCTGGATTTTTTATCACCATGTGTCCATGCCCTGATGGCTAACATACATGCTGTTAAATTATTCTGTGTGTCCTGATGGTTTAGAATATTTACCAACTTGTCAATTAGTGACATGGCAAGTCTCTTCCTTCGTGTGTTGAAGTTCCTGAACCATCAGGTGTTCAACTTCTTTAAGAATGGCTTAATGGGGTGAGACAATGGAAGAATAAGTCACCAATGGCTAAAATGTCCAGTAGCCTAATTTGCTAATAATGGAAAGTGGAGAGACAGATTTATTGAAATCATCTGTTTGCAATATTAACCATTAAAAAGTGGTCAGATCCTCGGAAAAATCAAGTGTTTCTTTATGAGGTGATTTAACTTTCTTTTTGGTTTTATTAATGTATGCATTAGGTCTTGTGTACTGTGTAGGCTTTTTTGATCCATCAGATGTTCAACTTCTTTAAACTAGCTAAATGTGGTGAGACAATAGAGGAATTTCTCATCAAATGGGTAAATGGCCAGTAGCACAATTCACAAATGCTGGAAAGAGGAGAGACAGATTTATGCATTTCTGGACATCATCTATTGGCACAATTTATCCTTAGAGAGTGGTTAAATCTTCAGAAAGATCAAATTCCCCCTAAAAAGTTGCTTTTATTTTCCTTCCGGATTTCTTGAGAAAAGTATTAGTTTTTCTGAACTGTGTTGGATTTTCTGAACCATCGGGTGCTTTATTGTTTCTTATCCCATATAATATATGATATTGGTGTGAAAAATGCACCAATTTTGGAAATGGAATGGCCAGCTGAAAGGGGTTGGAGGAGGCTGGATTTTTTATCACCATGTGTTCATGCCCTGATGGCTAACATACATGTTGTTAAATTATTCTTTGTGTCCTGATGGTTTAGAATATTTACTAACTTGTCAATTAGTGACTTGGCAAGTCTCTTCCTTTTTTGTGTTGAAGTTTCAGATCCATCAGGTGTTCAACTTCTTCAAGACTGGTTTAATGGAGTGAGACAATGTGTCCGACCAGGGTGCAGAGTGTCCGACCAAAGTGCAGAGTGTCCGACCAAAGTGCAGAGTGTCGGACCAGGGTGCAGAGTGTCCGACCAGGGTGCAGAGTGTCCGGACCAGAGTGCAGAGTGTCCGGACCAGGGTGCAGAGTGTCGTACCAGGGTGCAGAGTGTCGGACCAGGGTGCAGAGTGTCGGACCACAGTGCAGAGTGTCGGACCAAAGTGCAGAGTGTCCGACCAAGGTGTAGAGTGTCCGACCAGGGTGCAGTGTCGGACCTGGGTGCAAAGTGTCGGACCAGGGTGCAGAGTGTCGGACCAGGGTACAGAATGCCCGACCAGGGTGCAGAGTATCGGACCAGGGTGCAGAGTGTCCGATCAAAGTGCAGAGTGTCCGACCAAAGTGCAGAGTGTCTGACCAAGGTGCAGAGTGTCCGACCAAAGTGCATAGTGTCCGACCAAAGTGCAGAGTGTCGGAACAGGGTTCAGAGTGTCCGACCAAAGTGCAGAGTGTCCGACCAAAGTGCAGAGTGACCGACCAAAGTGCAGAGTGTCCGACCAGGGTGCAGAGTGTCCGACCAGGGTGCAGAGTGTCGACCAGGGTGCAGAGTGTCCGACCAAAGTGCAGAGTGTCCGACCAAAGTGCAGAGTGACCGACCAAAGTGCAGAGTGTCGGACCTGGGTGCAGAGTGTCGGACCTGGGTGCAGAGTGTCGGACCAGGGTGCAGAGTTTCGGACCAGGGTGCAGAGTGTCGACCAGGGTGAAGAGTGTCGGACCAGGGTGCAGAGTGTCGGACCAGGGCGCAGAATGTCGGTCCAGGGTGCTATGTGTCGGAACCGGGAGCAAAGTGTCCCGACCAGGGTGCAGAGTGTCGGACCAGGGTGCAGAGTGTCGGACCAAAGTGCAGAGTATCGGACGAGAGTGCAGAGTGTCCGACCAAATTGCAGAGTGTCCGACCAGGGTGCAATGTCGGACCAGGGTGCAGGGTGTCGTACCAGGGCGCAGAATGTCGGACCAGGGTGCAGAGTGTCGGAACCGGGAGCAAAGTGTCCAGACCAGGGTGCAGAGTGTCGGACCAGGGTGCAGAGTGTCGGACTAGGGTGTAGAGTGTCGGAGCAAAGTGCAGAGTGTCGGACCAGGGTGCAGAGTGTCGGACCAGGGTGCAAAGTGTCGGACCAGAGTGCAGAGTGTCCGGACCAGGGTGCAGAGTGACCGGACCAGGGTGCAGAGTGTCGGACAAGGGTGCAGAGTGTCCGACAAAGTGCAGAGTGTCGGACCAGGGTGCAGAGTGTCAGACCAGGGTGCAGAGTGTCGGAACAGGGTGCAGAGTGTTGGACCAGGGTGCAGAGTGTCAGACCAGGGTGCAGAGTGTCGGACCAAGTTGCAGAGTGTCGGACCAGGGTGCAGAGTGTCGGACCAGGTTGCAGAGTAATAGACCAGGGTGCAGAGTAATAGACCAGGGTGCAGAGTGTCCGACCAGGGTGCAGAGTGTCCGACCAGGGTACAGAGTGTCCGACCAAAGTGCAGAGTGTCCGACCAAAGTGCAGAGTGTCCGACCAAAGTGCAGAGTGTCGGAACAGGGTTCAGAGTCTCCGATCATAGTGCAGAGTGTCTAGCCCTTAGGGAGTGGCCAGATCCTCAGAAAGAACAGATTTCCCCTTATAAGGTGCCTTTATTTTCCTTTTGGTTTTCCTGAGGTAGTTATTAGTTTTACTGAACTGTGTTGGATTTTCTGAACCATCGGGTGCTTTATTTTTTCTTATCCCATATAATTTATAATATTGGTGTGAAAAATGCACCAATTTTGGGGATGAAATGGCCAGCTGAAGGGGTTGGAGGAGGGTGGATCATTTATCACCATGTGTCCATGCCCTGATGGCTAACATACGTGTTGTTAAATTATTCTTTGTGTCCTGGTGGTTTAGAATATTTACCAACTTGTCAATTAGTGACTTGGCAAGTCTCTTCCTTTGTGTGTTGAAGTTTCAGATCCATCAGGTGTTCAACTTCTTTAAGACTGGTTTAATGGAGTGAGACAATGTGTCCGACCAGGGTGCAGAGTGTCCGACCAGGGTGCAGAGTGTCCGAACAAAGTGCAGAGTGTCCAACCAAAGTGCAGAGTGTCCGACCAGGGTGCAAAGTGTAGGACCAGGGTGCAGAGTGTCCGGACCAGGGTGCAGAGTGTCCGGACAAGGGTGCAGAGTGTCGTACCAGGGTGCAGAGTGTCGGACCACAGTGCAGAGTGTTGGACCAAAGTGCAGAGTGTCCGACCAAGGTGTAGAGTGTCCGACCAGGGTGCAGTGTCGGACCTGGGTGCAAAGTGTCGGACCAGGGTGCAGAGTGTCGGGCCAGGGTACAGAATGCCCGACCAGGGTGCAGAGTATCGGACCAGGGTGCAGAGTGTCCGATCAAAGTGCAGAGTGTCCGACCAAAGTGCAGAGTGTCCGACCAAAGTGCAGAGTGTCCGACCAAAGTGCAGAGTGTCCGACCAAAGTGCATAGTGTCCTACAAAAGTGCAGAGTGTCGAAACAGGGTTCAGAGTGTCCGACCAAAGTGCAGAGTGTGTCGGACCGGGTTGCAGAGTAATAGACCAGGGTGCAGAGTAATAGACCAGGGTGCAGAGTGTCCGACCAGGGTGCAGAGTGTCCGACCAGGGTACAGAGTGTCCGACCAAAGTGCAGAGTGTCCGACCAAAGTGCAGAGTGTCCGACCAAAGTGCAGAGTGTCGGAACAGGGTTCAGAGTGTCCGATCATAGTGCAGAGTGTCTAGCCCTTAGGGAGTGGCCAGATCCTCAGAAAGAACAGATTTCCCCTTATAAGGTGCCTTTATTTTCCTTTTGGTTTTCCTGAGGTAGTTATTAGTTTTACTGAACTGTGTTGGATTTTTGAACCATCGGGTGCTTTATTGTTTCTTATCCCATATAATTTATAATATTGGTGTGAAAAATGCACCAATTTTGGGGATGAAATGGCCAGCTGAAGGGGTTGGAGGAGGGTGGATCATTTATCACCATGTGTCCATGCCCTGATGGCTAACATACGTGTTGTTAAATTATTCTTTGTGTCCTGGTGGTTTAGAATATTTACCAACTTGTCAATTAGTGACTTGGCAAGTCTCTTCCTTTGTGTGTTGAAGTTTCAGATCCATCAGGTGTTCAACTTCTTTAAGACTGGTTTAATGGAGTGAGACAATGTGTCCGACCAGGGTGCAGAGTGTCCGACCAGGGTGCAGAGTGTCCGAACAAAGTGCAGAGTGTCCAACCAAAGTGCAGAGTGTCCGACCAGGGTTGCAAAGTGTAGGACCAGGGTGCAGAGTGTCACGGACCAGGGTGCAGAGTGTCCGGACAAGGGTGCAGAGTGTCGTACCAGGGTGCAGAGTGTCGGACAAGTGCAGAGTGTCGGACCCAAGTGCAGATTGTCGGACCAAAGTGCAGAGTGTCCGACCAAGGTGTAGAGTGTCCGACCAGGGTGCAGTGTCGGACCTGGGTGCAAAGTGTCGGACCAGGGTGCAGAGTGTCGGGCCAGGGTACAGAATGTCCCGACCAGGGTGCAGAGGGATCGGACCAGGGTGCAGAGTGTCCGATCAAAGTGCATGAGTGTCCGACCAAAGTGCAGAGAGTGTCCGACCAAAGTGCAGAGTGTCCGACCAAAGTGCAGAGTGTCCGACCAAAGTGCATAGTGTCCTACCAAAGTGCAGAGTGTCGAAACAGGGTTCAGAGTGTCCGACCAAAGTGCAGAGTGTCCGACCAAAGTGCAGAGTGTCCGACCAAAGTGCAGAGTGTCCGACCAGGGTGCAGAGTGTCCGGCCAGGGTGCAGAGTGTCCGACCAAAGTGCAGAGTGTCCGACCAAAGTGCAGAGTGTTCGACCAAAGTGCAGAGTGTTGGACCATGGGTGCAGAGGTGTCGGACCAGGGTGCAGAGTGTCCGGACCAGGGTGCAGAGTGTCCGGACCAGGGTGCAGAGTGTCCGGACCAGGGTGCAGAGTGTCGGACCAGGGTGCAGAGTGTCGGACCAAAGTGCAGAGTGTCGGACGAAAGTGCAGAGTGTCCGACCAAATTGCAGAGTGTCCGACCAGGGTGCAGTGTCGGACCAGGGTGCAGGGTGTCGGACCAGGGCGCAGAATGTCGGACCAGGGTGCAGAGTGTCAGAACAGGGAGCAAAGTGTCCGGACCAGGGTGCAGAGTGTCGGTCCAGGGTGCAGAGTGTCGGACCAGGGTGCAAAGTGTCGGACCAGGGTGCAGAGTGTCGGACCAAAGTGCAGAGTGTCGGACCAGGGTGCAGAGTGTCGGTCCAGGGTGCAAAGTGTCGGACCAGAGTGCAGAGTGTCCGGACCAGGTTGCAGAGTGTCCGGACCAGGGTGCAGAGTGTCGGCCCAGGGTGCAGAGTGTCCGACAAAGTGCAGAGTGTCGGACCAGGGTGCAGAGTGTCAGACCAGGCTGCAGAGTGTCGGTCCAGGGTGCAGCGTGTCGGACCAGGGTGCAGAGTGTCGGACCAGGGTGCAGAGTGTCGGACCAGGATGCAGAGTGTCGGACCAGGGTGCAGAGTAATAGACCAGGGTGCAGAGTGTCCGACCAGGGTTGCAGAGTGTCCGACCAGGGTGCAGAGTGTCCGACCAGGGTACAGAGTGTCCGACCAAAGTGCAGAGTGTCCGATCAAAGTGCAGAGCGTCTGAACGGGGTTCAGAGTGTCCGATCATAGTGCAGAGTGTCTAGCCCTTAGGGAGTGGCCAGATCCTCACAAAGAACAGATTTCTCCTTATAAGGTGCCTTTATTTTCCTTTTGGTTTACCTGAGGTAGTTATTAGTTTTACTGAACTGTGTTGGATTTTCTGAACCATCGGGTGCTTTATTGTTTCTTATCCCATATAATTTATAATATTGGTGTGAAAAATGCACCAATTTTGGGGATGAAATGGCCAGCTGAAGGGGTTGGAGGAGGATGGATCATTTATCACCATGTGTCCATGCCCTGATGGCTAACATACATGTTGTTAAATTATTCTTTGTGTCCTGGTGGTTTAGAATATTTACCAACTTGTCAATTAGTGACTTGGCAAGTCTCTTCCTTTGTGTGTTGAAGTTTCAGATTCATCAGGTGTTTAACTTCTTTAAGACTGGTTTAATGGAGTGAGACAATGTGTCCGACCAGGGTGCAGAGTGTCCGACCAGGGTGCAGAGTGTCCGAAACAAAGTGCAGAGTGTCCGACCAAAGTGCAGAGATGTCGGTCCAGGGTGCAGAGTGTCCGACCAGGGTGCAAGGTGTAGGACCAGGGTGCAGAGTGTCCGGACCAGGGTGCAGAGTGTCGTACCAGGGTGCAGAGTGTCGTACCAGGGTGCAGAGTGTCGTACCAGGGTGCAGAGTGTCGGACCACAGTGCAGAGTGTCGGACCACAGTGCAGAGTGTCCGACCAAAGTGCAGAGTGTCCGACCAAGGTGTAGAGTGTCCGACCAGGGTGCAGTGTCGGACCTGGGTGCAAAGTGTCGGACCAGGGTGCAGAGTGTCGGACCAGGGTACAGAATGCCCGACCAGGGTGCAGAGTATCGGTCCAGGGTGCAGAGTGTCCGATCAAAGTGCAGAGTGTCCGACCAAAGTGCAGAGTGTCCGACCAAAGTGCAGAGTGTCTGACCAAAGTGCAGAGTGTCCGACCAAAGTGCAGAGTGTCCGACCAAAGTGCAGAGTGTCGGAACAGGGTTCAGAGTGTCCGACCAAAGTGCAGAGTGTCCGACCAAAGTGCAGAGTGTCCGACCAAAGTGCAGAGTGTCCGACCAGGGTGCAGGGTGTCCGACCAGGGTGCAGAGTGTCCGACCAAAGTGCAGAGTGTCCGACCAAAGTGCAGAGTGTCGGACCTGGGTGTAGAGTGTCGGACCTGGGTGCAGAGTGTCGGAACAAAGTGCAGAGTGTCGGACGAGAGTGCAGAGTGTCCGACCAAATTGCAGAGTGTCCGACCAGGGTGCAGTGTCGGACCAGGGTGCAGGGGGTCGGACCAGGGCGCAGAATGTCGTCCCTGGGTGCAGAGTGTCGGAACCGGGAGCAAAGTGTCCGGACCAGGGTGCAGAGTGTCAGGCCAGGGTGCAGAGTGTCGGAGCAAAGTGCAGAGTGTCGGACCAGGGTGCAGAGTGTCGGACCAGGTTGCAGAGTGTCGGACCAGAGTGCAGAGTGTCGGACCAGGGTGCAGAGTGTCGGACCTGGGTGCAGAGTGTCGGGCCAGGTGTGCAGAGTGTCGGAGCAAAGTGCAGAGTGTCGGACCAGGGTGCAGAGTGTCGGACCAGAGTGCAGAGTGTCCGGACCAGGTTGCAGAGTGTCGGAGCAAAGTGCAGAGTGTCGGTCCAGGGTGCAGAGTGTCGGACCAGGGTGCAGAGTGTCGGACCAGAGTGCAAAGTGTCGGACCAGAGTGCAGAGTGTCCGGACCAGGGTGCAGAGTGTCGTACCAGGGTGCAGAGTGTCGGACCACAGTGCAGAGTGTCGGACCAAAGTGCAGAGTGTCGGACCAAAGTGCAGAGTGTCGGACCAAAGTGCAGAGTGTCCGACCAAAGTTCAGAGTGTCCGACCAAAGTGCAGAGTGTCCGACCAAAGTGCAGAGTGTCCGACCAAAGTGCAGAGTGTCGGAACAGGGTTCAGAGTGTCCGACCAAAGTGCAGAGTGTCCGACCAAAGTGCAGAGTGTCCGACCAGGGTGCAGGGTGTCCGACCAGGGTGCAGAGTGTCCGACCAAAGTGCAGAGTGTCCGACCAAAGTGCAGAGTGTCGGACCTGGGTGCAGAGTGTCGGACCTGGTTGCAGAGTGTCGGACCTGGTTGCAGAGTGTCGGAACAAAGTGCAGAGTGTCGGACGAGAGTGCAGAGTGTCCGACCAAATTGCAGAGTGTCCGACCAGGGTGCAGTGTCGGACCAGGGTGCAGGGTGTCGGACCAGGGCGCAGAATGTCGTCCCTGGGTGCAGAGTGTCGGAACCGGGAGCAAAGTGTCCGGACCAGGGTGCAGAGTGTCGGGCCAGGGTGCAGAGTGTCGGACCAGGGTGCACAGTGTCGGACCAGGGTGCAGAGTGTCGGACCAGGGTGCAAAGTGTCGGACCAGAGTGCAGAGTGTCCGGACCAGGGTGCAGAGTGTCGTACCAGGGTGCAGAGTGTCGGACCACAGTGCAGATTGTCGGACCAAAGTGCAGAGTGTCGGACCAAAGTGCAGAGTGTCCGACCAAGGTGTAGATTGTCGGACCAGGGTGCAGAGTGTCGGACGAGAGTGCAGAGTGTCCGACCAAATTGCAGAGTGTCCGACCAGGGTGCAGTGTCGGACCAGGGTGCAGGGTGTCGGACCAGGGCGCAGAATGTCGTCCCTGGGTGCAGAGTGTCGGAATCGGGAGCAAAGTGTCCGGACCAGGGTGCAGAGTGTCGGACCAGGGTGCAGAGTGTCCGGCCAGGGTGCAGAGTGTCGGAGCAAAGTGCAGAGTGTCGGACCAGGGTGCAGAGTGTCGGACCAGGGTGCAAAGTGTCCGGACCAGGGTGCAGAGTGTCGGACCAGGGTGCAAAGTGTCGGACCAGAGTGCAGAGTGTCCGGACCAGGTTGCAGAGTGTCGGAGCAAAGTGCAGAGTGTCGGACCAGGGTGCAGAGTGTCGGACCAGGGTGCAAAGTGTCGGACCAGAGTGCAGAGTGTCCGGACCAGGGTGCAGAGTGTCCGGACCAGGGTGCAGAGTGTCGGACCAGGGTGCAGAGTGTTGGCCCAGGGTGCAGAGTGTCGGACCAGGGTGCAGAGTGTCGGCCCAGGGTGCAGAGTGTCGGCCCAGGGTGCAGAGTGTCGGACCAGGATGCAGAGTGTCGGAACAGGGTGCAGAGTAATAGACCAGGGTGCAGAGTGTCCGACCAGGGTGCAGAGTGTCCGACCAGGGTACAGAGTGTCCGACCAAAGTGCAGAGTGTCTGACCAAAGTGCAGAGTGTCGGAACAGGGTTCAGAGTGTCCGATCATAGTGCAGAGTGTCTAGCCCTTAGGGAGTGGCCAGATCCTCAGAAAGAACAGATTTCCCCTTATAAGGTGCCTTTATTTTCCTTTTGGTTTTCCTGAGGTAGTTATTAGTTTTACTGAACTGTGTTGGATTTTCTGAACCATCGGGTGCTTTATTGTTTCTTATCCCATATAATTTATAATATTGGTGTGAAAAATGCACCAATTTTGGGGATGAAATGGCCAGCTGAAGGGGTTGGAGGAGGGTGGATCATTTATCACCATGTGTCCATGCCCTGATGGCTAACATACATGTTGTTAAATTATTCTTTGAGTCCTGGTGGTTTAGAATATTTACCAACTTGTCAATTAGTGACTTGGCAAGTCTCTTCCTTTGTGTGTTGAAGTTTCAGATCCATCAGGTGTTCAATTTCTTTAAGACTGGTTTAATGTAGTGAGACAATGTGTCTGACCAGGGTGCAGAGTGTCCGACCAGGGTGCAGAGTGTCCGACCAAAGTGCAGGGTGTCCAACCAAAGTGCAGAGTGTCCGACCAAAGTGCAGAGTGTCGGACCAGGGTCCAGAATGTCCGACCAGGGTGCAAAGTGTAGGACCAGGGTGCAGAGTGTCCGGACCAGGGTGCAGAGTGTCCAGACCAGGGTGCAGAGTGTCGTACCAGGGTGCAGAGTGTCGGACCAGGGTGCAGAGTGTCGGACCACAGTGCAGAGTGTCGGACCAAAGTGCAGAGTGTCCGACCAAGGTGTAGAGTGTCGGACCTGGGTGCAAAGTGTCGGACCAGGGTGCAGAGTGTCGGACCTGGGTACAGAATGCCATACTAGGGTGCAGAGTATCGGACCAGGGTGCAGAGTGTCCGATCAAAGTGCAGAGTATCGGACCAAAGTGCAGAGTGTCCGACCAAAGTGCAGAGTGTCCGACCAAAGTGCAGAGTGTCCGACCAAAGTGCAGAGTGTCGGAACAGGGTTCAGAGTGTCCGACCAAAGTGCAGAGTGTCCGACCAGGGTGCAGAGTGTCCGACCAGGGTGCAGAGTGTCCGACCAAAGTGCAGAGTGTCCGACCAAAGTGCAGAGTGTCGGACCTGGGTGCAGAGTGTCGGACCTGGGTGCAGAGTGTCGGACCTGGGTGCAGAGTGACGGACCTGGGTGCAGAGTGTCGGACCAGGGTACAGAGTGTCCGGACCAGTGTGCAGAGTGTCCGGACCAGGGTGCAGACTGTCGGACCAGAGTGCAGACTGTCGGACCAGGGTGCAGAGTGTCGGCCCAGGGTACAGAGTGTCGGACCAGGGTGCAAAGTGTCGGACCAGAGTGCAGAGTGTCCGGACCAGGTTGCAGAGTGTCCGGATCAGGGTGCAGAGTGTCGGATTAGGGTGCAGAGTGTGCGACCAAAGTGCAGAGTGTCGTACCAGGGTGCAGAGTGTCAGACCAGCGTGCAGAGTGTCCGATCAAAGTGCAGTGTTTAGCCCATGCAGAGTGGCCAGATCGTCAGAAAGAACAGATTTCCCATTATAAGGTGCCTTTATTTTCCTTTTGGTTTTCTTGATGTAGGTATTAGCTTTTCTGAACTGTGTTGGATTTTCTGAATCATCAGTTGCTTTATTGTTTCTTATCCCATATAATTTATAATACTGGTGTTAAAAATGCACCAATTTTGGAGATGGAATGGCCAGCTGAAGGGGTTGGAGGAGGCTGGATTTTTTATCACCATGTGTCCATGCCCTGATGGCTAACATACATGTTGTTAAATTATTCTGTGTGTCCTGATGGTGTAGAATATTTACCAACTTGTCAGTTAGTGACATGGCAAGTCTCTTCCTTCGTGTGTTGAAGTTTCAGAACCATCAGGTGTTCAACTTCTTTAAGAATGGCTTAATAGGGTGAGACAATGGAAGAATATGTCACCAATGGCTAAAATGTCCAGTAGCCTAATTTGCTAATAATGGAATGTGGAGAGACAGATTTAAGAAGTTATTGACATCATCTGTTTGCAACACTAAACATTAAAAAGTGGTCAAATCCCAGGAAAGATCAAGTGTTTCTTTATGAGGTGATTAAACTTTCTTTTTGGTTTTATTAATGTATGCATTAGGTCTTGTGTACTGTGTAGGCTTTTTTGATCCATCAGATGTTCAACTTCTTTAAACTAGCTAAATGTGGTGAGACAATAGAAGAATTTCTCATCAATGGGTAAAAGGCCAGTAGCACAATTCACAAATGCTGGAAAGAGGAGAGACAGATTTAGGCATTTCTGGACATCATCTATAGGCACAACTTGCCCTTAGAGAGTGGCCAAATCTTCCTTAAGATCAAATTCCCACTTATAAGGTGCGTTTATTTTCCTTTTGGTTTTTTTGAAGAAGGTATTAGTTTTTCTGAACTGTGTTGGATTTTCTGAACCATCGGGTGCTTTATTGTTTCTTATCCCATATAATATATGATATTGGTGTAAAAAATGCACCAATTTTGGAGATGGAATGGCCAGCTGAGAGGGGTTGGAGGAGGCTGGATTTTTTATCACCATGTGTCCATGCCCTGATGGCTAACATACATGTTGTTAAATTATTCTTTGTGTCCTGATGGTTTAGAATATTTACCAACTTATCAATTAATGACATGGTAAGTCTCCTCCTTCGTGTGTTGAGGTTTCAGAACCATCAGTTATTCAACTTCATAAAGAATGGCTTAATGAGTTGAGACAATGGAAGACTATGTCATCAATGGCTAAAAAGTCCAGTAGCTTAATTGGCTAATGGTGGAATGTGGAGAGACAAATTTAAGATGTTGTTGACATCATCTATTTGCAACACTAACCATTGGAGAATGGTCAGATCCTTGGAAAAATCAGGTGTTTCCTTATGAGGTGCCTTAATTTTAGAAGCGCGAGGAGTGCTGGACAGGAGTAGCGCGAGGAGCACGGGACAGGAGGAGTGCGAGGGGCGGGGGACAGGAGGAGCACAACAAGCGCGGGACAGGAGGAGCACTAGGGGCACGGGACAGGAGCGCGGGACAGGAGGAACGTGAGGAGTGTGGAACAGGAGCGCAAGGAGTGAGGGACAGGAGGAGCATGAGGAGCGCGGGACAGAAGGAGCGCGAGGGGCACGGGACAGAAGGAGCGCGAGGAGCGCAGGACAGTATGAGCGCAGGAGAGGAGGAGCGCGGGACAGTATGAGCGCGGGACAGTATGAGCGTGGGACAGGAGGAGCGCTGGACAGGAGGAGCGCGAGGGGCGCTGTACATTAGGAGCGCGAAGGGTGCGGGACAGAAGGAGCGCGGGACAGAAGGAGCGCGAGGAGCGTGGGACAGGAGGAGTGCGAGGAGTGCGGGACAGGAGGATCACAGGACAGGAAGAGCGCGGGACAGGATCAGAGCGGGATAGGAGGAGTGCGGGACTGGAGGAGCGCGAGAGAGGAGGAGCGCGAGGAGCGCATGACAGGAGGAACGCAAAAAGCGCTGGACAGGAGGAGCGCTGGACAGGAGGAGAGCTGGACAGGAGGAGTGCGGGACAGGCGGAGTGCGGGCCAGAAGGAGTGCGGGACAGGAGGAGCGTGGGACAGGAGGAGCGCTAGGAGTGCGGGACAGGAGGATCGCGAGGAGCACGGGACAGGAGAAGCGCGAGGAGCGCGGGACAGGAGGAGCGTGAGGAACGCTGGACAGGAGGAGCGAGAAGAACACAAGACAGGAGGAGCACGGGACAGGAAGAGCGCGAGTAGCACGGGACAGGAGGAGCGCGAAGAGCGCGGGACAGGAGGAGCACGGGACAGGAGGAGTGTAAGGGACCGAGGACATTAGGAGCGCGAGGAGCGCGGGACAGGAGAAGCGCAGGACAAGAGGATCGCGAGGAGCGTGGGACAGGAGCGCAAGGAGTGAGGGACAGGAGGAGCACAAGGAGCGTGGGACAGGAAGAGCGCGAGGAGCGCGGGACAGGAGTGCGAGGAGCGTGGGACAGGAGGAGCGTGAGGAGCGTGGGGCAGGAGGAGCGCGAGGGGCACAGGACAGAAGGAGCGTGAGGAGCACAGGACAGGAGGAGCGCGGGACAGGAGGAGCGCAGGACATGAGAAGCGCGGGACAGGAGGAGCGCGAGGGGCGCTGAACATTAGGAGCACGAAGGGTGCGAAACAGAAGGAGCGCGGCACAAGAGGAGCGCGAGGAGTGCGGGACAGGAGGATCGCAGTACAGGAAGAGCGCAGGACAGGATCAGAGCGGGACAGGAGGAGTGCGGGACAGGAGGAGCGCGGGAGAGGAGGAGCGCATGAAAGGAGGAACGCGAAAAGCGCTGGACAGGAGGAGCGCTGGACAGGAGGAGCGCGGGACAGGAGGAGCGCGGGCAAGAAGGAGTGCGGGACAGAAGGAGCGCGGGACAGGAGGTGCGCAAGGAGCGCGGGACAGGAGGAGCGCGAGGAACGCGAGACAGGAGGAGCGTGTGGAGCGCGGGAGAGGAGTAGCGCGAGGAGCACGGGACAGGAGGAGCGCGAGGAGCACGGGACAGGAGGAGCGCGAGGAGCTCGGGACAGGAGGAGCACGAAGAACGCGAGACAGGAGGAGCGCGGGACAGGAAGAGCGCGAGTAGCTCGGGACAGGAGGAGCGCGAAGAGCGCGGGACAGGAGGAGCGCGAAGAGCGCGGCACAGGAGGAGCACGGGACAGGAGGAGTGCAAGGGACCGAGGACAAGAGGAGCGCGGGACAGGAGAAGCGCAGGACAAGAGGAGCGCGAGGAGCATGGGACTGGAGGAGCACGAGGTCCTTTTGGTTTTCTTGATGTAGGTGTTAGCTTTTCTGAACTGTGTTGGATTTTCTGAACCATCAGGTGCTTTATTTTTCTTATCCCATATGATATATAATATTGGTGTGAAAAATGCACCAATTTTGGAGATGGAATGGCCAACTGAAGGGGTTGGAGGAGGCTGGATTTTTTATCACTATACAGTATGTCCATGCCCTGATAGCTAACATACATGTTGTTACATTATTCTTTGTGTCCTGATGGTTTAGAAAATCTACCAACTTGTCAAATAATGACATGTTAAGTCTCTTCCTTCGTGTGTTGAAGTTTCAGAATCGTCAAGGTGTTCAACTTCTTTAAGAATGGCTTAATAGGGTGAGACAATGGCAGAATTTCTAATTAATGGCTAAAAAGGTCAGTAGCCAAAATCACAAATTCTGGGATGTGGAGAGACATATTTAGGAATTTTTGGACATCATCCATATGCACATCTAGCTATTAGAGAGTGACCAGATCGTCAGAAAGTTCAGGTTTTCCCTTATAAGATGCCTTTATTTTCCTTTTGATTTTCTTGAGGTAGGTATTAGTTTTTCTGAACTGTGTTGGATTTTCTGAACCATCGGGTGCTTTATTGTTTCTCATCCCATATTATATATAATATTCGTGTGAAAAGTGCACCAATTTTGGAGATGGAATGGCCAGCTGAAGGGGTTGGAGGAGGCTGGATTTTTTATCACCATGTGTCCATGCCCTGATGGCTAACATAGATGTTGTTAAATTATTGTTTGTGTCCTGATGGTTTAGAATATTTACCAACTTATCAATTAATGACATGATAAGTCTCTTCCTTAGTGTGTTGAGGTTTCAGAACCATCAGTTATTCAACTTTATAAAGAATGGCTTAATGAGTTGAGACAATTGAAGACTATGTCATCAATGGCTAAAAAGTTCAGTAGCTTAATTGGCTAATGGTGGAATGTAGAGAGATAGATTTAAGATGTTGTTGACATCATTTATTTGCAACACTAACCATTGGAGAGTGGTCAGATCCTTGGAAAAATCAGGTGTTTCCTTATGAGGTGCCTTAATTTGAGGAGAGCGAGGAGCGCTGGACAGGAGTAGCGCGAGGAGCGAGGGACAGGAGGAGCGCGAGGGGCGCGGGACAGGAGGAGCGCTAGGGGCACGGGACAGGAGCGCGGGACAGGAGGAAGGCGAGGAGCGTGGGACAGGAGCGCAAGGAGTGAGGGACAGGAGGAGCACGAGGAGCGCGGGACAGGAAGAGCGTGAGGAGCATGGGACAGGAGGAGCGTGAGGAGCGCGGGACAGGAGGAGCGCGAGGGGCACGGGACAGGAGGAGCGCGGGAGAGGAGGAGCGCGGGAGAGTATGAGCGCAAGACAGTAGGAGCGCGGGACAGGAGGAGCGCGGGACAGGAGGAGCGCGAGGGGCGCTGGACATTAGGAGCGCGAAGGGTGCAGGACAGAAGGAGCGCGGGACAGGAGGAGCGCGAGGAGCGCGGGACAGGAGGATCGCAGGACAGGAAGAGCGCGGGACAGGATCAGAGCGGGACAGGATGAGTGCGGGACAGGAGGAGCGTGGGAGAGGAGGAGCGCATGAAAGGAGGAACGCAAAATGCGCTGGACAGGAGGAGCACTGGACAGGAGGAGCGCTGGACAGGAGAAGCGCTGGACAGGAGAAGCGCTGGACAGGAGGAGCGCGGGACAGGAAGAGCGCGGGCCAGAAGGAGTGCAGGACAGGAAGAGTGCGGGACAGGAGGAGCGCTAGGAGTGCTGGACAGGAGGATCGCGAGGAGCATGGGTCAAGAGGAGCATGGGACAGGCGGAGCGCGAGGAGCTTGGGACAGGAGGAGCGCGAGGAACGCAGGACAGGAAGAGGCGGGACAGGAGGAGTGCAAAGAGCGTGGGACAGGAGGAGCACGGGACAGGAGGAGTGCAAGGGACCAAGGACAGGAGGAGCGCAAAGAGCGCGGGACAGGAGAAGCGCAGGACAAGAGTAGCGCGGGGAGCACGGGACAGGAGGAGCGCGAGGGGCGCTGGACATTAGGAGCTTCGTGAAGGGTGCGGGACAGGAGGAGCGCGGGACAGGAGGAGCGCGAGAAGTGCGGGACATTAGGATCGAGAGACAGGAAGAGCGCGGGACAGGATCAGAGCGGGACAGGAGGAGTGCGGGACAGGAGGAGCGCGAGAGAGGAGGAGCACATGAAAGGAGGAACGCGAAAAGCGCTGGACAGGAGGAGCGCTGGACAGGAGGATCGCAGGACAGGAAGAGCGCGGGACAGGATCAGAGCGGGACAGGAGGAGTGCGGGACAGGAGGAGCGCGGGAGAGGAGGAGCGCATGAAAGGAGGAACGCGAAAAGCGCTGGACAGGAGGAGCGCAGGACAGGAGGAGCGCTGGACAGGAGGAGCGCGGGACAGGAGTAGCGTGGGCCAGAAGGAGTGCGGGACAGGAGGAGCGCGGGACAGGAGGAGCGCTAGGAGTGCGGGACAGGAGGATCGCGAGGAGCACTGGACAGGAGAAGCGCGAGGAGCGCGGGACAGGAGGAGCGCGAGGAACGCGGGACAGGAGGAGCACGTGGAGCGCGGGACAGGAGGAGCGTGAGGAGCACGCGACAGGAGGAGCGCGAGGAGCACGGGACAGGAGGAGCACGAGGAGCTCGGGACAGGAGGAGCACGAATAACGCAAGACAGGAGGAGCGCGGGACAGGAAGAGCGCGGGTAGCACGGGACAGGAGGAGCGCGAAGAGCGCGGGACAGGAGGAGCACGGGACAGGAGGAGTGCAAGGGACCGAGGACAGGAGGAGCGCGGGACAGGAGAAGCGCAGGAACAGGAGGAATGCAAGGGACTGAGGACAGGAGGAACGCAGGACAGGAAGAGCGCGGGACAGGAGGAGCGCGAAGAGCGCGGGACAGGAGGAGCACGGGACAGGAGGAGTGCAAGGGACCGAGGACAGGAGGAGCGCAAAGAGCGCGGGACAGGAGAAGCGCAGGACAAGAGTAGCGCGGGGAGCACGGGACAGGAGGAGCGCGAGGGGCGCTGGACATTAGGAGAGTGAAGGGTGCGGGACAGAAGGAGCGTGGGACAGGAGGAGCGCGGGACAGGAGGAGCGCGAGATGTGCGGGACAGGAGGATCGAAGGACAGGAAGAGCGCGGGACAGGATCAGAGCGGGACAGGAGGAGTGCGGGACAGGAGGAGCGCGGGAGAGGAGGAGCGCATGAAAGGAGGAACGCGAAAAGCGCTGGACAGGGGGAGCGCTGGACAGGAGGATCGCAGGACAGGAAGAGCGCGGGACAGGATCAGTGCGGGACAGGAGGAGTGTGGGACAGGAGGAGCGCGGGAGAGGAGGAGCGCATGAAAGGAGGAACGCGAAAAGCGCTGGACAGGGGGAGCGCTGGACAGGAGGAGCGCTGGACAGGAGGAGCGCGGGACAGGAGTAGCGCGGGCCAGAAGGAGTGCGGGACAGGAGGAGCGCGGGACAGGAGGAGCGCTAGGAGTGCGGGACAGGAGGATCGCGAGGAGCACGGGACAGGAGAAGCGCGAGGAGCGCGGGACAGGAGGAGCGCGAGTAACGCGGGACAGGAGGAGCGTGTGGAGCGCGGGACAGGAGGAGCGCGAGGAGCACGGGACAGGAGGAGCGCGAGGCGCACGGGACAGGAGGAGCACGAGGAGCTCGGGACAGGAGGAGCACGAATAACGCGACACAGGAGGAGCGCGGGACAGGAAGAGCGCGAGTAGCACGGGACAGGAGGAGCGCAAAGAGCGCAGGACAGGAGGAGCACGGGACAGGAGGAGTGCAAGGGACCGAGGACAGGACGAGCGCGGGACAGGAGAAGCGCAGGACAAGAGGAGCGCGAGGAGCATGGGACTGGAGGAGGACGAGGTCCTTTTGGTTTTCTTGATGAAGGTGTTAGCTTTTCTGAACTGTGTTGGATTTTCTGAACCATCAGGTGCTTTATTTTTCTTATCCCATATGATATATAATATTGGTGTGAAAAATGCACCAATTTTGGAGATGGAATGGCCAGCTGAAGGGGTTGGAGGAGGCTGGATTTTTTATCACTTTACAGTATGTCCATGCCCTGATAGCTAACATACATGTTGTTACATTATTCTTTGTGTCCTGATGGTTTAGAATATTTACCAACTTGTCAAATAATGACATGTTAAGTCTCTTCCTTCGTGTGTTGTAGTTTCAGAATCGTCAACGTGTTCAACTTCTTTAAGAATGGCTCAATAGGGTGAGACAATGGCAGAATTTCTAATTAATGGGTAAAAAGGCCAGTAACCAAAATCACAAATTCTGGAATGTGGAGAGACATATTTAGGAATTTTTGGACATCATCCATATGCACATCTAGCTATTAGAGAGTGACCAGATCGTCAGAAAGTACAGGTTTTCCCTTATAAGATGCCTTTATTTTCCTTTTGATTTCTTGA
The DNA here is from genome assembly GCA_033576535.1 of Allobates femoralis. Taxonomy (NCBI): domain Eukaryota; kingdom Metazoa; phylum Chordata; class Amphibia; order Anura; family Aromobatidae; genus Allobates; species Allobates femoralis. The sequence goes on from JARQOC010000001.1 coordinate 161,952,296, forward strand.
GGTAGGTATTAGTTTTTCTGAACTGTGTTGGATTTTCTGAACCATCGGGTGCTTTATTGTTTCTCATCCCATATTATATATAATATTCGTGTGAAAAGTGCACCAATTTTGGAGATGGAATGGCCAGCTGAAGGGGTTGGAGAAGGCTGGATTTTTTATCACCATGTGTCCATGCCCTGATGGCTAACATACATGTTGATAAATTATTCTTTGTGTCCTGATGGTTTAGAATATTTACCAACTTATCAATTAATGACATGGTAAGTCTCCTCCTTCGTGTGTTGAGGTTTCAGAACCATCAGTTATTCAACTTCATAAAGAATGGCTTAATGAGTTGAGACAATGGAAGACTATGTCATCAATGGCTAAAAAGTCCAGTAGCTTAATTGGCTAATGGTGGAATGTGGAGAGACAGATTTAAGATGTTGTTGACATCATCTATTTGCAACACTAACCATTGGAGAGTGGTCAGATCCTTGGAAAAATCAGGTGTTTCCTTATGAGGTGCCTTAATTTTAGGAGCGCGAGGAGCGCTGGGCAGGAGTAGCGCGAGGAGCGCGGGACAGGAGGAGCGCGAGGGGCGCGAGACAGGAGGAGCGCTAGGGTCACGGGACAGGAGCGCGGGACAGGAGCGCAAGGAGTGAGGGACAGGAGGAGCACGAGGAGCGCGGGACAGGAAGAGCGCGAGGAGCGCGGTACAGGAGTGCGAGGAGCGTGGGACAGGAGGAGCGTGAGGAGCGCGGGACAGGAGGAGCGCGAGGGGCACGGGACAGAAGGAGCGCGAGGAGCGCAGGACAGGAGGAGCGCGGGAGAGGAGGAGCGCGGGACAGTATGAACGCGGGACAGTAGGAGCGCGGGACAGTATGAGCGCGGGACAGGAGGAGCGCGAGGGGCGCTGGACATTAGGAGCGCGAAGGGTGCGGGACAGAAGGAGCGCGGGACAGGAGGAACGCGAGGAGCGCGGGACAGGAGGATCGCAGGACAGGAAGAGCGCGGGACAGGATCAGAGCGGGACAGGATGAGTGCGGGACAGGAGGAGCGCGGGAGAGAGGAGGAGCGCATGAAAGGAGGAACGCGAAAAGCGCTGGACAGGAGGAGCGCTGGACAGGATGAGCGCTGGACATGAGGAGCGCTGGACAGGAGGAGCGCGGGACAGAAGGAGCTCGGGCCAGAAGGAGCGCGGGACAGGAGGAGCGCGGGACAGGAGGAGCGCTAGGAGTGCGGGACAGGGGGATCGCGAGGAGCACGGGACAGGAGGAGTGCTGGACAGGAGGAGCGCAAGGAACGCGGGACAGGAGGAGCACGAGGAGCGCGGGACAGGAGGAGCGCGAGGAGTATGGGACAGGAGGAGCGCGAGGAGCTCGGGACAGGAGGAGCGCGAGGAACGCAGGACAGGAGGAGCGCGGGACAGGAGGAGCGCGAAGAGCGCGGGACAGGAGGAGCACAGGACAGGAGGAGTGCAAGGGACCGAGGACAGGACGAGCGCAAAGAGCGCATGACAGGAGAAGCGCAGGACAAGAGTAGCGCGAGGAGCACGGGACTGGAGGAGCACGAGGTCCTTTTGGTTTTCTTGATGTAGGTGTTAGCTTTTCTGAACTGTGTTGGATTTTCTGAACCATCAGGTGCTTTATTTTTCTTATCCCATATGATATATAATATTGGTGTGAAAAATGCACCAATTTTGGAGATGGAATGGCCAGCTGAAGGGGTTGGAGGAGGCTGGATTTTTTATCACTATACAGTATGTCCATGCCCAGATAGCTAACATACATGTTGTTACATTATTCTTTGTGTCCTGATGGTTTAGAATATTTACCAACTTGTCAAATAATGACATGTTAAGTCTCTTCCTTCGTGTGTTGAAGTTTCAGAATTCTCAAGGTGTTCAACTTCTTTAAGAATGGCTTAATAGGGTGAGACAATGGCAGAATTTCTAATTAATGGCTAAAAAGGCCAGTAGCCAAAATCACAAATTCTGGAATGTGGAGAGACATATTTAGGAATTTTTGGACATCATCCATATGCACATCTAGCTATTAGAGAGTGACCAGATCGTCAGAAAGTTCATGTTTTCCCTTATAAGATGCCTTTATTTTCCTTTTGATTTTCTTGAGGTAGGTATTAGATTTTCTGAACTGTGTTGGGTTTTCTGAACCATCGGGTGCTTTATTGTTTCTCATCCCATATTATATATAATATTCGTGTGAAAAGTGCACCAATTTTGGAGATGGAATGGCCAGCTGAAGGGGTTGGAGGAGGCTGGATTTTTTATCACCATGTGTCCATGCCCTGATGGCTAACATACATGTTGTTAAATTATTATTTGTGTCCTGATGGTTTAGAATATTTACCAACTTATCAATTAATGAAATGGTAAGTCTCTTCCTTCGTGTGTTGAGGTTTCAGAACCATCAGTTATTCAACTTTATAAAGAATGGCTTAATGAGTTGAGACAATGGAAGACTATGTCATCAATGGCTAAAAAGTTCAGTAGCTTAATTGGCTAATAGTGGAATGTGGAGAGATAGATTTAAGATGTTGTTGACATCATCTATTTGCAACACTAACCATTGGAGTGTGGTCAGATCCTTGGAAAAATCAGGTGTTTCTTATGAGGTGCCTTAATTTTCTTCTTGGTTTTATTAATGTATGTATTAGGTCTTGTGTACTGTGTTGGCTTTTCTGATCCATCAGATGTTCAACTTCTTTAAATTGGCTAAATGTGGTGAGTCAATGGAAGAATTTCTCATCAATGGCAAAAAGGCCAGTAGCACAATTCACAAATGCTGGTGTCACTGTCGCGCTCGCGACCCAGGTGATAATAGGTATGTGGACCCACTGGACCACAGGGGTGACCCGGGCCTGCCCAGACTACGGGAGGACAGCGACCGGGTTCTGTGGCAGCTGAGCATGTGGGCAAGGTGGTAACCTGCAGGACATGATGACACCGCACACTTCAGGAATAACAAAATGCAACGTTTACTTAATACGAACACAGTACAAGGTACAAGACAATAAGCCAGGCTCCCAATTCCGCACATCACACATGAGTGAACAGTCCGGATATCGGGACACAGGCGGAACATGGAGAGCACAGGTCCAGAAACTCAGCTGGTCAGATCCAGGAACTTCAGACAAAGCCGTCATCGGGAAACAAGGCTGGAGGCTCCCCAGAACCACGGAGGTGGAGCCCGTCCAGGAACACGAGCGGGACCGACTATGACTACACGGACTGGACCACCAGGACTATGCACATCCATCTGGACACAGGTAAGACTTCATGGGCACGGAGCATTATGGACTTGGAACATCAAGGACTCGGAACAGCAAGGACGCCAGGCAGGACTACAGGGTCATCTCGGACACCAGGCAGGACCTCAGGACCATCTTGGACACTAAGCGCAGGACCTCAGGACCATCTCGGACACCAGGCAGGACCTCAGGGTAATCTCGGACACTAGGCAGGACCCCAGGACCATCTCGAACACTAGGCAGGACCCCAGGACCATCTCAGACACCAGGCGGGACCTCAGGACCATCTCGGACACCAGGCGGGAACTCAGGACAATCTTGGACACAAGGCGGGACCTCAGGACCATCTCGGACACCAAGCAGGACTTCAGGACCATCTCGGACACCAGGCAGGACCTGAGGACCATCTCAGACATTAGGTAGGACCTCAGGACCATCTCGGTTGCCAGGCGGGACCTCAGGCTGGACGTCTGGACTCAATGCAACAGATACGGCTCCAGACAGGGAACATCAGGACACAAGCAGGAATCCACATTCAAGGTGCTTTTATTTTCCTTTTGGTTTTCTTGATGTAGGTATTAGCTTTTCTGAACTGTGTTGGATTTTCTGAATCATCAGGTGCTTTATTGTTTCTTATCCCATATAATATATAATATTGGTGTGAAAAATGCACCAATTTTGGAGATGGAATGGCCAGCTGAAGGGGATGGAGGAGGCTGGATTTTTTATCACCATGTGTCCATGCCCTGATGGCTAACATACATGTTGCTAAATTATTCTTTGTGTCCTGATGGTTTAGAATATTTACCAACTTATCAATTAATGACATGGTAAATCTCTTCCTTCGTGTGTTGAGGTTTCAGAATCATCAGTTATTCAACTTCATAAAGAATGGCTTAATGAGTTGAGACAATGGAAGACTATGTCATCAATGGCTAAAAAGTCCAGTAGCTTAATTGGCTAATGGTGGAATGTGGAGAGACAGATTTAAGATGTTGTTGACATCATCTATTTGCAACACTAACCATTGGAGAGTGGTCAGATCCTTGGAAAAATCAGGTGTTTCCTTATGAGGTGCCTTAATTTTAGGAGCGCAAGGAGCGCTGGACAGGAGTAGTGCGAGGAGCGCGGGACAGAAGTAGTGCGAGGGGCGCGGGACAGGAGGAGCACAACAAGCGTGGGACAGGAGGAGCGCTAGGGGCACGGGACAGGAGTGCGGGACAGGAGTGCGAGGAGCGTGGGACAGGAGGAGCGTGAGGAGCGCGGGGCAGGAGGAGCGCGAGGGGCACGGGACAGAAGGAGCGCGAGGAGCGCAGGACAGGAGGAGCGCGGGACAGGAGGAGCGCAGGACAGGAGGAGCGCGGGACAGGAGGAGCGCGAGGGGTGCTGAACATTAGGAGCGCGAAGGGTGCGAAACAGAAGGAGCGCGGGACAAGAGGAGCGCGAGGAGTGCGGGACAGGAGGATCGCAGTACAGGAAGAGCGCAGGACAGGATCAGAGCGGGACAGGAGGAGTGCGGGACAGGAGGAGCGCGGGAGAGGAGGAGCGCATGAAAGGAGGAACGCGAAAAGCGCTGGACAGGAGGAGCGCTGGACAGGAGGAGCGCTGGACAGGAGGAGCGCGGGACAGGAGGAGCGCGGGCCAGAAGGAGTGCGGGACAGGAGTAGCGCGGAACAGGAGGGGCGTGAGGAGCGTGGGACAGGAGGAGCGCGAGGGGCACGGGACAGAAGGAGCGCGAGGAGCGCAGGACAGGAGGGAGCGCGGGACACTATGAGCGCGGGACAGTAGGGACACTATGAGCGCGGGACAGTAGGAGTGCGGGACAGAAGGAGCGCGAGGAGCGCCGGACAGGAGGAGCGCGAGGAGAGCGGGACAGGAGGATCGCAGGACAGGAAGAGCGCGGGACAGGATCAGAGCGGAACAGGAGGAGTGCGGGACAGGAGGAGCGTTGGCCAGAAGTGCAGGACAGAAGGAGTGCGGGACAGGAGGAGCGCTAGGAGTGCGGGACAGGAGGATCGCGAGGAGCACGGGACAGGAGGAGCGCAAGGAGCGCGAGGAGCGCAAGGAACGCGGGACAGGAGGAGCACGAGGAGCGCGGGACAGGAGGAGCGCGAGGAGCACGGGACAGGAGGAGCGCGAGGAGCTCGGGACAGGAGGAGCGCTGGACACGAGCAGCACAGGACAGGAGGAGCGCGGGACAGGAGGAGCACGGGCCAGAAGAAGTGGAGGACAGGAGGAGTGCGTGACAGGAGGAGCGCTAGGAGTGCGGGACAGGAGGAGCGCGAGGAGCGCGAAGAACGCGGGACAGGAGGAGCACGAGGAGCGCGGGACAGGAGGAGCGCGAGGAGCACGGGACAGGAGTAGCGCGGAGCGTGGGACAGGAGGAGCGCGAAGAGCGCTGGACAGAAGGAGCGCGGTACAGGAGGAGCGCGGGAGAGGAGGAGCGTGGGACGGTAGGAGCGCGAGGAGTGCGGGACAGGAGGAGCGCGGGATAGGAGGAGCGCGAGGGTCGCGGGACATTAGGAGGGCGAGAAGCGCAGGACAGAAGGGGCACGGGACAAGAGGAGCGCGAGGAGCGCAGAAAAGGTGGAGCGCAGTACAGGAGGATTGCAAGGAGCGCGGGACAGGAGGAGCGTGGGACAGGAGGAGCGCGAGGAGCGCGGGACAAGAGGAGCGCGGAAAAGGAGGAGCGCGGGACAGTAAAAGCGCGAGGAGCTTCGGACAGGAGGGGCGCGAGGAGCGCGGGACAGGAGGAGCGCGCGGAGTGTGGGACAATAGGAGCGCGAGGAGCGCCTGAAAGGAGGAGCGTGGGACAGGAGGAGCGCGAGAAGCGCAGGACAGGAGGAGCGCGAGGAACGCGGGACAGGAGGAGCGCGGGACAGGCGGAGCGCAGAACAGGAGGATCGCAAAGAGCGCAAGACAGGAGGAACGTGGGACATGAGGATGCCGAGGAGCGCGGGACAGGAGGAGCGCGGTAAATGAGGAGCGCGGGACAGTAGGACCGCGAGGAGCGCGGGACAGGAGGGGTGCGAGGAGCGCAGGACAGGTGGAGCGCGAGGAGTGCGGGACAGGAGGAGCGCGAGGAGCGCCTGAAGGAGGAGCGTGGGACAGGAGGGGCGAGGTACAGGAGGAGCGCAGAACCGAAGGAGTGCGGGACAGGAGGATCGCAAGGAGCGCGGGACAGGAGGAGCGCAGGACAGGAGGAACGCGAGGAGTGCGGGACAGGAGGAGCGCGAGGAGTGTAGGAAAGAAGGAGGCGGGACAGGAGGAGCACGAGGAGCGCAGGACAGGAGGAGCGTGAGGAACGCGGGACAGGAGGAGCGCGGGACAGGAGGAGCGCGAGTAGCACGGGACAGGAGGCACGCGAAGAGCGCGGGACAGGAGGAGCACAGGACAGGAGGAGTGCAAGGGACAGAGGACAGGAGGAGCGCGAGGAGCGCGGGATAGGAGGAGTGCGAGGGGCGCGGGACAGGAGGAGCACAACAAGCGCGGGACAGGAGGAGCGCTAGGGGCACAGGACAGGAGCGCGGGACAGGAGGAACGCGAGGAGCGTGGGACAGGAGCGCAAAGAGTGAGGGACAGGAGGAGCACTAGGAGCGTGGGACAGGAAGAGCGCGAGGAGCGCGGGACAGGAGTGCGAGGAGCGTGGGACAGGAGGAGCGTGAGGAGCGCGGGACAGGAGGAGCGCGAGGAACACCGGACAGAAAGAGCGCGAGGAGCGCAGAACAGGAGGAGCGCGGGAGAGGAGGAGCGCGGAAGAGGAGGAGCGCGGGACAGGAGGAGCGTGAGGGGCGCTGGACATTAGGAGCGCGAAGGGTGCGGGACAGAAGGAGCGCGGGACAGGAGGAGCGCGGGACAGGAGGAGCGCGGGACAGGAGGAGCGCGAGGAGTGCGGGACAAGAGGATCGCAGGACAGGAAGAGCGCAGGACAGGCTTAGAGCGGGACAGGAGGGATTGCGGGACAGGAGGAGCGCGGGAGAGGAGGAGCGCATGAAAGGAGGAACGCGAAAAGCGCTGGACAGGAGGAGCGCTGGACAGGAGGAGCGCGGGACAGGAGGAGCGCGGGCCAGAAGGAGTGCGGGACAGGAGGAGCGCGGGACAGGAGGAGCGTGAGTAGCTCGGGACAGGAGGAGCGCGAGGGGCACGGGACAGAAGGAGCGCGAGGAGTGTGGGACAGGAGGAGCGCGAGGAGCGCCTGACAGGAGGAGCGTGGGGCAGGAGGAGCGCGAGGAGCGCAGGACAGGAGGAGCGCGAGGAACGCGGGACAGGAGGAGCGCGGGACAGGTGGAGCGCAGGACAGGAGGATCGCAAAGAGCGCAAGACAGGAGGAACGTGGGACAGGAGGTTGCTGAGGAGCGCGGGACAGGAGGAACACGGGAAAAAGAGGAGCGCGGGACAGTAGGAGCGCGAGGAGCTCGGCACAGGAGGGGTGCGAGGAGCACAGGACAGGTGGAGCGCGAGGAGCGCCTGACAGGAGGAGCGTGGGACAGGAGGAGCGTGGTACAGGAGGAGTGCAGGACCGGAGAAGCGCGGGACAGGAGGAGCGCGAGGGGCACGGGACAGGAGGAGCGCAGGACAGGAGGAGCGCGGGACAGGAGGAGCGTGAGGAGCGCGGGACAGGATGAGCGCGAGGAGCACGGGACCGGAGGAGCGCGAGGAGCGCAGGAGAGGTAGAGCGCAGGACAGGAGGATCGCAAGGAGCGCGGGACAGGAGGAGCGCAGGACAGGAAGAACGCGAGGAGCGCGGGACAGGAGGAGCGCGAGGAGTGCAGGAAAGAAGGAGCGCGGGACAGGAGGAGCACGAGGAGCGCAGGACAGGAGGAGCGTGAGGAACGCGGGACAGGAGGAGTGCAAGGGACCGAGGACAGAAGGAGCGCAAGGAGCGCGGGATAGGAGGAGCGCGGGACAGGAGAAGCGCAGGACAAGAGGAGCGCGAGGAGCACGGGACTGGAGGAGCACGAGGTCCTTTTGGTTTTCTTGATGTAGGTGTTAGCTTTCTGAACTGTGTTGGATTTTCTGAACCATCAGGTGCTTTATTTTTCTTATCCCAAATGATATATCATATTGGTGTGAAAAATGCACCAATTTTGGAGATGGAATGGCCAGCTGAAGGGGTTGGAGGAGGCTGGATTTTTTATCACCATGTGTCCATGCCCTGATGGCTAACATACATGTTGTTAAATTATTCTTTGTGTCCTGATGGTTTAGAATATTTACCAACTTATCAATTAATGACATGGTAAGTCTCTTCCTTCGCGTGTTGAGGTTTCAAAACCATCAGTTATTCAACTTCATACCTTCGCGTGTTGAGGTTTCAGAACCATCAGTTATTCAACTTTATAAAGAATGGCTTAATGAGTTGAGACAATGGAAGACTATGTCATCAATGGCTAAAAAGTCCAGTAGCTTAATTGGCTAATGGTGGAATGTGGAGAGACAGATTTAAGATGTTGTTGACATCATCTATTTGCAACACTAACCATTGGAGAGTGGTCAGATCCTTGGAAAAATCAGGTGTTTCCTTATGAGGTGCCTTAATTTTAGGAGCGCGAGGAGCGCTGGACAGGAGTAGCACGAGGAGCGTGTGACAGGAGGAGCGCGAGGGGCGCGGGACAGGAGGAGCGCTAGGGGCTCGGGACAGGAGCGCGGGACAGGAGGAACGCGAGGAGCGTTGGACAGGAGCGCAAGGAGTGAGGGACAGAAGGAGCACGAGGAGCGCGGGACAGGAAGAGCGTGAGGAGCGCGGGACAGGAGTGGGAGGAGCGTGGGACAGGAGGTCCGTGAGGAGCGCGGGACAGGAGGAGCACGAGGGGCACGGCACAGAAGGAGCGCAAGGAGCGCAGGACAGGAGGAGCGCGGGACAGGAGGAGCGCGAGGGGCACTGGACATTAGGAGCGCGAAGGGTGCGGGACAGAAAGAGCGCGGGACAGGAGGAGCGGGAGGAGCGCAGGACAGGAGCATCGCAGGACAGGACGAGCGCAGGACAGGATCAGAGCGGGACAGGAGGAGTGCAGGACAAGAGGAGCGCAGGAGAGGAGGAGCGCATGAAAGGAGGAACGCGAAAAGCGCTGGACAGGAGGAGCGCTGGACAGGAGGAGCTCGGGCCAGAAGGAGTGCGGGACAGTAGGAGCGCGGTACAGGAGGAGCGCTAGGAGTGCGGGATAGGAGGATCACGAGGAGCACGGGACAGGAGGAGCGCGAGGAACGCGGGACAGGAGGAGCACAAGGAGCGCGGGACAGGAGGAGCGCGAGGAGTATGGGACAGGAGGAGCGCGAGGAGCTCGGGACAGGAGGAGCGCGAGGAACGCAGGACAGGAGGAGTGCGGGACAGGAGGAGCGCAAAAAACGAAGGACAGGAGGAGCAAGGGACAGGAGGAGCACAAAGAGCGAGGGACAGGAGAAGCGCAGGACAAGAGGAGCGCGAGGAGCACGAGACTGGAGGAGCGTGAGGAACGCAGGACAGGAGGAGCGCGGGACAGGAGGAGCGCGAGTAGCACGGGACAGGAGGAGTGCGAAGAGCGCGGGACAGGAGGAGCACAGGACAGGAGGAGTGCAAGGGACCGAGGACAGGAGAAGCGCGGGATAGGAGGAGCGCGGGACAGGAGAAGCGCAGGACAAGAGGAGCGCAAGGAGCACGGGACTGGAGGAGCACGAGGTCCTTTTGGTTTTCTTGATGTAGGTGTTAGCTTTTCTGAACTGTGTTGGATTTTCTGAACCATCAGGTGCTTTATTTTTCTTATCCCATATGATATATAATATTGGTGTGAAAAATGCACCAATTTTGGAGATGGAATGGCCAGCTGAAGGGATTGAAGGAGGCTGGATTTTTTATCACCATGTGTCCATGCCCTGATGGCTAACATACATGTTGTTAAATTATTCTTTGTGTCCTGATGGTTTAGAATATTTACCAACTTATCAATTAATGACATGGTAAGTCTCTTCCTTCGTGTTTTGAGGTTTCAGAACCATCAGTTATTCAACTTCATAAAGAATGGCTTAATGAGTTGTGACAATGGAAGACTATGTCATCAATGGCTAAAAAGTCCAGTAGCTTAATTGGCTAATGGTGGAATGTGGAGAGACAGATTTAAGATGTTGTTGACATCATCTATTTGCAACACTAACCATTGGAGAGTGGTCAGATCCTTGGAAAAATCAGGTGTTTCCTTATGAGGTGCCTTAATTTTAGGAGCGCTGGACAGGAGTAGCGCGAGGAGCGCGGGACAGGAGCAGTGCGAGGGGCGCGGGACAGGAGGAGCACAACAAGCGCGGGACAGGAGGAGCGCTAGGGGCACGGGACAGGAGCGCGGGACAGGAGGAACGCGAGGAGCGTGGGACAGGAGCGCAAGGAGTGAGGGACAGGAGGAGCACTAGGAGCGCGGGACAGGAAGAGCGTGAGGAGCGCGGGACAGGAGTGCGAGGAGCGTGGGACAGGAGGAGCGTGAGGATCGCGGGACAGGAGGAGCGCGAGGGGCACGGGACAGAAGGAGCGCGAGGAGCGCAGGACAGGAGGAACGCGGGAGAGTATGAGCGCGGGAGAGTATGAGCGCGGGACAAGAGGAGCGCGGGACAGGAGGAGCGCGGGACAGGAGGAGCGCGAGGGGCGCTGGACATTAGGAGCATGAAGGGTGCTGGACAGAAGGAGCGCGGGACAGGAGGAGCGCGAGGAGCGCGGGACAGGAGGAACGCAGGACAGGAAGAGCGCGGGACAGGATCAGAGCGGGACAGGATGAGTGCGGGACAGGAGGAGCGCTGGAGAGGAGGAGCGCACGAAAGGAGGAACGCGAAAAGCGCTGGACAGGAGGAGCGCTGGACAGGAGGAGAGCTGGACAGGAGAAGCGCTGGACAGGAGAAGCGCGGGAAAGGAGGAGCGCGGGCCAGAAGGAGTGCGGGACAGGAAGAGTGCGGGACAGGAGGACCGCTAGGAGTGCAGGACAGGAGGATCGCGAGGAGCACGGGACAGGAGGAGCGTGGGACAGGAGGAGCGTGAGGAACGCGGGACAGCATGAGCACGAGGAACGCAGGACAGGAAGAGTGCGGGACAGGAGGAGCACGAAGAGCGCGGGACAGGAGGAGCACAGGACAGGAGGAGCGCGAGTAACGCGGGACAGGAGGAGCGCGAGGAGCGCGGGACAGGAGGAGCGCGAGGAGCGCGGGACAGGAGGAGCGCGAGGAGCACGGGACAGGAGGAGCGCGAGGAGCTCGGGACAGGAGGAGCGCGAAGAGCGCGGGACAGGAAGAGCACGGGACAGGAGGAGTGCAAGGGACCGAGGACAGGAGGAGCGCAAAGAGCGCAGGACAGGAGAAGCGCAGGACAAGAGGAGCGCGAGGAGCATGGGACTGGAGGAGCACGAGGTCCTTTTGGTTTTTTTGATGTAGGTGTTAGCTTTTCTGAACTGTGTTGGATTTTCTGAACCATCAGGTGCTTAATTTTTCTTATCCCATGTGATATATAATATTGGTGTGAAAAATGCACCAATTTTGGAGATGGAATGGCCAGCTGAAGGGGTTGGAGGAGGCTGGATTTTTTATCACTATACAGTATGTCCATACCCTGATAGCTAACATACATGTTGTTACATTATTCTTTGTGTCCTGATGGTTTAGAATATTTACCAACTTATCAATTAATGACATGGTAAGTCTCTTCCTTCGCGTGTTGAGGTTTCAGAACCATCAGTTATTCAACTTCATACCTTCGCGTGTTGAGGTTTCAGAACCATCAGTTATTCAACTTCATAAAGAATGGCTTAATGAGTTGAGACAATGGAAGACTATGTCATCAATGGCTAAAAAGTCCAGTAGCTTAATTGGCTAATGGTGGAATGTGGAGAGACAGATTTAAGATGTTGTTGACATCATCTATTTGCAACACTAACCATTGGAGAGTGGTCAGATCCTTGGAAAAATCAGGTGTTTCCTTATGAGGTGCCTTAATTTTAGGAGCGCGAGGAGCGCTGGACAGGAGTAGCACGAGGAGCGCGTGGACAGGAGGAGTGCGAGGGGCGCGGCAGGGGAACAAGGGGACAGAGAGCGCTAGGGGCACGGGACATGAGCGCGGGACAGGAGGAACGCGAGGAGCGTGGGACAGGAGCGCAAGGAGTGAGGGACAGAAGGAGCACTGAGGAGCGCGGGACAGGAAGAGCGTGAGGAGCGCGGGACAGGAGTGGGAGGAGCGTGGGACAGGAGGACGTGAGGATCGCGGGACAGGAGGAGCGCGAGGGGCACGGCACAGAAGGAGAGCAAGGAGCGCAGGACAGGAGGAGCGCGGGAAGGAGAGCGCAAGGGGCGTGACTTGGAGCGCGAGGGTGGGACAGAGGAGCACGGGACAGGAGGAGCGCAGGGACGCAGGACAGGACATGCAGGACGGAGAGGCAGGACAGGATCAGAGGGACAGGAAGGAGTGCTGGACAGAAGGAGCGCGGGACGAGGAGGAGCGCATGAAAGGAGGAACGTGAGAAAGCGCAGGACAGGAGAGCGCGTGGACAGGATAGAGCGAGGACAGGAGAGCTGCGGGCCAGAGGAGTGCTGGAAGTAGGAGCGCAGAGTAAGGAGGAACGCTAGGAAGTGCTGGGATAGGAGGATCCACGAGGAGAGCCGGGACAGGAGAGAGCGCGAAGGAAACGCGGGACAGGAGGAGCCAGGGCCGGACAGGATGGAGCAGGAAGATGGGACAGGAGGAGCGTGAGGAGTGCGGGACAGGAGGATCGCGAGGAAGCAGGACAGGAGGAGAGCGGGACAGGAGGAGGGAGTGCAAGTGGGACGAGGACACGGATGAGCGCAAAGAGCGAGGACAGGAGAGAGTGCGGACAGGAGGAGGCGAAAGCGCGCGGAGGAGCACAGGACTGGAGGAGCGCGAAACGCGGGACAGAGGACCAGGAGGAGCGCGGGACAGGAGGGAGCGCGAGAGCACGGGACAGGAGGAGCGCGAAGAGCCGGGACAGGAGGAGCCAAGGACAGGAGGAAGTGCAGAGGACCGGGACAGGAGAAGGCAGGAGCGCAAAGAAGCGCGGGACAGGAGAAGCGCAGGACAAGAGGAGCGCGAGGAGCATGGGACTGGAGGAGCACGAGGTCCTTTTGGTTTTTTTGATGTAGGTGTTAGCTTTTCTGAACTGTGTTGGATTTTCTGAACCATCAGGTGCTTAATTTTTCTTATCCCATATGATATATAATATTGGTGTGAAAAATGCACCAATTTTGGAGATGGAATGGCCAGCTGAAGGGATTGGAGGAGGCTGGATTTTTTATCACCATGTGTCCATGCCCTGATGGCTAACATACATGTTGTTAAATTATTCTTTGTGTCCTGATGGTTTAGAATATTTACCAACTTATCAATTAATGACATGGTAAGTCTCTTCCTTCGTGTTTTGAGGTTTCAGAACCATCAGTTATTCAACTTCATAAAGAATGGCTTAATGAGTTTGTGACAATGGAAGACTATGTCATCAATGGCTAAAAAGTCCAGTAGCTTAATTGGCTAATGGTGGAATGTGGAGAGACAGATTTAAGATGTTGTTGACATCATCTATTTGCAACACTAACCATTGGAGAGTGGTCAGATCCTTGGAAAAATCAGGTGTTTCCTTATGAGGTGCCTTAATTTTAGGAGCGCGAGGAGCGCTGGACAGGAGTAGCGCGAGGAGCGGGGACAGGAGGAGTGCGAGGGGCGCGGGACAGGAGGGTACACAAGCCGGGACAGGAGGAGCGCTAGGGCACGGGACAGGAGCGCGGGACAGGAGGAACGCGAGGAGCGTGGGACAGGAGCGCAAGGAGTGAGGGACAGGAGGAGCACTAGGAGCGCGGGACAGGAAGAGCGTGAGGAGCGCGGGACAGGAGTGTGAGGAGCGTGGGACAGGAGGAGCGTGAGGATCGCGGGACAGGAGGAGCGCGAGGGGCACGGAACAGAAGGAGCGCGAGAGCGCAGGACAGGAGGAACGCGGGAGAGTAGATGAGCGCGGAGAGATGTAGCGGGGACAGGAGGAGCGCGGGACAGGAAGGAGCGCGGGACAGGAAGAGCGCGAGGGCGCAGGACTTAGGAACATGAGGGTGTGACAGAAGGAGCGCGGGGACAGGAGGAGCGCGGAGGAGGCGGGACAGGAGGAACGCAGGACAGGAAGAGCGCGGGACATGATCAGAGCGGGAAGGATGAGTGCGGACAGGAGGAGCGCTGGAGAGGAGGAGCGCACGAAAGGAGGACGCGAAAAGCGCGGGACAGGAGGAGCGCTGGACAGGAGGAGCGCTGGACAGGAGAAGCGCTGGACAGGAGAAGCCGGGACAGGAGGAGCGCGGGCCAGAAGGAGTGCGGGACAGGAAGAGTGCGGGACAGGAGGAGCGCTAGGAGTGCATGGACAGGAGGATCGCGAGGAGCACGGGACAGGAGGAGAGCGAGGGACAGGAGGAGCGCGAGGAACGTGGGAGCAGGACACGAGGAACGCAGGACAGGAAGAGTGCGGGACAGGAGGAGCGCGAAGAGGCGGGACAGGAGGAGCACAGGACAGGAGGAGGCGGAGTAACGCGGGACAGGAGGAGCGCGAGGAGCGCGGGACAGGAGGAGCGCGAGAGCACGGGACAGGAGGAGCGCGAGGAGCTCGGGACAGGAGGAGCGCGAAGGAGCGCGGGACAGGAGGAGCACGGGACAGGAGAAGTGCAGGGAGCGCAAAAAGCGCGGGACAAAAGAAGCGCAGGACAAGAGGAGCGCGAGGAGCATGGGACTGGAGGAGCACGAGGTCCTTTTGGTTTTTTTGATGTAGGTGTTAGCTTTTCTGAACTGTGTTGGATTTTCTGAACCATCAGGTGCTTATTTTCTTATCCCATATGATATATAATATTGGTGTGAAAAATGCACCAATTTTGGAGATGGAATGGCCAGCTGAAGGGGTTGGAGGAGGCTGGATTTTTTATCACTTTACAGTATGTCCATGCCCTGATGGCTAACATACATGTTATTACATTATTCTTTGTGTCCTGATGGTTTAGAATATTTACCAACTTGTCAAATAATGACATGTTAAGTCTCTTCCTTCGTGTGTTGAAGTCTCAGAATCGTCAAGGTGTTCAACTTCTTTAAGAATGGCTTAATAGGGTGAGACAATGGCAGAATTTCTAATTAATGGCTAAAAAGGCCAGTAGCCAAAATCACAAATTCTGGAATGTGGAGAGACATATTAGGAATTTTTGGACATCATCCATATGCACATCTAGCTATTAGAGAGTGACCAGATCGTCAGAAAGTTCAGGTTTTCCCTTATAAGATGCCTTTATTTTCCTTTTGATTTTCTTGAGGTAGTTATTAGTTTTTCTGAACTGTGTTGGATTTTCTTAACCATCGGGTGCTTTATTGTTTCTCATCCCATATTATATATAATATTCGTGTGAAAAGTGCACCAATTTTGAAGATGGAATGGCCAGCTGAAGGGGTTGGAGGAGGCTGGATTTTTTCATCACCATGTGTCCATGCCCTGATGGCTAACATACATGTTGTTAAATTATTCTTTGTGTCCTGATGGTTTAGAATATTTACCAACTTATCAATTAATGACATAGTAAGTCTCTTCCTTCGCGTGTTGAGGTTTCAGAACCATCAGTTATTCAACTTCATAAAGAATGGCTTAATGAGTTGAGACAATGGAAGACTATGTCATCAATGGCTAAAAAGTCCAGTAGCTTAATTGGCTAATGGTGGAATGTGGAGAGACAGATTTAAGATGTTGTTGACATCATCTATTTGCAACACTAACCATTGGAGAGTGGTCAGATCCTTGGAAAAATCAGGTGTTTCCTTATGAGGTGCCTTAATTTGAGGAGAGCGAGGAGCGCGGGACAGGAGGAGCGCGAGGGGCGCGGGACAGGAGAAGCACAACAAGCGCGGGACAGGAGGAGCGCTAGGGGCACGGGACAGGAGCGCGGGACAGGAGGAACGTGAGGAGCGTGGGACAGGAGCGCAAGGAGTGAGGGACAGGAGGAGCACAAGGTGCGTGGGACAGGAAGAGCGCGAGGAGCGCGGGACAGGAGTGCGAGGAGCGTGGGACAGGAGGAGCGTGAGGAGCGCGGGACAGGAGGAGCGCGATGGGCACGGGACAGAAGGAGCGCGAGGAGCGCAGGACAGTATGAGCGCGGGAGAAGAGGAGCACAGGACACTATGAGCGCAGGACAGGAGGACCGCGGGACAGGAGGATCGCAGGACTGGAGGAGCGCGAGGGGCGCTGGACATTAGGAGCGTGAAAGGTGCGGGACAGAAGGAGCGCGGGACAGGAGGAGCGTGGGACAGGAGGAGCGCGAGGAGTGCGGGACAGGAGGATCGCAGGACAGGAAGAGCGCAGGACAGGATCAGAGCGGGACAGGAGGAGTGCGGGACAGGAGGAGCGCGAGAGAGGAGGAGCGCGAGGAGCGCATGAAAGGAGGAACGCGAAAAGCGCTGGACAGGAGAAGCGCTGGACAGGAGGAGCGCTGGACAGGAGGAGCGCTGGACAGGAGGAGCACGGGCCAGAAGGAGTGTGGGACAGGAGGTGCGCGGGACAGGAGGAGCGCTAGGAGTGCGGGACAGGAGGATCGCGAGGAGCACGGGACAGGAGAAGCGCGAGGAGCGCGGGACAGGAGGAGCGCGAGGAACGCGGGACAGGAGGAGCGCGTTGAGCGCGGGACAGGAGGAGCGCGAGGAGCACGGGACAGGAGGAGCACGAATAGCACGGGACAGGAGGAGCGCGAGGAGCTCAGGACAGGAGGAGCACGAAGAACGCGAGACAGGAGAAGCGCGGGACAGGAAGAGTGCGAGTAGCACGGGACAGGAGGAGCGCGAAGAGCGCGGGACAGGAGGAGCACGGGACAGGAGGAATGCAAGGGACCGAGGACAGGAGGAGCGCGGGACAGGAGAAGCGCAGGACAAGAGGAGCGCGAGGAGCACGGGACTGGAGGAGCACGAGGTCCTTTTGGTTTTCTTGATGTAGGTGTTAGCTTTTCTGAACTGTGTTGGATTTTCTGAACCATCAGGTGCTTTATTTTTCTTATCCCATATGATATATAATATTGGTGTGAAAAATGCACCAATTTTGGAGATGGAATGGCCAGCTGAAGGGGTTGGAGGAGGCTGGATTTTTTATCACTATACAGTATGTCCATGCCCTGATGTCTAACATACATGTTGTTAAATTATTCTTTGTGTCCTGATGGTTTAGAATATTTACCAAATGATCAATTAATGACATGGTAAGTCTCTTCCTTCGTGTGTTGAGGTTTCAGAACCATCAGTTATTCAACTTCATAAAGAATGGCTTAATGAGTTGAGACAATGGAAGACTATGTCATCAATGGCTAAAAAGTCCAGTAGCTTAATTGGCTAATGGTGGAATGTGGAGAGACAGATTTAAGATGTTGTTGACATCATCTATTTGCAACACTAACCATTGGAGAGTGGTCAGATCCTTGGAAAAATCAGGTGTTTCCTTATGAGGTGCCTTAATTTTAGGAGCGCGAGGAGCGCTGGACAGGAGTAGCGCGAGGAGCGCAGGACAGGAGGAGCGCGAGGGGCGTGGGACAGGAGGAGCACAACAAGTGCGGGACAGGAGGAGCGCTAGGGGCACGGGACAGGAGCGCGGGACAGGAGGAAGGCGAGGAGTGTGGGACAGGAGCGCAAAGAGTGAGGGACAGGAGGAGCACGAGGAGCGCGGGACAGGAAGAGCGAGTGGAGCGTGGGACAGGAGTGCAAGGAGCGTGGGACAGGAGGAGCGTGAGGAGCGCGGGAGAGGA
Source organism: Allobates femoralis (assembly GCA_033576535.1). NCBI lineage: Eukaryota > Metazoa > Chordata > Amphibia > Anura > Aromobatidae > Allobates > Allobates femoralis. The sequence continues at coordinate 161,970,296 of JARQOC010000001.1, forward strand.
GGAGCGCGGGAGAGTATGAGCGCGTGACAATAGGAGCGCGGGACAGTAGGAGCGGGGGACAGGAGGAGCGCGAGGGGCGCTGGACATTAGAAGCGCGAAGGGTGCGGGACAGAAAGAGCGCGGGACAGGAGGAGCACGAGGAGCGCGGGACAGGAGGATCGCAGGACAGGAAGATCGCGGGACAGGATCAGAGCCGGACAGGAGGAGTGCTGGACAGGAGAAGCGCTGGACAGGAGGAGCGCAGGACAGGAGGAGCGAGGGCCAGAAGGAGTGCGGGACAGGAAGAGTGGGGGACAAGAGGAGCGCGAGGAGCATGGGACAGGAGGAGCGCGGGACAGGAGGAGCGCGAGGAATGCGGGACAGCAGGAGCACAAGGAGCGCGAGACAGGAGGAGCGCGAGGAGCACGGGACAGGAGGAGCGCGAGGAGCTTGGGACAGGAGGAGCGTGAGGAACGCAGGACAGGAAGAGCGCGGGACAGGAGGAGCGCGAAGAGCGCGGGACAGGAGGAGCACGGGACAGGAGGAGCGCGAGGGGCGCTGGACATTAGGAACATGAAGGGTGCGGGACAGAAGGAGCGCGGGACAGGAAGAGCGCGGGACAGGAGGAGCGCGAGAAGTGCCGGACAAGAGGATCGCAGGACAGGAAGAGCGCGGGACAGGATCAGAGCGGGACAGGAGGAGTGCGGGACAGGAGGAGCGCGAGAGAGGAGGAGCGCGAGGAGCGCATGAAAGGAGGAACACGAAAAGCGCTGGACAGGAGGAGCGCTGGACAGGAGGATCGCAGGACAGGAAGAGCGCGGGACAGGATCAGAGCGGGACAGGAGGAGTGCGGGACAGGAGGAGCGCGGGAGAGGAGGAGCGCATGAAAGAAGGAGCGTGAAAAGCGCTGGACAGGAGGAGCGCTGGACAGGAGGAGCGCTGGACAGGAGGAGCGCGGGACAGGAGGAGCGCGGGACAGGAGGAGCGCTAGGAGTGCGGGACAGGAGGATCGCGAGGAGCACGGGACAGGAGAAGCGCGAGGAGCGCGGGACAGGAGGAGCGCGAGGAACGCGGGACAGGAGGAGCGCGAGGAGCACGGGACAGGAGGAGCGCGAGGAGCACGGGACAGGAGGAGCGCGAGGAGCACGGGACAGGAGGAGCACGAGGAGCTCGGGACAGGAGCAGCACGAAGAACGCGAGACAGGAGGAGCGCGGGACAGGAAAAACGCGAGTAGCACGGGACAGGAGGAGTGCGAAGAGCGCGGGACAGGAGGAGCACGGGACAGGAGGAGTGCAAGGGACCGAGGACAGTAGGAGCGCGGGACAGGAGAAGCGCAGGACAAGAGGAGCGCGAGGAGCACGGGACTGGAGGAGCATGAGGTCCTTTTGGTTTTCTTGATGTAGGTGTTAGCTTTTCTGAACTGTGTTGGATTTTCTGAACCATCAGGTGCTTTATTTTTCTTATCCCATATGACATATAATATTGGTGTGAAAAATGCACCAATTTTGGAGATGGAATGGCCAGCTGAAGGGGTTGGAGGAGGCTGGATTTTTTATCACTATACAGTATGTCCATGCCCAGATAGCTAACATACATGTTGTTACATTATTCTTTGTGTCCTGATGGTTTAGAATATTTACCAACTTGTCAAATAATGACATGTTAAGTCTCATCTCTTCCTTCGTGTGTTGAAGTTTCAGAATCGTCAAGGTGTTCAACTTCTTTAAGAATGGCTTAATAGGGTGAGACAATGGCAGAATTTCTAATTAATGGCTAAAAAGGCCAGTAGCCAAAATCACAAATTCTGGAATGTGGAGAGACATATTTAGGAATTTTTGGACATCATCCATATGCACATCTAGCTATTAGAGAGTGACCAGATCGTCAGAAAGTTCAGGTTTTCCCTTATAAGATGCCTTTATTTTCCTTTTGATTTTCTTGAGGTAGGTATTCGTTTTTCTGAACTGTGTTGGATTTTCTGAACCATCGGGTGCTTTATTGTTTCTCATCCCATATTATATATAATATTCGTGTGAAAAGTGCACCAATTTTGGAGATGGAATGGCCAGCTGAAGGGGTTGGAGGAGGCTGGATTTTTTATCACCATGTGTCCATGCCCTGATGGCTAACATACATGTTGTTAAATTATTATTTGTGTCCTGATGGTTTAGAATATTTACCAACTTATCAATTAATGACATGGTAAGTCTCTTCCTTCGTGTGTTGAGGTTTCAGAACCATCAGTTATTCAACTTCATAAAGAATGGCTTAATGAGTTGAGACAATGGAAGACTTTGTCATCAATGGCTAAAAAGTCTAGTAGCTTAATTGGCTAATGGTGCAATGTGGAGAGACAGATTTAAGATGTTGTTGACATCATCTATTTGCAACGCTAACCATTGGAGAGTAGTCAGATCCTTGGAAAAATCAGGTGTTTCTTATGAGGTGCCTTAATTTTCTTCTTGGTTTTATTAATGTATGTATTAGGTCTTGTGTACTGTGTTGGCTTTTCTGATCCATCAGATGTTCAACTTCTTTAAATTGGCTAAATGTGGTGAGTCAATGGAAGAATTTCTCATCAATGGCAAAAAGGCCAGTAGCACAATTCACAAATGCTGGTGTCACTGTCGCGCTCGCGACCCAGGTGATAATAGGTATGTGGACCCACTGGACCACAGGGGTGACCCGGGCCTGTCCAGACTACGAGAGGGCAGGGACCGGGTTCTGTGGCAGCTGAGCATGTGGGCAAGGTGGTAACCTGCAGGACATGATGACACCGCACACAGGAATAACAAAATGCAACGTTTACTTAATACGAACACAGTACAAGGTACAAGACAATAAGCCAGGCTCCCAATTCCGCACATCACGTATGAGTGAACAGTCCGGACATCGGGACACAGGCGGAACATGGAGAGCACAGGTCCAGAAACTCAGCTGGTCAGATCCAGGAACTTCAGGCAGAGCCGACACCGGGAATCAAGGCTGGAGGCTCCCCAGAACCACGGAGGTGGAGCCCGTCCAGGAACACGAGTGGGACCGACTATGACTACACGGACTGGACCACCAGGACTATGCACATCCATCTGGACACAGGTAAGACTTCATGGGCACGGAGCATTATGAACTCGGAACATCAAGGACTCGGAACAGCAAGGACGCCAGGCAGGACCTCAGGGTCATCTCGGACACCAGGCAGGACCTCAGGACCATCTTGGACACTAAGCGCAGGACCTCAGGACCATCTCGGACACCAGGCAGGACCTCAGGGTCATCTCGGACACCAGGCAGGACCTCAGGACCATCTTGGACACTAAGCGCAGGAACCCAGGACCATCTCGGACACTAGGCAGGACCCCAGGACCATCTCGGACACCAGGCGGGACCTCAGGACCATCTCAGACACCAGTCGGGAACTCAGGACAATCTTGGACACCAGGCGGGACCTCAGGACCATCTCGGACACCAAGCAGGACTTCAGGACCATCTCGGACACCAAGCAGGACTTCAGGACCATCTCGGACACCAGGCAGGACCTGAGGACCATCTCAGACATTAGGTAGGACCTCAGGACCATCTCGGTTGCCAGGCGGGACCTCAGGCTGGACGTCTGGACTCCATGCAACAGATACGGCTCCAGACAGGGAACATCAGGACACAAGCAGGAATCCACATTCAAGGTGCGTTTATTTTCCTTTTGGTTCTCTTGATGTAGGTATTAGCTTTTCTGAACTGTGTTGGATTTTCTGAATCATCAGGTGCTTTATTGTTTCTTATCCCATATTATATATAATATTCGTGTGAAAAGTGCACCAATTTTGGAGATGGAATGGCCAGCTGAAGGGGTTGGAGGAGGCTGGATTTTTTATCACTATGTGTCCATGCCCTGATGGCTAACATACATGTTGTTAAATTATTCTTTGTGTCCTGATGGTTTAGAATATTTACCAACTTATCAATTAATGACATGGTAAGTCTCCTCCTTCGTGTGTTGAGGTTTCAGAACCATCAGTTATTCAACTTCATAAAGAATGGCTTAATGAGTTGAGACAATGGAAGACTTTGTCATCAATGGCTAAAAAGTCTAGTAGCTTAATTGGCTAATGGTGCAATGTGGAGAGACAGATTTAAGATGTTGTTGACATCATCTATTTGCAACGCTAACCATTGGAGAGTGGTCAGATCCTTAGAAAAATCAGGTGTTTCCTTATGAGGTGCCTTAATTTTAGGAGCGCGAGGAGCGCTGGACAGGAGTAGTGCGAGGAGCGCGGGACAGGAGGAGTGCGAGGGGCGCGGGACAGGAGGAGCACAACAAGCGCGGGACAGGAGGAGCGCTAGGGGCACAGGACAGGAGCGTGGAACAGGAGGAACACGAGGAGCGTGGGACAGGAGCGCAAGGAGTGAGGGACAGGAGGAGCACGAGGAGCGCGGGACAGGAAGAGCGCGAGGAGCGCGGGACAGGAGTGCGAGGAGCGTGGGAAAGGAGGAGTGTGAGGAGCACGGGACAGGAGGAGCGCGGGAGAGGAGGAGCGCAGGACATGAGGAGCGCGGGACAGGAGGAGCGCGAGGGGCGCTGGACATTAGGAGCGCAAAGGGTGCAAAACAGAAGGAGCGCGGGACAGGAGGAGCGCGAGGAGTGCGGGACAGGAGGATCGCAGTACAGGAAGAGCGCAGGACAGGATCAGAGCGGGACAGGAGGAGTGCGGGACAGGAGGAGTGCGGGAGAGGAGGAGCGCATGAAAGGAGGAACGCAAAAAGCGCTGGAAAGGAGGAGCGCTGGACAGGAGGAGCGCTGGACAGGAGGAGCGCGGGACAGGAGGAGCGCGGGCCAGAAGGAGTCCGGGACAGGAGGAGCGCGGGACAGGAGGAGCGCGGAAAAGGAGGAGCGCGGGACAGTAAAAGCATGATGAGCTTCGGACAGGAGGGGCGCGAGGAACGGGGGACAGGAGGAGCGCGAGGAGTGTGGGACAGGAGGAGCGCGAGGAGCGCCTGACAGGAGGAGCGTGGGACAGTAGGAGCGCGAGGAGCGCAGGACAGGAGGAGCGCGAGGAACGCGGGACAGGAGGAGCGCGGAACAGGCGGAGCGCAGGACAGGAAGATCGCAAAGAGCGCAAGACAGGAGGAACGTGGGACAGGAGGATGCCGAGGAGCGCAGGACAGGAGGAGCGCGAGGAGCGTGGGACAGGGGGAGCGCGAAGAGCGCTGGACAGAAGGAGCGCGGTACAGGAGAAGCACGGGAGAGGAGGAGCGTGGGACGGTAGGAGCGCGAGGAGTGTAGGAAAGGAGGAGCGCGAGGAGCACGGGACAGGAGGAGCGCGAGGAGCTCGGGACAGGAGGAGCGCTGGACATGAGCAGCGCAGGACAGGAGGAGCGCGGGACCGGAGGAGCGCGGGCCAGAAGGAGTGCAGGACAGGAGGAGTGCGGGACAGGAGGAGTGCTAGGAGTGCGGGACAGGAGGATCGCTAGGAGCACGGGACAGGAGGAGCGCGAGGAACGCGGGACAGGAGGAGCACGAGGAGCGCGGGACAGGAGGAGCGCAAGGAGCACGGGACAGGAGGAGCGCGAGGAGCTCGTGACAGGAGGAGCGCGATGAGTGCGAGACAGGAGGATCGCAGGACAGGAAGAGCGCGGGACAGGATCAGAGCGGGACAGGAGGAGTGCGGGACAAGAGGAGCGCTGGCCAGAAGGAGTGCAGGACAGGAAGAGTGCGGGACAGGAGGAGCGCTAGGAGTGCGGGACAGGAGGATCGCGAGGAGCACGGGACAGGAGGAGCACAAGGAGCACGAGGAGCGTGAGGAACGCGGGACAGGAGGAGCACGAGGAGCACGGGACAGGTGGAGTGCGAGGAGCTCGGGACAGGAGGAGCGCTGGACACGAGCAGCGCAGGACAGGAGGAGCGTGGGACAGGAGGAGCACGGGCCAGAAGGAGTGCAGGACAGGAGGAGTGCGGGACAGGAGGATCGCGAGGAGCACGGGAGAGGAGGAGCGCGAGGAACGCCTGACAGGAGGAGCACGAGGAGCGCGGGACAGGAGGAGCGCGAAGAGCGCTGGACAGAAGGAGCGCGGTACAGGAGGAGCGCGGAAGAGGAGGAGCGTGGGACGGTAGGAGTGCGAGGAGTGCGGGACAGGAGGAGCGCGGGACAGGAGGAGCGCGAGGGTCGCGGGACATTAGGAGGGTGAGAAGCGAAGGACAGAAGGGGCGCGGGACAAGAGGAGCGCGAGGAGCGCAGAACAGGTGGAGCGCAGTACAGGAGGATTGCAAGGAGCGCGGGACAGGAGGAGCGTGGGACAGGAGGAGCGCGAGGAGCGCGGGACAAGAGGAGCGCGGAAAAGGAGGAGTGTGGGACAGTAAAAGCGCGAGGAGCTTCGGACAGGAGGGGCGCGAGGAACGCGGGACAGGAGGAGCGCGAGGAGTGTGGGACAGGAGGAGCGCGAGGAGCGCCTGACAGGAGGAGCGTGGGACAGGAGGAGCGCGAGGAGTGCAGGACAGGAGGAGCGCGAGGAACGCGGGACAGGAGGAGTGCGGGACAGGCGGAGCGCAGGACAGGAGGATCGCAAAGAGCGCAAGACAGGAGGAACGTGGGACAGGAGGATGCCGAGGAGCGCGGGACAGGAGGAGCGCGAGGAGCGTGGGACAGGAGGAGCGCGAAGAGCGCTGGACAGAAGGAGCGCGGTACAGGAGAAGCGCGGGAGAGGAGGGGCGTGGGACGGTAGGAGCGCGAGGAGTGCGGGACAGGAGGAGCGCGAGGAGCACGGGACAGGAGGAGCGCGAGGAGCTCGGGACAGGAGGAGCGCTGGACACGAGCAGCGCAGGACAGGAGGAGCGCAGGACAGGAGGAGCGCGGGCCAGAAGGAGTGCAGGACAGGAGGAGTGCGGGACAGGAGGAGTGCTAGGAGTGCGGGACAGGAGGATCGCTAGGAGCACGGGACAGGAGAAGCGCGAGGAGCGCGAGGACCGCGGGACAGGAGGAGCACGAGGAGCGCGGGACAGGAGGAGCGCGAGGAGCACGGGACAGGAGGAGCGCGAGGAGCTCGGGACAGGAGGAGCGCGAGGAGCGTGGGATAGGAGGAGCGCGAAGAGCGCTGGACAGAAGGAGCGCGGTACAGGAGGAGCGCGGGAGAGGAGGAACGTGGGACGGTAGGAGCGCGAGAAGTGCGGGACAGGAGGAGCGCGGGACAGAAGGAGCGCGAGGGTCGCGGGACATTAGGAGGATGAGAAGCGCAGGACAGAAGGGGCGCGGGACAAGAGGAGCGCGAGGAGTGCAGAACAGGTAGAGCGCAGTACAGGAGGATTGCAAGGAGCGTGGGACAGGAGGAGCGTGGGACAGGAGGAGTGCGAGGAGCGCGGGACAAGAGGAGCGCGGAAAAGAAGGAGCGCGGGACAGTAAAAGCGCGAGGAGCTTCGGACAGAAGGGGCGCGAGGAGCGCGGGACAGGAGGAGCGCGAGGAGTGTGGGACAGGAGGAGCGCGAGGAGCGCCTGACAGGAGGAGCGTGGGACAGGAGGAGCGCGAGGAGCGCAGGACAGGAGGAGCGCGAGGAACGCGGGACAGGAGGAGTGCGGGACAGGCGGAGCGCAGGACAGGAGGATCGCAAAGAGCGCAAGACAGGAGGAACGTGGGACAGGAGGATGCCGAGGAGCGCGGGACAGGAGGAGCGTGGGAAAAGAGGATCGCGGGACAGTAGGACCGCGAGGAGCGCGGGACAGGAGGGGTGCGAGGAGCGCAGGACAGGTGGAGCGCGAGGAGTGCGGGACAGGAGGAGCGCGAGGAGCGCCTGACAGGAGGAGCGTGGGACAGGAGGGTCGCGGTACAGGAGGAGCGCGGAACCGGAGGAGCGCGGGACAGGAGGAGCGTGAGGAGCGCGGGACAGGATGAGCACGGGACAGGAGGAGCGCGAAGAGCGCAGGACAGATAGAACGCAGGACAAAAGGATCGCAAGGAGCACGGGACAGGAGGAGCGCATTACAGGAGGAACGCGAGGAGTGCGGGACAGGAGGAGCGCGAGGTGTGCAGGAAAGAAGGAGCGCGGGACAGGAGGAGCGTGAGGAACGCGGGACAGGAGGAGCGCGGGACAGGCGGAGCACAGGACAGGAGGAGCGCGAGGAACGCGGGACAGGAGGAGTGCGGGACAGGCGGAGCGCAGGACAGGAGGATCGCAAAGAGCGCAAGACAGGAGGAGCGTGAGGAACGCGGGACAGGAGGAGCGCGGGACAGGAGGAGCGCGAGTAGCACGGGACAGGAGGTGCGCGAAGAGTGCGGGACAGGAGGAGCACAAGACAGGAGGAGTGCAAGGGACCTAGGACAGGAGGAGCGCGAGGAGCACGGGATAGGAGGAGCGCGGGACAGGAGGAGCTCGAGGGGCGCTGGACATTAGGAGCGTGAAGGGTGCGGGACAAAAGGAGCACGGGACAGGAGGAGCGCGGGACAGGAGGAGTGCAAGGAGTGCGGGACAGGAGGATCGCAGGACAGGAAGAGCGCGGGACAGGATCAGAGAGGGACAGGAGGAGTGCGGGACAGGAGGAGCGCGAGGAGCGCATGAAAGGAGGAACGCGAAAAGCGCTGGACAGGAGGAGCGCTGGACAGGAGGAGCGCTGGACAGGAGGAGCGCGGGACAGGAGGAGCGCGGGCCAGAAGGAGTGCGGGACAGGAGGAGCACGGGACAGGAGAAGTGCGAGGAGCGTGGGACAGGAGGAGCGCGAGGAACGCGGGACAGGAGGAGCGCGTGGAGCGCGGGACAGGAGGAGAGCGAGGAGCTCGGGACAGGAGGAGCACGAACAACGCGAGACAGGACGAGCGAGGGACAGGAAGAGCTCGAGTAGCACGGGACAGGAGGAGCGCGAAGAGCGCGGGACAGGAGGAGCACGGGACAGGAGGAGTGCAAGGGACCGAGGACAGGAGGAGCGCGGGACAGGAGAAGCGCAGGACAAGAGGAGCGCGAGGAGCACGGGACTGGAGGAGCACGAGGTCCTTTTGGTTTTCTTGATGTAGGTGTTAGCTTTTCTGAACTGTGTTGGATTTTCTGAACCATCAGGTGCTTTATTTTTCTTATCCCATATGATATATAATATTGGTGTGAAAAATGCTCCAATTTTGGAGATGGAATGGCCAGCTGAAGGGGTTGGAGGAGGCTGGATTTTTTTATCACTATACAGTATGTCCATGCCCAGATAGCTAACATACATGTTGTTACATTATTCTTTGTGTACTGATGGTTTAGAATATTTACCAACTTGTCAAATAATGACATGTTAAGACTCTTCCTTCGTATATTGAAGTTTCAGAATCGTCAAGGTGTTCAACTTCTTTAAGAATGGCTTAATAGGGTGAGACAATGGCAGAATTTCTAATTAATGGCTAAAAAGGCCAGTAGCCAAAATCACAAATTCTGGAATGTGGAGAGACATATTTAGGAATTTTTGGACATCATCCATATGCACATCTAGCTATTAGAGAGTGACCAGATCGTCAGAAAGTTCAGGTTTTCCCTTATAAGATGCCTTTATTTTCCTTTTGATTTTCTTGAGGTAGGTATTAGTTTTTCTGAACTGTGTTGGATTTTCTGAACCATCAGGTGCTTTATTGTTTCTCATCCCATATTATGTATAATATTCGTGTGAAAAGTGCACCAATTTTGGAGATGGAATGGCCAGCTGAAGGGGTTGGAGGAGGCTGGATTTTTTATCACCATGTGTCCATGCCCTGATGGCTAACATACATGTTGTTAAATTATTCTTTGTGTCCTGATGGTTTAGAATATTTACCAACTTATCAATTAATGACATGGTAAGTCTCTTCCTTCGTGTGTTGAGGTTTCAGAACCATCAGTTATTCAACTTTATAAAGAATGGCTTAATGAGATGAGACAATGGAAGACTATGTCATCAATGGCTAAAAAGTCCAGTAGCTTAATTGGCTAATGGTGGAATGTATGAGAGAGACAGATTTAAGATGTTGACATCATCTATTTGCAACACTAACCATTGGAGAGTGGTCAGATC
>JARQOC010000001.1:161980373-162018023 GCA_033576535.1 Allobates femoralis
CATCGCCTGGGGTCGGTTGAACACTCGTGTCCGCTGCATTGGCCCCTCCGAGGTTGGTACCGGTGGGACCCCCTGTATAGGGGTTAAGCGCTTCGGGGCCTCCTTCGGTGGGTTTCCAGTGCTGCGACCTTGTGGCCCTCCCCAAGGGCGTGGGGTCTTGTGTTTGTTGTTAATAAACCAGTTGACTCTACGGTACTTGTCCGTCTATCACCCGGTATCAGCATCCGCTTTACGCGGTCCAGTGGGTCCACACATAGGGTCCGTCAGTAGGACGTGACAGAGACAATTTTATTGGTATCAAAACAGAAAGGCAAACAACACTACATTAAAAACATTTAAAATAAAGTAGGTCCCAGTATATCAGGTAGCTATAATGACAATATCACATCCAATTGGCCTGTAGCTGCACCATGCTTTGTTATTTTTAAATGTTCTGGTGTGCACATATTTTAGTTAGTTAGGTAGTTGAGGCTTTATTTGTGTTATGTGGGTGGTGCACACTTTAACACTGATACCAAGTTTATTATGTATTGTGTTTCTGTGTTTGTTTTATGTTTACAATGTAACATGATGTTTTAATGTCCATTGTCTTTCCTTTCTGTACTTTCTAAATTTTTTTTGTGTGCCTACAAATAATACATCTATTTTTTTTTTGGATCCAAATGACTACGTGTGAGACTGATTACTTGGGGATGGAGGGCAGTCTGATCAAGGTTTCTGTTGTGCCCAGTGCTTTGACACCTATTGGCACCTATGGCTGGGTACAAGACACATTGTGTGTTGGTAGCCATGAGCCAGGTTAAGGTATTTGGTCAACAGTGTATGTGACAGTTTTGTGTGCATATCTATTGTGGTGTGGTGTGGTGTGGGCAGAGGGTCACCTGGACACAACACAGTGATGCAGCACATGATATTGTGTGGCATGTAGGTTTACTCAAATAGTGCATCACATGTGCAGACACACATAGTGTAGTGGTGTCATGCCAGCTGCTCAAGTGTCATGGACATATGTAGCCACATATGCTATCTGCATTGTGGCGCTATTCACACATTTAGCTACAGACACACACATAGCAAACCACATAGTATGGTAACGCACTGACTGTGTTACTCTAAACCGCTCCTGTGTGACGCGTGAGCGTCTCCTAAGTGGATATCGGCACACTTCGCTACGCCACAAGCGTCTATTCCGTGTGACAAGCCAAACACAATTGCGTCACGTATTTGCCAGCTGCCCTGCGCACCCTGACCAATCTGGACGCTATTGTGTTGGTCAATGGTTGTAGTTTGGGAGCGGCGTGACGAAGTCTGGCACGCCTATGTGTTGTAGCTGATGCACAGGTACGCCCATATTCCTTTGTGGATAGTGGTGTGTGTGAAGCGGCGAAGGAATTCAACAGGAAGTTATCCGCAGGATCTGTGGGAACTTCCGGGGAACAACGATACTTTGAGTTGACAACGCAATGGCGGCGTGTACACGTGGCATCGGCGATAGTTGGCAACCGTTAAAAACGTGCGCGTACACGTACGGTTGATACCGGTTGCCAGTGATAGTGGCGGCATGTAAGGTACCCTAAAAGGTACCACCCAGGTTCCGGTAAACAGTAGTTGACCAAACCAATTAACAGACAGTAATTAGTGCACTCAGACTGCAGCACAAAATGAACACAAGAACAGTCATAGCATAGCGGTATATTGCACACATAAATGGCATTGTTATAAGCTAGAGCACAATCAAACATAATCATTGAAATATAAATACAGCTCCATTACTGTCATGATTCATGTGTGAACAACCTAGAAAATGTAAAGCATCATTACCAGTTAAACTTGTACACCACAAGACCAAATCAATAATTAAAATGAAACCCTAGTCAGAAAATGTTACATTATATACTGAAGATCTGACCTGTAATTGAGTCCTTTAGCAGGGCGGGCATCTAAGAGTGTACTCACATCTGCTTTTTTTTTCTCACTGCAGATATCAGCGAGAATAGTATCAGAGTGTCATTTGGGTGTCATGCGTTTTGACACCTGTATGACATGTATATGACATGCCAGTGGGCAGTTTCCCTGCATCTAGCATCCGTACGTCATACGTGTGTCATAAGTATGTCGAGCGAGCAGTCACTATAGCAACGGTGTCCTTGGATCACCTCAGTTAACTCCCTGCTTACCACTCCGTGGCTATAGCGGTGCAGTAAGCAGGGAGTTAGCTGAGGTGATCAAAGGAAACCATTGCTATTTTAACCGCTCACTCGGTTACAATGGCAGCGGTGACCTCGGTGATGTGACCACTTACCATGCCGCAGGTCCCAGCACTGTCATTCAGTGGTTAGAGACCACGAGGAGAAGATGGACATGTTTTTCCTCCCCGTGATCTCTAATATAGTAAAGCTGAGTGAGTGGAGGAAGACAGAAGACGAGGATTGTGGAGGGGTACTGTCATGCTCTACAGACGGACCTGATGTGACGACCCACTGGACCGCAGGCAATGCGGATGCTGATACCAGAATGAGTGAGAGAACCAGACAAGAAAGGTAAGTTCAAAGATTTATTGCACACATCAACAGCAGAGAGCAAACACCCCAAGGGAAGGCCACAGGGCCACCTTACCGGAAACACCTCCGAAGGAGTCTAGCCGGAGTGACCCCCATACAGGGATTTCTCCTGGACAAGGCTAAGGAGGGCCCGAGAGAGGCGGACACCCGTGTTGAACCGACCCAAGGGAAAGAAACCAACAGAAGGGAAACACGGAGGTGCAGAATGGGGTCCTTTGAGAAACCAGGAAACACGGAGGGCAGCAGGGAACAGGCACAGAGGTATCCAACTGAAAGAGAACAAAACAAGGGTAAGGAATAGCATAAAACTAGAGAACCTAACAAGACCTGGACTGGCAGCTTCTAGATGGTAGAAGTTGCCCAGGCAATGTCCAGAAGTGAATGAGGACATTATATCCCCGCTGCCTCACAGTGATTGGCTGAGAGGCGGGGCAGGGCAGACTGGAACCCTGGCCCATTAAGAATGGCTGAGAGCACGCCCCCGCCCCTACTGAGAGCACAGGGAGGAAGTGAGGCAGCAGGAGCCCCAGGAGGACGGTGCAGCAGCGTGGAAGCCGAACCCTGGCCCTTGACAAGCGGCGATGCACTCTGGAGCCCTGGGGCCGCCGCCGGCTGGCTGGGGTCCTGAATCCCCGGACCAGGGCCGGTGACGGAGCGATAGGTAAGCAGGCAGGAGGGACAGCAGAGCGTGCAGTGGAGGCGCCGTACTGCAGGGACGCAACAGTACCCTCTCTCCACGCCCCCCCGGAAGCAGACCGGCATGAAACCTGCACAGGAGGTTCGGAGCGTTGATGTTCTCTGCAGGCTCCCAGGACCTTTCCTCCGGACCGAACCCCTTCCAGTCAACCAAGTACCACGTAGAGCAACCCCTCCTCTTCATATCCAGGATGGCGCTGACCTCCCACACGTCGGATGCAGAGGCAGGCGGAGGTTGTGCAGTCGTATCCTGGGAGTAGCGGTTGAGGACCCAAGGTTTGAGGAGAGACCGGTGAAAAGAGTTGTGAATACATAGAGTAGGGGGTAGCCTTAACTGGTAGCACACCTTATTCAACCTGCGAATGACCTCAAAAGGACCGATGTATCGAGGACCCAGCTTGTAAGAGGGAATTTTGAGGCGGACATATTTGGAGGAGAGCCATACCTTATCCCCTGGCTGGAACAGGAGGGCATCCAGGCGCCGCTTGTCGGCGTGGTCTTTCATATGTCTCGATGCCTTCTCCAGAGCTGCTCGTGTCTCTCCCAGATCTTGGAGAAGTCTCTAGCCACCGCCTTAGCCGCCGGAGTAGGAGTTGTGATGGCCACGGGAGTCGGGATCCTTGGATGGTGTCCATACACTATGAAGAAAGGCGTGGTACGAGAGGACTCACCGGTGTGATTGTTGTAGGAGAACTCCGCCCAAGGTAGTAAGGCTGCCCAATCGTCGTGGTGTGCATTGGTGAAGTGTCGCAGGTAGCCGGACAATACCTGATTCACCCGTTCGACCTGCCCATTGGATGGTGTTGCCGGAGGAGGGCGGGAGGATGGTGATTAAGTCCATGGCGATGTGTCTCCGGGGTTCAGAGGGCACCGGTAAGGGCGTCTTGTTACGGGCACAGGAAGAACAAGCTGAGACGAAGTCGGTGACGTCCTGGCGCATCTGTGGCCACCAATGGTGCCGACATATCAGCTGCAGGGTCTTCGTTAGTCCAGCATGGCCAGCGAGTCTGGAGGAATGACCCCAGCGAAGAACACACCCTCGATCGGCCTCAGGAACCATCGTTTTACCTGGGGGCGGCTGAGACAGACGTAGCGGAGCCACCATGCAGAGAGTAGATGGGTCGATGATGGGGCGTGGCTCCTCCTCCTAATCATCGATGAGGAAGGACCGGGACAAGGCGTCAGACTTGATGTTCTTGGCTGCTGGGCGGAAGTGAAGACGGAAGTCGAAGTGGGCAAAGAACAGGGACCAGCGAGCCTGTCGTGGGTTGAGTCTCCGGGCTGACTTCAGGTAGGCCAGATTCTTGTGATCGGTGTAGATCACTACAGGATGTACTTCGCCTTCTAGGAGGTACCGCCACTCCTCCAGAGCCACTTTGATGGCGAGCAGCTCCCGGTCGCCTATGGAGTAGTTCCGTTCACTGGAAGAGAAAGCCTTGGAGAAAAAACCACAAGTTACCATGCGCCCAGTGGTGGTCTTCTGGGTGAGCACAGCTCCCGCTCCAGTTGAGGATGCGTCCACCTCCAGATAGAGTTGTTTATCCCCCATAGGCCTGTGGAGGGCAGGAGCTGTGGAGAAAGCGCTTTTGAGCGACTTGAAGGCGGATTCGACCTCTGGGGTCCATACCTTGGCTGGCGTCCCTTTCCGAGTCAACGCGGTGAGGGGTTTGACCAGATCAGAGAAATGCGGGATGAATTGCCGGTAGTAATTGGCGAAGCCCAGGAATCTCTGGATGGCCTTAAGTCCCACTGGTCGAGGCCACTTCAGGATGGCGGATATCTTCTCTGGATCCATCTCGAGACCGGCATCAGAGATCATGTATCCCAGGAAGGGCAAGGAAGTCCCCTCGAACAGGCACTTCTCGTACTTCACGTACAACCGATTCTCCCGTAACCGGAGTAGGACCCACCGGACGTCTCGCCTGTGTGTAGGAAGATCAGGGGAGAACACCAGGATGTTGTCTAGGTAGACTACGACACAGACATAAAGGAGATCTCTGAAGACGTCATTCACAAATTCTTGAAATACCGCAGGAGCATTGCTCAATTCGAACGGCATTACCTTGTATTCGTAGTGCCCATCCCGGGTGTTGAAGGATGTCTTCCATTCGTTGCCTGCTCGAATCCGGACAAGATTGTAGGCACCACGCAGATCCAACTTCGTGAAGACCCGGGACCCACGCAGCCGGTCGAAGAGCTTGGGAATGAGGGACAGCGGGTACTTGTTCTTCACGGTTATAGCATTGAGACCCCGATAATCAATGCATGGCCGTAAGGTCCCCTTCTTCTTGTTTACGAAGAAGAACCCCGCACCCACGGGCGAAGTGGATTTCTGGATGAAACCCCGTGCCAGGCTGGCTTTAACGTAATCGGCCATTGCCTGGGTCTCGGCGGAGTTCAACGGGTAGATGCGACCTTTCGGAAGCGAAGCCCCTTGTACCAGATCGATGGGACAGTCGTACGGTCTGTGAGGAGGAAGGGTCTCGGCCTGCTTCTTATCGAAGACATCAGCGTAGGACCAGTATGCCCATGGTAGACCGGGCAAGGCCGCCAGCGAACGAGGCATCTGGACGGGATGAACGGGGAGCAGACACCGACTGTGACAAGCCTGACCCCACCACAGGACCTCTCCCGTACGCCAGTCCAGGACTGGTTCATGACTGCGGAGCCATGGCAAGCCGAGCATAAACGGAGGAGAAAGAGACGGCAATACGTACTAGGAGAGCCGCTCAGTGTGGAGTGCTCCGACCTGTATCTCCACGTCACCTGTGACGCCCGCTATCGTGTCCTGTAGGGGTCTCCCATCGACGGAGGTGATGATACGGGGATGCTGCAGGGGTAGTATGGGAATACCATAACGTTGCGCCGTCTCCAGCTGTACGAAATTACCTGCAGACCCGGAATCCAGATAACCCACCTCCGAATGGCGTTCGTCACCAACCTTCACCTGGATGGAAATAGTAAGTGGTAGAGAGGAGTCGCCCTCACCTAGGTTGGCCTCTCTTACCTGGCCTAGGTGGAGGAGTTTTCCGGTCTCTTGGGACATAGCCTACGGAAGTGTCCGGATCCACCGCAGTAAAGGCAAAGGCCCCGGGTGAGCCTCTCCTCCCTTGCCTGACTGCTTAACCTGACGCGGTCCACCTCCATGGGCTCGTGGGCTGAAGAGGAAGCCGGGAGTACCTGAAGAAGGGGCCGCTGGAACATGGGAGCCAAGCGGGGAGGTCTTCTCTCCTGAGTCCTCTCCTTGTTCCGCTCCTGCAGACGACGGTCTATCCGGATCGCCAGGGTGATGAACTCGTCCAGGGAACCGGGGAGATCCCGTACCGCCAGTTCGTCCTTCACACGCCCGGATAACCCCGATGGAAGACACCAATCAAGGGCTCATCGGACCAGCGAAGCTTCGAAGCCAAAGTACGGAATTGTATCGCGTACTGACCGACAGACAGATTACCTTGTTGCAGACTGAAGAGGGCCTCGGTAGCAGAGGCGACCCGTCCGGGTTCATCGAAGATCCTGCGGAAGGTGGCCAGAAACGCTCGCAGGTCTGCCACAATGGGATCCTCTCTCTCCAGTACCGGATTAAACCAAGCCAACGCCTCGCCCTCCAGATGGGACGCCAGGAACGCCACCTTGGCCTCGTCCGTAGGGTATTGGTGTGGTAACAGCCGGAAATGAAGTTGACACTGGTTGAAAAACCCCCGGCATGACTTAGGATCCCCTGAATACCTGGTGGGTTGGCATAGCCGAGGAGAAGAAACAGCACCTGCTGTGGCTCCGGAGGGTGACACGGAGCCAGAACCCTGGGGGGCCGTTGCCCTCTGTAGGCTGGTAAGTCGACCATCCACGGATGCCATATAGGACAGCATCCTGTTCTGTAGCTCCCTCTGGTGGTCCTGTTCTTGGTGCAGACTCAACATCTGGGAAGAAAAAGAAGGGTCAGAGGTGTGGAGTGCCTCTAAGCGGGCCTCCAATGACTGTATGAAGGACACTACGTGGTCATGGCTCTGACAGAGGCCGGCAAGCTCTCTTTGGGCATCAAACCTGGCATCAGCCGGTCCATGGCCTGGGCAAAATCTGTCACACTCTACAGACGGACCTGATGTGAGGACCCACTGGACCGCAGGCAATGCGGATGCTGATACCAGGATGAGTGAGAGAACCAGACAAGGAAGGTAAGTTCAAAGATTTATTGCACACATCAACAGCAGTGAGCAAACACCCCAAGGGAAAGCCACAGGGCCACCTTACCGGAAACACCTCCGAAGGAGTCTAGCCGGAGTAACCCCCATACAGGGATTTCTCCTGGACAAGGCTAAGGAGGGCCCGAGAGAGGCGGACACCCGTGTTGAACCGACCCAAGGGAAAGAAACCAACAGAAGGGAAACACGGAGGTGCAGAATGGGGTCCTTTGAGAAACCAGGAAATACGGAGGGCAGCAGGGAACAGGCACAGAGGTATCCAACTGAAAGAGAACAAAACAAGGGTAAGGAATAGCATAAAACTAGAGAACCTAACAAGACCTGGACTGGCAGCTTCTAGATGGTAGAAGTTGCCCAGGCAATGTCCAGAAGTGAATGAGGACATTATATCCCCGCTGCCTCACAGTAATTGGCTGAGAGGCGGGGCAGGGCAGACTGGAACCCTGGCCCTTTAAGAATGGCTGAGAGCACGCACCCGCCCCTACTGAGAGCACAGGGAGGAAGTGAGGCAGCAGGAGCCCCAGGAGGACGGTGCAGCAGCGTGGAAGCCGAACCCTGGCCCCTTGACAAGCGGCGATGCACTCTGGAGCCCTGGGGCCGCCGCCGGCCGGCTGGGGTCCTGAATCCCCGGACCAGGGCCGGTGACGGAGCCATAGGTAAGCAGGCAGGAGGGACAGCAGAGCGTGCAGTGGAGGCGCCGTGCTGCAGGGACGCAACAGTACCCTCTCTCCACGCCCCCCCCGGAAGCAGACCGGCATGAAACCTGCACAGGAGGCGCGGAGTGTTAATGTTCTCTGCAGGCTCCCAGGACCTTTCCTCCGGACCGAACCCCTTCCAGTCAACCAAGTACCACGTAGAGCAACCCCTCCTCTTCATATCCAGGATGGCGCTGACCTCCCACACATCGGATGCAGAGGCTGGCGGAGGTTGTGCAGTCGTATCCTGGGAGTAGCGGTTGAGGACCCAAGTTTTGAGGAGAGACCGGTGAAAAGAGTTGTGAATACGTAGAGTAGGGGGTAGCCTTAACTGGTAGCACACCTTATTCAACCTGCGAATGACCTCAAAAGGACCGATGTATCGAGGACCCAGCTTATAAGAGGGAATTTTGAGGCGGACGTATTTGGAGGAGAGCCATACCTTATCCCCTGGCTGGAACAGGGGGGCATCCAGGCGCCGCTTGTCGGCGTGGTCTTTCATATGTCTCGATGCCTTCTCCAGAGCTGCTCGTGTCTCGTCCCAGATCTTGGAGAAGTCTCTAGCCACCGCCTCAGCCGCCGGAGTAGGAGTTGTGATGGCCACGGGAGTCGGGATCCTTGGATGGTGTCCATACACTATGAAGAAAGGTGTGGTAGGAGAGGACTCACCGATGTGATTGTTGTAGGAGAACTCCGCCCAGGGTAGTAAGGCTGCCCAATCGTCGTGGTGTGCATTGGTGAAGTGTTGCAGGTAGCCGGACAATACCTGATTCAGCCGTTCGACCTGCCCATTGGACTGCGGATGGTAGGCTAAGGAGAAGTCCAAGGCGACATTGAGCTTCTTGCAGAGAACCTGGACACAAACTGAACACCCATGTCAGAAACAATGTTAGAGGGAAGACCATGTAAGCGGAGAATGTGGAGGACAAATAGCTCAGCCAGTCTGGGCGCAGAAGGCAGACCAGGCAACGGAATGAAATGAGCCATTTTGGAAAACCTGTCTACCACGACCCACACGATGGTGTTGCCGGAGGAGGGCGGGAGGTTGGTGATTAAGTCCATGGCGATGTGTCTCCAGGGTTCAGAGGGCACCGGTAAGGGCAGGAGAGGTCCGTCAGGCAACCTTTTGGGCGTCTTGTTACAGGCACAGGAAGAACAAGCTGAGACGAAGTCGGTGACGTCCTGGCGCATCTGTGGCCACCAATAGTGCCTACATATCAGCTGCAGGGTCTTCGTTAGTCCAGCATGGCCAGCGAGTCTGGAGGAATGACCCCAGCGAAGAACACGCCCTCGATCGGCCTCAGGAACCATCGTTTTACCTGGGGGCGGCTGAGACAGACGGAGCGGAGCCACCATGCAGAGAGTAGATGGGTCGATGATGGGGCGTGGCTCCTCCTCCTAATCATCGATGAGGAAGGACCGGGACAAGGCGTCAGCCTTGATGTTCTTGGCTGCTGGGCGGAAGTGAAGACGGAAGTCGAAGTGGGCAAAGAACAGGGACCAGCGAGCCTGTCGTGGGTTGAGTCTCCGGGCTGACTTCAGGTAGGCCAGATTCTTGTGATCGGTGTAGATCACTACAGGATGTACTTCGCCTTCTAGGAGGTACCGCCACTCCTCCAGAGCCACTTTGATGGCGAGCAGCTCCCGGTCGCCTATGGAGTAGTTCCGTTCACTGGAAGAGAAAGCCTTGGAGAAAAAAACCACAAGTTACCATGAGCCCAGTGGTGGTCTTCTGGGTGAGGACAGCTCCCGCTCCAGATGAGGATGCGTCCACCTCCAGATAGAGTTGTTTATCTGCCATAGGCCTGTGGAGGGCAGGAGCTGTGGAGAAAGCGCTTTTGAGCGACTTGAAGGCGGATTCGACCTCTGGGGTCCATACCTTAGCTGGCGTCCCTTTCCGAGTCAACGCGGTGAGGGGTTTGACCAGATCAGAGAAATGCGGGATGAATTGCTGGTTGTAATTGGCAAAGCCCAGGAATCTCTGGATGGCCTTAAGTCCCACTGGTCGAGGCCACTTCAGGACGGCGGATATCTTCTCTGGATCCATCTCGAGACCGGCATCAGAGATCATGTATCCCAGGAAGGGCAAGGAAGTCCCCTCGAACAGGCACTTCTCGTACTTCGCGTACAACCGATTCTCCCGTAACCGGAGTAGGACCCGCCGGACGTCTCGCCTGTGTGTAGGAAGATCAGGGGAGAACACCAGGATGTTGTCTAGGTAGACTACGACACAGACATAAAGGAGATCTCTGAAGACGTCATTCACAAATTCTTGAAATACCGCAGGAGCATTGCTCAATTCGAACGGCATTACCTTGTATTCGTAGTGCCCATCCCGGGTTTTGAAGGATGTCTTCCATTTGTTGCCTGCTCGAATCCGGACAAGATTGTAGGCACCACGCAGATCCAACTTCGTGAAGACCCGGGACCCACGCAGCCGGTCGAAGAGCTCGGGAATGAGGGGCAGCAGGTACTTGTTCTTCACGGTTATAGCATTGAGACCCCGATAATCAATGCATGGCCGTAAGGTCCCCTTCTTCTTGTTTACGAAGAAGATCCCCGCACCCACGGGCGAAGTGGATTTCTGGATGAAACCCCGCGCCAGGCTGGCTTTAACGTAATCGGCCATTGCCTGCGTCTCGGCGGAGTTCAACGGGTAGATGCGACCTTTCGGAAGCGAAGCCCCTGGTACCGAGATCGATGGGACAGTCGTACGGTCTGTGAGGAGGAAGGGTCTCGGCCTGCTTCTTATCGAAGACATCAGCGTAGGACCAGTATGCCCATGGTAGACCGGGCAAGGCCGCCGGCGAACGAGGCATCTGGACGGGATGAACGGGGAGCAGACACCGACTGTGACAAGCCTGACCCCACCACAGGACCTCTCCCGTACGCCAGTCCAGGACTGGTTCATGACTGCGGAGCCATGGCAAGCCGAGCATAAACGGAGGAGAAAGAGACGGCAATACGTAGAAGGAGAGCCGCTCAGTGTGGAGTGCTCCGACCTGTATCTCCACATCACCTGTGACGCCCGCTATCGTGTCCTGTAGGGCTCTCCCATCGACGGAGGTGATGATGCGGGGATGCTGCAGGGGTAGTATGGGAATACCATAACGTTGCGCCGTCTCCAGCTGTACGAAATTACCTGCAGACCCGGAATCCAGATAACCCACCTCCGAATGGCGTTCGTCACCAACCTTCACCTGGATGGAAATAGTAAGTGGTAGAGAGGAGTCGCCCTCACCTAGGTTGGCCTCTCTTACCTGGCCTAGGTGGAGGAGTTTTCCAGGCTCTTGGGACATAGCCTATGGAAGTGTCCGGATCCACCGCAGTAAAGGCAAAGGCCCCGGGTGAGCCTCTCCTCCCTTGCCTGACTGCTTAACCTGACGCGGTCCACCTCCATGGGCTCGTGGGCTGAAGAGGAAGCCGGGAGTATCTGAAGAAGGGGCCGCTGGAACATGGGAGCCAAGCGGGGAGGTCTTCTCTCCTGAGTCCTCTCCTTGTTCCGCTCCTGCAGACGACGGTCTATCCGGATCGCCAGGGTGATGAACTCGTCCAGGGAACCGGGGAGATCCCGTACCGCCAGTTCGTCCTTCACACGCCCGGATAACCCCGATGGAAGACACCAATCAAGGGCTCATCGGACCAGCGAAGCTTCGAAGCCAAAGTACGGAATTGTATCGCGTACTGACCGACAGACAGATTACCTTGCTGCAGACTGAAGAGGGCCTCGGTAGCAGAGGTGACCCGTCCGGGTTCATCGAAGATCCTGCGGAAGGTAGCCAGAAACGCTCGCAGGTCTGCCACAATTGGATCCTCTCTCTCCAGTACCGGATTAAACCAAGCCAACACCTCGCCCTCCAGATGGGACGCCAGGAACGCCACCTTGGCCTCGTCCGTAGGGTATTGGTGTGGTAACAGCCGGAAATGAAGTTGACACTGGTTGAGAAACCCCCGGCATGACTTAGGATCCCCTGAATACCTGGTGGGCTGGCATAGCCGAGGAGAAGAAACAGCACCTGCTGTGGCTCCGGAGGGTGACATGGAGCCAGAACCCTGGGAGGCCGTTGCCCTCTGTAGGCTGGTAAGTCGACCATCCATGGATGCCATATAGGACAGCATCCTGTTCTGTAGCTCCCTCTGGTGGTCCTGTTCTTGGTGCAGACTCAACATCTGGGAAGAAAAAGAAGGGTCAGAGGTGTGGAGTGCCTCTAAGCGGGCCTCCAATGACTGTATGAAGGACACCACGTGGTCATGGCTCTGACAGAGGCCGGCAAGCTCTCTTTGGGCATCAAACCTGGCATCAGCGGGGTCCATGGCCTGGGCAAAATCTGTCACACTCTACAGACGGACCTGATGTGAGGACCCACTGGACCGCAGGCAATGCGGATGCTGATACCAGGATGAGTGAGAGAACCAGACAAGGAAGGTAAGTTCAAAGATTTATTGCACACATCAACAGCAGTGGGCAAACACCCCAAGGGAAGGCCACAGGGCCACCTTACCGGAAACACTTCCGAAGGATTCCAGCTGGAGTGACCCCCATACAGGGATTTCTCCTGGACGAGGCTAAGGAGGGCCTGAGAGAGGCGGACACTCGTGTTGAACCGACCCAAGGGAAAGAAACCAACAGAAGGGAAACACGGAGGTGCAGAATGGGGTCCTTTGGGAAACCAGGAAACACGGAGGGCAGCAGGGAACAGGCACGGAGGTATCCAACTGAAAGAGAACAAAACAAGGGTAAGGAATAGCACAAAACAGGAGACCCTAACAAGACCTGGACTGGCAGCTTCTAGATGGTAGAAGTTGCCCAGGCAATGTCCAAAAGTGAATGAGGACATTATATCCCTGCTGTCTCTCAGTGATTGGCTGAGAGGCGGGGCAGGGCAGACTGGAACCCTGGCCCTTTAAGAGTGGCTGAGAGCATGCGCCCGCCCCCTACTGAGAGCACAGGGAGGAAGTGAGGCAGCAGGAGCCCCAGGAGGACGGTGCAGCAGCGTGGAAGCTGAATCCTGGCCCCTTGACAAACTGCGATGCACTCTGGAGCCCTGGGGCCGCCGCCGGCCGGCTGGGACCCTGAATCCCCGGACCAGGGCCAGTGACGGAGTGATAGGTAAGCAGGCAGGAGGGACAGCAGAGCGTGCAGGGGAGGCGCCGTGCCGCAGGGACGCAACAGGTACAAGGGTGAAAGGGAATAATAAAGATGGTGTCTCTAAGTGTCTCTGTGATTTTATGCCTAATAAATTATTTTTTCTCTGTGTTGTTTCTATTTTAACCATTTATTTGAGATTCTTATTGGTCGGGTCTAACTTGGCCTGACACTAAGAATCTCAGGGCTTAATACCAGCTGCCAATACAAAGCTGGTATAAACCCCTTATGACCCAGCGTGCCACCTCCAACTACGGCTGCTGGAAGAGCCCAGAATTTCTTCCACTGTCTCACTACATTAAGCCTGGTTTAAAGAAGTTGAACACCTGATGGATCAGAAAAGCCAACACAGTACACAAGACCTAATACATACATTAATAAAACCAAAAAGAAAATGAAGGCACCTCATAAATAGAGATGAGTGATGTTTGATTAAAATTGTTCACCAATTATAAATTCGACCTGTTTTGGGCTATGTTCGAGTCATTTGACAAATTTGAACAATTTGCTAAAAATCTGGTCATTTGAGTTTCTGTTCGATAACGCTTCGTTCACCAAAAGCGTTACTGACTTTTCACAGTAATGCTTTTGGTGAATGTAATTATGAGTTTCAGTATCTAGGAATAAATAGCGTGCGGGAGGAGGTCTTTGGAAACGTGTGTGCTGAAATAATGCAGACCTCCATTTTTTTTTCTTTTCCGTTTACTTATTGTGGGTGGTGCGGTGTGTCAGCCTATCAGCACACATAGAGGAAAGTGCACTGTTTTCACGCAAGGATCCGTGTCATTGGCTGGCCATGTCACATGCCCTTGCCATATAAAACCCGGCCATTTTACTCTGCTCTCCATTTTCTCAGTGCTGCAGCTCAGTGTCAGACGGCACCGCTGCTGGTGCTGCAGGGTGAAATACAGACCATGCTAGTTAGATAGATAGCGATTCAATAGCAAGTTAGATAGATAGTTGATAGGTTTAGGGACTACTTCCAACAACAGCCCTTTGCAGGGCTTAAAAAGCAGTTTTTATCAGGCAGGTTTCTACAGAGAAAGCTAGTTAGACAGGTCTGTTCCAGTGCTGTCTAAGCATTTTTCTCCTTCGCCTCATTGGGGGACACAGACCGTGGGTGTTATGCTGCTGTCCACTAGGAGGCGACACTAGGCAGAATCTGCAAAAGAGTTAATGTGGCTCCTCCTCCGTAGCATACACCCCTGGGCAGGCATTGCCTCCCCAGTTTTTGCTTAGTGTCTGAAAGGAGGCACACGTTCTTACTCTCTCTCCAATTATTTTTACTTTTGAAGCTGCATCTATACTTTTTGAAGGGACATGTCGACCACAGATACCTCCCCAGACACCATAGGAACTCTGGGTTGAGCTTTTTTGTCAGATAAGGGCTATTCCTTTCTCGGCCCTCCACTGTTGGAGGTGCAGGGTTAAAGTGATCTCCAGACCTGCCGGTTCTGAGGCCCGCATTCCTCCCCAGTCCCCACAGATGGGGCTCTGGGTCGCAGCAATGCTCCATGTCCCCATCGCAAGCAGCAAGACATTTGGAAAAACCGGCAAAAACGGGCCACGATCCTCGGCTACCATGGTAAAATGAAGGCCTTACATCTCCTCTACCGGCACCAGGTGGCATCTGAGTTGCACAGAAGGTATGGGATCAGCGGACGCCCTCCCCATTCCCCCTGGCTGGGAACCTGGGTTGAGACACCAGATTCAGGTACCCTCCATAGTACTGTCTGGTGCATGGGTTTTTCACTCGGCTGCAGGACCCCCAAGGCTGCTCACAGCCTCTGCTGTAAAGAGCCTATAGGGCTAACAGTGGGATTGTATCACCATCCTCCCCATCTCCCCTATTCATCAGGGGCCTTGGGTTGAGGACACACTGCTTCCATGATAGAGCAGAGGGCACTTACCCTGTGCATATTATCCTCTCCTCTCTGTGCAGCGATTCCCCAGCAGTAAGTACTGTGGGCTACAGCTCCCCAGTACCTCTGGCCTGTGCCCCCTTGCTGGGGCAGCGGTGAGGTTTCCTGGGTGGCTAGTCTGCCTGGGCAGACCAGCGGCGGCAGTCCCGCGCAGCGAAACCGGCGCGGCTCGTACTCTTCCGCGCCGGCCTCTTCACTTTCCCGGGGCCACCATTTACTTGAGGCCCCGGCTCCGGCCTAGCGTCGTTGGTAACGCCCACCGCCCGCCCTTCTGTGATGTCAGCGCGGCTGCTCCACGCCCCGGCCGCATCACGAAGGGGGCGGGTCAGGCTGCCCTCACTGCATCTTGCGCGCCTTTTTCCTTTGCTGGCCGCGTTTTTCACTGGCCCGCCCCCCCCCCTCTTCTCCACGGTCGCCATGACAGAGAGGGCAGGAACACCTCCTTACAAAGCCCCTGCATGGCATAGGAGGAGGGGAGGAGGAGATACAGTATGGAAGTATTATGTGATTATGCATACATATAATACAGAAGGGAAGTAATCAGCAGTGCAGATCACATCAGGACCACTGGGGAGCACTGCAATGCACACTTCATTAACCCTTGCTGTTTTGTCATCACAGGCAGTATGGCACTTGCACAGCATGTGTCATCCACGCTGTGCCCTAGAACAGAGGGCACTTCAATCCCTTCCTGTTTTTCTGTCATACATGGCTGCAGATCGCCTGTACAAGCAGTGCAGAACATCGCAGAGAATGTTCCATCTACGCTGTATTTTTAAAACAGGAGACATTTCAACCCTCTCCTGTCTATTCCCTATGGGGCTGCGGAGCGTTCTCAACTCTCGGTGGTGCTCGCTCTGCCAGGCTGGGGCCTCCAGCGCTGTACAGGGACACGCAGGTCCCACCACTGATCCCTAGCACACTGCTTCCAGCACACACCTTAGCCCCCCACAGAGGGGACCTGGGTTGGAATTAAAATACCGCTAGATCAGTGATCTTAACCTTGCTTGAGGTACTCAACCCACCGGTTTCATATGCACATTCACGAACCTTTTAGTGATAAATCTATATGCAGCCGTCGGAAGTGTGCTGACCTCCATGGTGGAGGCTCCGCTAAAACCGTGAGACCAATACATAGTACCCCTGGGGTTTGGATCAAACCCCGATTAAGAACCACTGCTCTAGATGGACGACGTTCTCCTTTCTGATCCTCCATCCCCCATTGTTAGGGGAGCCCCCATAATTTGGGAGCTAGGTTGCAATCAGGTAACTCGCCCTTGCCTGACCTCAAATACTCGTCCAACACTCCTCTTCCCAGACCCCCACACAGATGGGACAACTGAGTTTTAGTGGACTCACTCCAAATTTAGCTGTTAGGTGCTTTCCTCGCCCCTCACAATTGGACAGCCTAGTTAAAAATGATGCAACCTACAATTACCCGACGAAATGTAAGGCGTCCCAGGACTGTTAGTCAATCCTCTCCAGATCCTACAGCTGGAGTTCTGAATGGCGGAGATGACAGCCCAGTCTCACAAGACGCAGGCTAAAACACTGTGATCCGCTAATGGTCGCTGAACTCTACGACCCATGGCATATTCTCTCCTTAGATACCCATTGTTGTGGATGCTGGGCAGTAGCCAGGATTGCTATAATGCCATATTCCTTCCTCAACATCCCACTGTTGGGGACTCAGGTTGTGTTTGTGACGGCACAAGGCCTAACTGGCCTCCCTTCCCAGCCTACAAAAACAAACCTCTGGATCACAGAACATGTGTCCAGCTGCCAATCTCATCACCGCACCTATATTAGGTACTTGAGTTGAGATAACACTCACAAGCACTCTGTACAGCCTGTTCCAAAGCGGGACATCACAGACTCCCGACTGCGTTAACCCAATGGAGGGGCCCTCCGGTCCCCTGTATAGCTGTAGCCCGAACCTTCTTCCCCGTCAGTCTCTTCTCGACTTGAGAGTCAAAGGAAGATACTGGAAGATCTGAAGCGCAAACATACAAGTTTTTTTCCAGCCTGAAGTTGACCTTGTCTATACTTCATTTTAGGAGTTTCCCATATCCGGACGTTTTAACCGCTAATTCAGGATTATCAATGACTACTAACACAGTGTCAGTTTCTCTGTTCACGTTGAAAGACTCGGTTGGCGGATTAACCTGAACAAGTCTAATACAATTCCAAAGCTGCGTACTCCGGTGGCTACATGCTGCAGCGTCACATACGGAGTCCCAGCCATATAGGACAACAGCATAGGACGAAAACAACGGCCTTTAGCTGCAACACATATACAACTCTAATCCACCTTCCCTAGACAACGCATGGTTTCTTTGGCTGGTACGCCGCAGTCTTTTTCAGCTGTCTCCTCAATCCTTCACAACTGTCAGGAGACTCCTAGACAGGATAGTGACAGCACGGAAGGCAATTCCATCACAAGGCATGCCAGTAGTCTCGTCCTTACTCGAAGATGCCCCCAATCTATTACTATTCAAGTAGTATGTCTAATACTGACATTATTCAGTCTCCGTCTGGCAGTCGAACAGGTCAGGATACAGCCAGACAATGCCACAGCTATGGCACAGGTCCGCTACCAGGGTGGAACGTACAGTCTACCTGTGATGACAGACGTTCGCCTCGTCTTTCCCCGGGTGGAATCCTTGAACACTGTAATTCAGCTGTTCTCATCCGGTGTACTCATCTAGGAAGTGTTTTTCCTAACCTACCAAGAGACGGACTCAAGGAAAGGGTCCCTTCCGCTACAGGTCCTCCGCCCTAATGTACCCATATAACTGATTTGTTGTTTTTACCACTTGTCGTTGTCTGTCCTCTCATTTGTGAAGCGCCATGTAACCTAATGGCGCTATATAAATACTTTATTATTACTAATATTAGTATGTCCTCCGTTAAGGCTGACACCACCAGGGAACTACAGATGTGGACCTGACTGTGTCTCGCCTCAATGCCAAGGTTATGTTCTTGTCCAGGTCCTAGGACCCGCAGTCAGTAGGACAGTCGCACTAGTCTAAGACTGGACCCTTTTGTTTACGGTTTCCCTATATCCCTCCCCCACTGCCGGGATATTGCGACATGTCACTCAAGATTGTCTCCGGATCATCCTTGTGGTCTCAAACTGGCCCAGAGGTGTTTGGACGCAAATGTTGTCCAACCCACACCAGCAATACCAAGAAGACTAACAGACAGTCCATACTTGCTCTCCCAGGGTCAGTTCTCCTTTAGAAGTCATCGACTCTGAACTTAATGACGTGGCCTTTGACAACTGGAACTTAACCAAGAGTTTCTTTCCTAGGATATTGTAGCGGCCATAATCACAGCAAGGAAACCAACCATATCAACTTTATGCCATCACACGTGCATTCGTTTTGTTTTTCTTTCTGCCTAGGACTCCTCTAGAGGTCATTCCCCTTGGCCCTATTCACACCAAGATCTCTGTCTCTTCCACTCAGACCTAGACTCAGGTCTGTCCCTGGGGACTCAGGTCTGTCCCTGGGGTCACTCACACAGCAGGTTGCAGTCAGGTTCACCTTATTCAGAAGAAAGAAAGAAGAAAAAAAAAAAAAAAAAAAAAAAAAAAAGAAGAGGTTTGCCACCAGACTTCTAGGAAATCCCTTCTTTCCAAGGATCTGCCGTTTACATTCTACATACAACAAGACTTCACCCGTGGGATCTGACTTTCAATCTCACGACCCTACAAGAATCCCCTGTTGAGCCTCTATCGGATATTACCCTTAGCATTTCCATCCAAACAGTGGTTGGTTTCGTGGTACTTCCTTCCCTGCAGAGGTGGCGGTACTTACAGCACCCTCAGGTAGTCCATCATTTCTGGCCTTCCTCCTGGACGAGATTGCCCTACGGCTGATTCCATCCTTTTTTCTTTCTAAGGCGGTATACCCCTTCTACCTAAATGAAGACATATCTCTGCCTTCGCTGCACCCGACTTCAGTCTATCCGGCTGCAAAGAAACTACATATGCGGGATCTTGTCAGGACCCTACGCATTTACGTATCCGACACAGTGCTCTCCGAGGAGATCTGATGCTTCTCTTCCAGAGGGCAGGAATAGTCACGTTAGTCTCTACAGCTTCCCTAACCATGGGGAATTGCCTAAGCATTCAAGACGTCAAGACGCTTATACCATCAAACCTCATGCCCTTCGGCAGGGTCATGCCCTTCGGCAGGGTCATGGCACATTCTACTACGGGCGTGGGGGCCTCCTGGGCCGTTCGGCACCAGGTGTCTACGCAAAAAGAGTGTAGGCGGCCAAATGGCCAGCCCACACATCATTGAGTCACTACTGTGCTACACTCAGTTCTCGGCACACGCTGGTCTAGGTAGACGCTCCTTCCAGGCGACAGCAGTCCGCCTGTTGGTGCATGGCTCTTCACTGACCAGGTTCAGTGTTATTAGCTCCATTATTGTTTCCCACCCAGGGACTGCTTTGGGACGTCCCACGGTCTGTGTCCCCCAATGAGGCGAAGGAGAAAAGATGATTTTTGTGTACTCACCGTAAAATCCTTTTCTCTTAGCCTCTTATTGGGGGACACAGCACCCACCCTGTTGCCCTTATGGGCTTTTCTTCTACAGTTCTTACATAGCTTCTCAGCTGTTACATGGTTAACATGTCTACTCATACTTGCCTGTTATCACTCTGTTAACTGTTGAATGTTTAAACTTGTGTCTGTTTAGTTACAGACCTTTTAGTACTGTAAGCCTGTTTAGTTACAGGCCTCATTATACGGTTATTACTCCGTTAACTCTTCACAATTTACTCATACGCCTGCTTAGTCGCAGGCCTTCTTGTACTACTTTTACTCTGCTAACTTTTACGTGTTTATACACTGTTATTACCTTGTTAGCTATATCTGTTTTACTGTTATTATCTGTTAACTCTCCTACTGCTTTAGCACAAAACTGGTGAGGCAATGCCTGCCCAGGGGTGTATGCTACGGAGGAGGAGCCACATTAACTCTTTTGCAGATTCTGCCTAGTGTCGCCTCCTAGTGGACAGCAGCATAACACCCACGGTCTGTGTCCCCCAATTAGAGGCTAAGAGAAAAGGATTTTACGGTGAGTACACAAAAATCATCTTTTTACAGCATCTGGCCAAATCTAGCCCAATAAATCATTGTTGGCTAGTAGCAGTGTATGCCAGGCATTGGTGTAGCACTGTTGTGAAGAAAGCTACACTGCCTGTCAGTAATAGCCATTTTTTACTGCCTCTAGCCAAACAAATCCATTTTGGCTAGTAGCAGTGTGCCAGGCATTAGTGTAGCACTGTTGTGAAGAAAGCTACACTGCCTGTCAGTATGAGAACAAAGAACCCTGGGGATTATAGATGTACTCATGAGGTATACTCAACAATCAACAATTTAACCAGAGAAAGAGTGCAACTATCTCAGTTTAAGGCTTTAGTAAAGTGAACCACAACAATGACTGCTGCTTAGTGCTCAATTTAATAGTATGCCAAGTTGTACAATAGAGACTAAAACCAGTTACATATTGGTATGGCACAGTTAACAAGAGAGACAAACACAGATGTTACATGTTCACATTGAGAGGGACGCAAATAAAGTGCTGAGTGCAGGGATATGGATCAGAAATATTGCACTTAGTACAGGTGGATATATACAATTCACAAAAAAAGTAAACAAAAAGTGTATCGTTGCTGATTCCACTGTGGCAAGACGACTCCCTAGGCTGCAGTCAGAAGTAGACACCCCAGAGTGTCTTCTGTACCTCTAGCAAAGAACGACACTATGCCATCTGCTTCAGGTATCCAGTCCTGGTGATTGCGTGGACAGCTGACCTTCGTTACCCCGGACTTCTTGACCATGGTTTGCATTACCTTTTCTTCCAATGAGCTTTTGTACCTGAGCATACGGCACCTGGTGCAAACACTGACACGTGTTTCGTTGTCTTTATCAAGGGGGCTGTCTGCTATGCGACCGTTCCGTGTCAGGGGTGCAGACCCCGAGACGTGTTTCGTAGTCTTTATCAGCCCCCTTGATAAAGACTACAAAACACGTGTCGGGGTCTGCACCCCAGACACGGAACTGTCGCATAGCAACAATTGAGATGGTTGAGTGGCAGTGGGAATGAGGATCTGTAGCACTTACACATTAAGTGCATTGGTGGAATCAACAACGATATACTTTTTGTTTACTTTTTTGTGAATTGTATATATCCACCTGTACTAAGTGCAATATTTCTGATCCATATCCCTGCACTCAGCACTTTATTTGGATCCCTCTCAATGTGAACATGTGACATCTGTGTTTGTCTCTCTTGTTAACTGTACCATACCAATATGTAACTGGTTTTAGTCTCTATTGTACAACTTGGCATACTATTAAATTGAGCACTAAGCAGCAGCCATTGTTGTGGTTCACTTTACTATAGCCTTAAACTGTGGTAGTTGCACTCTTTCTCTGGTTAAACTGCCTGTCAGTAATAGACATTTTTTACTGCATCTAGCCAAGCAAATCTATTTTGGCTTGTAGCAGTGTGACAGGCATTAGTGTAGTACTATTGTGAAGAAAGCTACACCGCCTGTCTGTAATAGCCACTTTTTACTGCATCTAGCCCAGTCAATCCATATTAGATAATAGTAGTGTGTGGCAGGCATTGGTGTAGCACTGTTGTGAAGAAAGCTACACCGCCTGTCTGTAATTGCCATTTTTTAGTGTATGTAGCCAAGCAAATCCTATTAGGCTACTAACATAGTTTTGACTAGGTAGCTGTACTGCAGTGTTCTTTTGTATTGCATCTGCCAAAAACTACTTACCAAAACTATTTAGGCTAGTACCACAGTTTTACTAGCTAGCAGTACTTCACTGTTCCTTTGAAAAGTACCGCCACACAGTGTAGAAAACACTTTTGTATTGCATGTGACCCAAACTACTTACCAAAACTATTTAGGCTATTAGCACAGTTTGACTAGGTAGCAGTACTTCATTGTACTTTTGAAAAGTACCACCACACAGTGGAGAAAACACTTTTGTAATGCTTGTGACCAAAACTACTTACAAAACTATATACGCTAGTACCTCTGTTTTACTACGTAGGTGTACTTCAGTGTTCTTTTGAAAAGTACCGCCACACAGTGCAGACAACACTCTTGTATTGCATCTGCCCAAAACTAGTTACCAAAACTATATACGCTAGTACTACTCTTTGACTATGTAGCTGTACTTCAGTGTTCTTTTGAAAAGTGCCGCCACACAGCGCAGACAACACTTTTATATTGCATCTGTCCAAAACTAGTTACCAAAACTATATACGCTAGTACTACTCTTTGACTATGTAGCTGTACTTCAGTGTTCTTTTGAAAAGTGCCGCCACACAGCGCAGACAACACTTTTATATTGCATCTGTCCAAAACTAGTTACCAAAACTATTTACGCAAGTTCCACTGTTTTACATCTGCAAAAAACTACTTACCAAAACCAGTTTAGGCTAGTACCACTGTTTGGCCACTCAGCTCTGCTAGTTTTGCATCTAAAAGGTCTGCTGATCGTGGAAAGGGGAATAGGTGTGTTGGAAAGGGTAAAAACTTTGTGTCCGTGGGGTAGGTGCTTAAATAACAGAAAAATCTGGTGAACAAATACTGTCTTCAAGCCAAACTAAAATGTCTACTTCTTTTCGTGGACAATCTGATATCATCCCTTTCTTACGCAGCAGAAGCCCAAAAACAGCAGGTGCTTGAATGGATATCAAGTGCTCCATTAAGTGGGCTCTCCTCCACCTCAACATCAACATTACAAACACTCCAGTCCTCAGAGGTGTCACCCCAATCACACTTGCTTCCTCACAGCTCACAAGTCTCCAGCCACCCTATTGACTATGGGGAAACACAGATTAGTGAGTCTGCAGAGCTGTTCACTCATACTATAGCCTGGAATCTGCTCCAAAGTTTCATTGAGTCAAGATGAAAAAATGATCTGCACCGATGCCCAAAATTTTTGAGTCGAATCCAAGCCCAGATGAAGAAGGGTCCAAGCATAATGTGGACCCTCATTCCCAAAATGTACCCCTGTTGGTGGAGATAATGAGGCAGATGATGATGAGACTCAGATACTTGATTGGTCTGACAACTTGACTTTCCACTCAGGGCAGGAAGAAGTTGGCTCTAAAGACAACGAGTGTGAGAACACACAGGGTGATGATGAGGTTGGATATCCCACTTACTGTCAACCCACAGGCAGGCAGTTGATGAGCTCTCGGAGGAGGTGGAGGAGGATGCTAGTGACGAGATTAGGTTGCGGCTTCCCGGACAGAGATGGAGTCCTGGAAACACGTCAACAACTGCATCCTCAGCCACAACTCTGCCTCTGTGCAGAAGTTGTGGTGGCTCTGCATGGGCGCTAAGCCTTGCCTAGCCTGGGCCTTTTTTCAGATCGCAAGATGACCCAACTCATGTTATTTGCCAAATTTGTAAATAAATACTGAGTAGAGGTCAAAAAATCAATAGTTTGAGTACTTCATGCATGAACCGTCACATAGACATGAGGCATAAGTCACAGTGGGAAGCTCACTGTGCTACAATGCGGCCTAGCGGGCTGGGCCAACCACCGTCTGCCCCATCAAGTGCATTTGTGGCCTCTTCATGCACTGTGACTGTGGAGACAGCTGTCAGACGGGCTTTCGGACGTAGAATTTCCACCTCTTTACGCACAACTGCCAGTGTGATTGACAGGTCATCAGCTGTTTTGGAAGTGGAAACACCTGGTGGTGTTGAGCGCTGTCACACATGGACAGCACCACCTTTTCATGAATGTGACGTAATAAGTCCGCCTGCACCTCCCTCACAGACCAGTAGTTTGTCTGGGACACCCTACTCAACCCCTTCTCAGCACAGCAGCCAGCCCTCAGTCCCCAAGATATCCACAAGTAAAAGACCATTTCCTTCTACCCATGCCAAAGCTGAGAGATTGAATTTCACCATCTGCAAGCTATTGGCTACGGAAATGCTGCCTTTCCGTCTGGTGGAAACAGATGATTTTTGAGACCTTATGGCCGTCGCAGTCCCCCAGTACAGATGCCCAGTCGCCACTACTTCTCAAAGAAAGCTGTCCCTGTGCTACACCAGCATGTCGCACGCAACATCACGGCTTCCTTGAGAGACTCTGTGTGTGACAGGTTGCATTTCACCACTGACCCTTGGACAAGTAAGCATGGACAGGGGCATTACATGTCACTGACTGGGCACTGTATGACTATGGTGAGAGCAGGAGAAAGGGCTGCTGTACAAGTCTTGCCATCCCTACAGGTTGCGCATCAAACCTCTGTATCTAGATGTTCCTCCACTGCTTCTGCCTCCTCCACCTTTTCTAGGTCCTCCACCTGCACCCAAAACCTGTCTGCTAATGTTACCCATGTTCAAACTGCTCTGACGGAATCCAGCACATCTCCTTACTATGCTGGCAGCAGGGCTCAATGCCATCAGGCAGTGTTTACATTACAATATCTGGGAAATGTGAGTCACACAGCTGAGGAGTTGTGGTCAGTTCTGGAGACAGAGTTTCATCAATGGTTGTCCCCACTGAACCTGCAGCCAGGGAAGGCCATGTGCGACAATGCTGCAAACCTGGGCGTGGCCCTTTGCCGGGGCAAGGTGACACACATGTCTTGTATGGCTCACGTCTTGAACCTAGTGGTCCAGCAGATTCTATCCCACTATCCCAGCCTAGATGGGCTTCTGCAGAGGGCACGGTCGCTGTGTGCTCACTTCCGCCGTTCGCATCCCGCAGCTCAACGACTTGCATTTCTACAGAAGTCCCTAGGCCTGCCAGTTCACCGGCTGAAATGCGATGTACCGACACGATGGAATTCAACTCTGCACATGTTGCCCTGGTGCGATACATTATGATGTATAGCCTGGGCCAACGCAATCCAGAGGTGGGGCAAATGACGCTGCTGGAGTGGTCTCAAATCAAGGACCTCTGCACCCTTCTGCAGAGTTTTGAAATGGCTGCTAAGATGTTTAGCGCTGACAATTCCATTATCAGCATGACCATTCCGGTCATCTACATGTTGGAGCATACGTTAACTGGTATTCGGACTCAGGTGGTGGACCAAGAAGAAGGGGAGGAAGTACAGGAGGAGGCGTATGCGGAAGGGATAACAAGATCTCAAAGGTCCAGACGGTCGGCAGCACCAAGGCGGCTGGCAAGGGTGGGTGGGCGAGAGGGATTAACGAGGGCGAATGGTAGCAGCCAAACTGTTGATGAAAGTGCAGGAGCCGAGGAAGAAATGAAGGACGAAAAGGCGATGGGCATGGAAGACTCAGCAGATAAGGGAGATCTGGATCACATTTCTGTTGTGCGAGGTTGAGGGGAGAGGGCAGAGGAAGGAAGCGTGAATATTACTTAGCTGCTACCAACACAACAATGACTTGGTCCTCCTGGATGCGCAACACACATGAGCGCCTTCTTGCTGCACTCCCTGCAACATGATCTTCAGATTGTTAGAATCCGAAGTAATGCCGACTACTGGGTTGCCACACTCTTAGATCCCTGGTACAAGAGTAAATTTGGCCAAATTATTCCTTCCCTGGAAAGGGATTCACGCATGCAGCAACAGAAACTTTAACTTAATCTTAGATCTGCTTTTCCCCTAAACACCAGTGGAGCACATAGTGAAGATTGCAGTTCTAACTTTCCTACCCTGGGAACATTGAGTCATCATCACTCAAACGTTAACAGTAACAGTCTATCTAGTAACAGCAATTTTGTGGAATCGTTTCACCAATTTTTTACACCATCCTTTGCAACGCCAGAAGAGAGAACAAGTTTGACACATAGTGAACGCCTAGAGAGGAAGGTACAGGAGTATCTACAGCTCAATATTGATGCCATGACTGGGCAACTAGACCCTTGTTCATTTTGGGCTTCCAAACTGGAAAAATGGCCTGAGCTTGCCCCGCAGCCAGTGTTCTTTCTGGATGTGTCTTCAGCGCTGCTGGCAGTGTATGATGGATAAGCACACGCGTCTGTCCAATGACAGTGTAGACAGACTAACGTTTATCAAAATGAACAATTCATGGATCCGCAAGGACTTTGCCACCCCTGTGTCAGCCTGGGGAGACTGAATGGTTGTGTACTTTACAATGTGCTGCATTAATCTCCACATTTCAATATTTCTACTCTGGGGCAATTGATGCCACTTAAGTGGTGGCTGTTCCTAATTTTATAAAAAAAAAAATGGAGACTGTTGGGGTCTCCTTTGTTGTTTGTTGCTTGACTTGAGTTGGGCCCTCTGAGCTCTATCCTTGACACTCTTGCTCCTGTTTGTGAATATTAAACCTTTTTATCCATCAAACCAGTGATGAACAAATTAGCTGTATTCACATCCACCATTTTTGGGTGTTTTAAAGCATTGTTTGGACAATCTTCCCTGTCCACTAAGTCTAATCAAGTCACTTATCTACCTCTCTTATTTCCTGTAGTAATCCACGAAACTGATAGTGGTCCCACCTGTGTGTTGCAGGGCATAACTTGATGGGAACGTTTGCATGAGCTTTGAGTTTATCTGGCCTACTATGCCCAAACAGGTCTCTGACCTACCTCTCCATTATTTCCTCTAGTACGCCACAAAACTAGTGGTGGTCCCACCTGTGTATAGAGGGGCATATCATTAATGGGAACGCTTGCATGAGCTTTGAATTTATGTGGCCCTCTAGGCCCAAACAGGTCTCTGACCTACCTCTCCATTATTTCATGTAGTACTACACAAAACTAATGGTGGTCCCACCTGTGTATAGCGGGGCATATCATTAATGGGAACAATTGCATGAGCATTTACTTTATGTGGCCCTCTAGGCCCAAACAGGTCTCAGACCTACCTCTCCATTATTTCCTCTAGTAGTCCACAAAACTAATGGTGGTCCCACCTGTGTAGAGCAGGGCATATCATTATTGGGAACGCTGGCATGAGCTTTGAATTTATGTGGCCCTCTAGGCCCAAACAGGTCTCTGACCTACCTCTCCATTATTTCATGTAGTACTCCACAAAACTAATGTTGGTCCCACCTGTGTGTGGCGGGGCATATCACTGATGGGAACGCTTGCACAAGCTTTGAGTTCATCCGGCCTACTAGGCCCAAACAGGTCTCTGACCTACCTCTCCAATATTTCCTCTAGTACTCCACAAAACTAATGGTAGTCTCACCTGTGTATAGCGGGGCATATCATTAATGGGAACGCTTGCATGAGCTTTGAATTTATGTGGCCCTCTAGGCTCAAACAGGTCTCTGACCTACCTCTCCATTATTTCCTATAGTACTCCAGAGAACTAATAGTGGTCCCACCTGTGTGTGGCAGGGCATATCATTGATGGGAACGTTTGCATGAGCTTTGAATTTACTGTATGTGGCCCTCTAGGCCCAAACAGGTCACTAATCTAACTCTCTTATTTCTTGTAGTAATCCACGAAACTGATAGTGGTCCCACCTGTGTGTGGCGGGGCATAACTTTAATGGGAGCGCTTGCACGAGCTTGAGTTTATCCAGCCTACTAGGCCCAAACAGGTCTCTGACCTCCCTATTATTTCCTGTAATATTCCACGAAACTGATGGTGGTCTCACCTGTGTGTGGCAAGGCATAACATAGTTGGGAGCACTTGCATGAGCTTCGACAGGATCCAGCCCACTAGGTTTATTCAGGCTCTAGTTTTTACTGTTTTACTCCACAAAACTTCTAGTTGCTGAGCAATGTTTAACCTTGAAATGCTAGGCCAGGTCCTGTTCCAGACCCTGTGCCATGCATGCAGGCTGGGCCATTCAGCAATTTTTGGTCTGGGACAATTGATGCCATTTTGCTGTAGGTGTGACACTTTGGAAAGAGTGAGGATTCTTGTTGGAGTCCCCTGTGACCTGTATCTCATCCTCCTTTTACTCTTACACCTCTTTTTTACTTAATGTAGAAAACTAGTGCCACTTTGCCTCTGACTATTTGTACTGTATTTGGATTGTTATCACTTTTCCTGGTGTTTGTTGTCCATTCTGAGTAGTTTGGCAGCTTTTGGAGACCTTTAAAGGTGTTTTCTATGTCTTTGCTGTAGCCTGCCATTGATTTTAATGGGGTTCATGGGGTTCACGGTGTTTGACGAACATTCGACGGACATTCAACGAACAAATCACTAATTCGACGAATTGAACCGAATTCGAACATTGAGGTGGTGGCTCATCACTACTCATAAAGGAACACTTGATCTTTCTGAGGATCTGACCACTCTCTAATGGCTAGTGTTGCAAATAGATGATGTCCATAACTTCTTAAATCCGTCTCTCCACATTCCACCATTAGCAAATTAGGCTACTGGACTTTTTAGCCATTCATAAGATATTCTTCCATTGTCTCACCCCATTAAGCCATTCCTAAAGGAGTTGAACACATGATGGTTCTGAAACTTCAACACAGTAAATATGACCTAATGCTAACATCAATAAAACCAAAATAAAATGAATGCACCTTCAGCTGGCCATTCCATCTCCAAAATTGGTGCATTTTTCACACGAATATTATATATAATATGGGATAAGAAACAATAAAGCACCCGATGGTAAAGAAAATCCAACACAGTTCAGAAAAACTAATACCTACCTCAGCAAAACCAAAAGGAAAATAAAGGAACCTTATAAGGGGAAACCTGATATTTCTGACGATCTGGCCACTCTCTAAGGGCTAGATGTGCATATGGATGATGTCCAGAAATACCTAAATATGTCTCTCCACATTCCAGAACTTGTGATTTGGGCTACTGGCATTTTTAGCCATTGATGATAAATTCTTCCATTGTCTCACCCCATTAAGTGAATGAATGAATGAATGCAAACAGGTAGCTCGACCTCGCCTCCAATGATCCGATCCCAGGTGTGCAAGGTGTTTGGTAACCACCAGGTCCATAGACAAATTCAAAGGAGGTCAGGACACTGGGTCCATGTTTCATCAATGGATTATTTCTTTATTTGGTGCTCACATGAAAATTAAAAGCAGCATCTTTGCAGGGGCAACCCGGTCAGACGCGTTTCGATAAACTTTATCAATGACATGGGCCTCAAGACACACAAACAATATATACATTGACAATTAAAGACAAGTAAGCACACATGTGAAACCTCAGTCTATACAAGGTAAGTTAGGGCATGGTGTGCCCATTGTAAGTGCAACCTGCAATCCAAGGAAAGATTGAAGGAAAACTCCTAGAAGGAAAATTCCTTAAAGGAAAACTCCTAGAAGGAAAAATCCTTAAATGTTCAATGTGAAACATGTATGTTGGAAGCCAACATGGACAATGTAAGTTTATTGGAATCACTGAACTCCATATTACAAAAAGGGGGGGTTGGGGGAACAAGAGGCGCAATAGTGCCCTTATCA
Organism: Allobates femoralis; assembly: GCA_033576535.1. NCBI lineage: Eukaryota > Metazoa > Chordata > Amphibia > Anura > Aromobatidae > Allobates > Allobates femoralis. The sequence continues at coordinate 162,009,991 of JARQOC010000001.1, forward strand.
CTAGACACTAAATTGTAAACTTAGTGAGCAACAGGGGTTCACTCACCTGATCCAGTTGTGTCACCCACAACTGGTTTGAAGACGTGTTAGGAATTATATCCTGATGGCTGCTGCTGGACCTTCACCGACCACTCAGACGTGGAGAAGCATCAGATTACTTGGGAAAGGTGTTTTGCGATCCGCGCTGCCAGACTGACTCGCATCAAAGAAGACACTTGTAGATGAAGTGTTGATCAAATTCTTCCTTTATTCACCGACGCGTTTCGGTGCCCACCTGGTACCCTGATGAAGGTGCCAGGTGGGCACCGAAACGCGTCGGTGAATAAAGGAAGAATTTGATCAACACTTCATCTACAAGTGTCTTCTTTGATGCGAGTCAGTCTGGCAGCGCGGATCGCAAAACACCTTTCCCCAAATAATCTGAACTCCATATTGGATTTTATGAGAGCTGAATATTTCCAGGACACTTCAATCATGTACAAGATTGTGAGTTGTTAGGCCAGAAGACTTGTTTTCTTTTGTGTGAGATAGTAAAGGTTGCATTTACATACAAAATGAACATTGGCCCTGCAGCCTCCTGGACGATATAGTAATACACATCATCTGTGTTGATCTTGAATGCAGACGCTGTTTGCCACCTAATGCCATCTACATATGTACAGTGCCTACAAGTAGTATTCAACCCCCTGCAGATTTAGCTGGTTGACACATGCGGAATTAACTTGGCATTGTGACATTTGGACTGTAGATCAGCCTGGAAGTGGGAAATGCACTGCAGCCAAAAATATTTTTTTTTTTTTAAAGCATTAAAAGTTAATTCAGAGGGTCATTTATTATTCAACCCCTCAAACCACCAGCATTCTGTTTGGTCCCCCTAAAGTATTAAGAAGTAGTTCAGGCACAAAGAACAATGTGCTTCACATGTGTGGATTAATTATCTCTTTTGCCAGCCTTTTCTGACTATTTAAGACCCTCCCAAAACTTGTGAACAGCACTCATACATGGTCAACATGGGAAAGACAAAGGAGCATTCCAAGGCCATCAGAGACAAGATCGTGGAGGGTCACAAGGCTGTCAAGGGGTACAAAACCCTTTCCAAGGAGTTGGGCCTACCTGTCTCCACTGTTGGGAGCATCATCCGGAAGTGGAAGGCTTATGGAACTACTGTTAGTCTTCCACGGCCTGGACAGCCTTTGAAAGTTTCCTCCCGTGCCGAGGCCAGGCTTGTCCGAAGAGTCAAGGCTAACCCAAGGACAACAAGGAAGGAGCTCCGGGAAGATCTCATGTCAGTGGGGACATTGGTTTCAGTCATTACCATAAGTAACGTACTCCACCGCAATGGTCTCCGTTCCAGACGAGCCCGTAAGGTACCTTTACTTTCAAAGCGTCATGTCAAGGCTCGTCTACAGTTTGCTCATGATCACTTGGAGGACTCTGAGACAGACTGGTTCAAGGTTCTATGGTCTGATGAGACCAAGATCGAGATCTTTGGTGTCAACCACACACGTGACGTTTGGAGACTGGATGGCACTGCATACGACCCCAAGAATACCATCCCTACAGTCAAGCATGGTGGTGGCAGCATCATGCTGTGGGGCTGTTTCTCAGCCAAGGGGCCTGGCCATCTGGTCCGCATCCATGGGAAGATCGATAGCACGGCCTACCTGGAGATTTTGGCCAAGAACCTCCGCTCCTCCATCAAGGATCTTAAGATGGGTCGTAATTTCATCTTCCAACAAGACAACGACCCAAAGCACACAGCCAAGAAAACCAAGGCCTGGTTCAAGAGGGAAAAAATCAAGGTGATGGAGTGGCCTAGTCAGTCTCCTGACCTTAACCCAATTGAAAACTTGTGGAAGGAGCTCAAGATTAAAGTCCACATGAGACACCCAAAGAACCTAGATAACTTGGGGAAGATCTGCATGGAGGAGTGGGCCAAGATAACTCCAGAGACCTGTGCCGGCCTGATCAGGTCTTATAAAAGACGATTATTAGCTGTAATTGAAAACAAGGGTTATTCCACAAAATATTAAACCTAGGGGTTGAATAATAATTGACCCACACTTTTATGTTTAAAATTTATTAAAATTCAACTGAGCAACATAACTTTTTGGTTTGTAAGATTTATGCTTCTGTTAATAAATTCTGCTCGTTTGCAGTTTGAAGGCTCTAACTTATTTGCATCTTATCAAACCACCTAAATCAGCAGGGGGTTGAATACTACTTGTAGGCACTGTATACAGCCTTTGTGGGTTTGGAGTATTGACCATTGCTCCTCAGGTAGACATCCCGTCTCCGGCCTATGGAGATGTATATTGCTATACAATGCTTGAGGTGTTTTGAATGATAAACCAATTGTGCTTCAGATGGACATCTTGGAGCCAGCCAAAATGGTGGTAAACCCATCTTATACAAGACTTTCTTTCCTAATACAAGGACGCCATCTGCAGGCAGGTGATTACCACTGCGACCAATAATGTCACATAAGATTGCCACAGAAGATACTGAAGAAGGGCGTAGTCGTGGGTTGTATGTGGGTGTGGATGTGAAATCTGTACTATAAATGGAAGTGGAATCAAGACACTTTTTCTCTTTCTACCTTGGACATTGGAATAGGACCATCAACATCTGGCCTTAAGTATCACCCCCATAGCTCATCCATATCTTCCATGTAACTATTCTCTCTCTCTCTCTCTGCCATGACTATTAATATATAAATGCATTTGTATTTTTCTCTAATTAGAGGACATTGAAGATAGGTTTTATTGTAATCTTTATTATTATATTGTTATTTGACTTGTCTTATTTTCCTGTTATTAAACATCCTTATTATTCTTCCAAACTTGAGTTATTAATCATACAGGAAATATTCAGGACAGGAGACAGTGCGGGGAATCACATCCAACAATGTACATCATTCCTTCATATAATGACACAATGGTAATGAGATTTATGACATGACAAATGATAGCCTTCATGATATGACAATAAATTGTTATTATGATGTACAGTTCACACAGAAAGATCACAATTAGTCAAAACACAATATGTATAATTTAAGTGCAGAAAACAGATATAGAGTTGTTCATAATTTTATTGCATATGTCCCTTATATATAAAAGGGGAGATGAAATATACTCAGTAAGATCATTGATATTGTATGAATGTTGATAAAACCACAAATATCAATAAAAGTACATGAGATCACTTTTATAATTTAAACCTGCTGGAAATCTTGTTCCTAGACGTAGGATCCACAAACTTTCTCTGTTCAGAAGTTTGCGATCCCAGTCACCCCCACGGACAGGCTTATGGATATGTTCAATTCCTCTAACCACTAGACCATCTGTCCGGCCATTGTGCTTCTCCAAGAAATGTCTGGACAATCCTGACAGGGACTTGCGGCTGCTGGCTGTGGATGGATCTGCAGCCGTAACATGCTCTGATATCCTTCTTTTTAGGGGACGACTGGTACAGCCCACGTAGTCCAAACTGCAAATCGTGCAGGATGCCAAATAAACTACATGGTGAGAACAACAATTAATGTAGGTTCCAATCCTGTGTGTTTTTAGTGTGTATCTATTTGTGAAGGAATCACTTTTTTTCATGTATTTACATAGACCACATCTAGTTTGTCCACATTTGTAATTTCCAGAATATCGTATCCAGGAGGGTGCGGGCTTAGAGATATTGTCACGAAAAGTGGTGGGGAAGATGTAACTTGCTACGTCCCTGCCTTTTCTCGGTACACATTTGAAACCTTGTTCCAGTACCTTATTTAGGTCCGCATCTTGGTACAACATTGGAATATATTTATGCAAGATAGATGCTATATCCTTGAAATCCGCACTGTAATGGTACACTTACACGTGTTAACTCAAAAATAGGATAATTTAGGATTCAAAGTGTGTGTAAATCATATTAAACCCTCAAACGATATCTTTATTGTTAACTTATACAAACAGTACAAACGTGTGATAAAAACTAAGTGCACAGAAAGCGTGAAGGAAGCTGTCCTTCATATATGCCTCCCTCCTTTCACCTGCCTGACAGCGGAGGTCGGCACCCTAAGAACGTAGTGGCGCCCCCACTCGTCAGCGGCTATCCCTGTCCTGCCCTACCTCACCCTGGAAGTCAGGAGGTGGTGCTCCCCCCTATAATAATCCTGCCAGGGTTTGGAGATACGGGTGACAAGGTCTGTTACTGTGACCCAGTATTAAAAACAGAGTGTCACCACCTGCCTGGTAAGTTCCCTCACGGCTGATAGAAAATTAGATGTTTAGATGATAAAGCCCTATGCTCCGTGTGCCCCACATCTCATTACCAGCATGGTCTTATCTGAAAACCACAGGCCATGTTCACATTGATATCATACATGTGGGAAGAGAGGAGGGTTACTTAGCTTAAGAGGGTGGCGTACTCATCCCCGCGCGCCTCGACGTGTTTCACCATTCATCAGGAGGCTAGATGTCATGAGTCCATGTGTTATTCGTAAGTACACAACCTTGATGTGGAGGGGGTAGTGTATTATGACTACAGCCCCCTTATATCGAGTGCTGTGTGCTTCTGATCCGCCCATATCCTGTGATATCCGACCACTCCCCCTTCCACCATTCATTATACAGCCAAACCCCAAATCTTGATATAAATGGGGTTCATCCACTTGATATAGTGCTATGAAGATGCTGCCGTAGTTAAACTAACAAAATGGAGGTCCAGGGCGGCCACACATCCCTGGAACGCACTCCACCGCCGCCATTATCGGCCCTGTGGACCGCACGCGTCACCGGAAGTGACGTCGCGCGCATGCGCAGTGGCCCGTAATCTCTCAGTAGCGGCAGAAGGTCCCCGCTTACATACTGCAGTTGCGTACTAGGTATACATGCTCAACCCGTTGTCAAGGTAACATAGTTACCATATGGGCGGGCGCAACCACCGGAGGCATAGCCACACTCAGATGCCCCAACATCATAACACATTACAAGGCTGATATTGAGATTATGTGGAAGGGAAACATCCCCCTGTCACCATTATAACACTCATTCATGGTACAGGGAATTTGTTAGGTGGAGGCACAGGGAATTAGTGACTATGCCATAGCACTGTTATTGCACTCAGATATAAATTAAATTGATAAGATACGCATCTAATAATGAATTATCAGATCTTTACCAGGAAAACCTGTACAGATACCAATCATTTACAGAAAGCATACATATGACACCTGCTCGTTTAACCCTTTTGGGGTCAGGGAATAAAATCTAAATATCCACTCAGCCTCCCTCCTTAGGACACTCAGATCATGGTTTCCTCCCCTAGGACTGACCCTCACCACCTCCAAAATCCTGAACGTCAGTTGTTTAATGTCACCCCCATGCATCTCATTCATGTGCCTGGAGATCGGGGTGTCCCTTTTGTTCCTAATGTCTCCAAGATGATCACCCACCCTTCTTCTAAACTCCCTGACCGTTTTTCCAACATAGTCTAGCCGGCAAGTGCACGTGGCGACGTACACCACCCCAACAGACTTACAGTTGGAAAATTCCCGTAGAAAGAATGTTTTATTGTTGGCCACACTACAGACGGATTTACATGGTGTCATATTGCCACAGAAACTACAGTCTCCACATCTGAAAAAACCTTTCGGTTTCGCCCCAACCAGGTAGATCCCGCAGTTGGTGGCCTGTAATAACTGTGAACCAATCTGTCTGACAGAGAGCAGCCCCTCCGATAGGTGACACTGGGTGTCGAGGAGATCATCCCCTTCAAGTCTGGGTCGGAAGACAGGACATCCCAATACCTATGTAGCACACTCATGATTTTTTGATTCTGACAATCAAAAGTGCCAATAAGTCTCGTAACCCCGGTGTCCTCTTTACGGCGTCTCCCACACTTCTGTAGCAGTTCCTCCCTGTTCTGATGTTCTGCATGACTACGCGCTGCTTGCAGCACGATCGTGGGTAACCCCTATCTAGAAAACACCTCGTCAGGTCGTCAGCCTGTAATCTGAAACCCTGCAAATTGGAGCAATTCCTTCTCAGTCTCAGATATTGTCCCTTAGGGATGCCTCTCTTAAGTGGCAATGGATGATGACTTTCCCACCTTAGGAGGCTATTAGTTGATGTTGGTTTACGATAGGTCCTTGTTATCAAAGACCCATCGGCCTCCTTCTTGATCTGGACATCCAGAAAGGGGAGTTCTGTAGGACTGCTCTCAAAAGTAAATCTCAGACCACTTTGGTTGATGTTCAGGCATCTGACAAACACTGCGAAACTGTCCTCTGGTCTAGACCACAGCAGAAATACATCATCTATATATCTGGACCAGAGGACAATGTGGGGCTCCCACCAATTGGTGCCGTCCTTAAACACGATGGTTTCCTCTCACCAGCCCAGGTACAGATTGGCATAGGACGGGGCGCAGGAGCTCCCCATTGCCGTACCCCTGAGCTGGTGGAAGTACTTCCTGTCAAATAGAAACATGTTATGATGCAGCACGAACTTCAATAGATCAATGACAAAGATATTATGACTATGGGAGATCCTCGTCCTCGTGTTGAGGTAATACTCAACAGCGCGTAGTCCTTGATCATGCGGGATACTGCTATACAAGGCCTCTACATCAATTGAGGCCAGTATGTCAGGCAGTATGTCAGGTGAAAGGAGGGAGGCATATATCATCAACACGAGGACGAGGATCTGCCATAGTGATAATATCTTTGTCATTGATCTATTGAAATTCGTGCTGCATCATAACACGTCCTCCTGTCCCGCGCTCCTCCTGTCCTGCGCTCGTCCTTTCCCGTGCTCCTCCTGTCTCGCGCTCCTCGCGCACCTCCTGTCCCGCGCTCCTCTCGCTCCTACTGTCCCACGCTCCTCCTGTCCCGCGCTACTCCTGTCCAACGCTCCTCCTGTCCTGCGCTCCTCCTGTCCCACGCTCCTCACGCTCCTCCTGTCAAGCGCTCCTCTTGTCCTGTGCTCCTCCTGTCCCGCGCTCCTCCTGTCCCGCGCTCCTCGCGCTCCTCCTGCCCCGCGCTCCTCACGCTATTCCTGTCCCGCGCTCCTCCTGTCCAGAGCTCCTCCTGTCCCGCGCTCCTCCTGTCCCGCGCACCTCACACTCTTCCTGTCCCGCGCTCCTCGCGCTCCTCCTGTCCTGCGCCCCTCACACTCCTCCTGTCCCGCGCTCCTCTTGTCCCGCGCTCCTCGTGCTCCTCCTGTCCCGCGCTCCTCACGCTCCTCCTGTCCCGCACGTCTTGCGATCCTCCTGTCCCGCGCTCCTCGCACTCGTCCTGTCCCGCGCTCGTCGCGCTCGTCCTGTCCCGCGCTCCTCACGCTCCTCCTGTCCCGTGCTCCTTGCGCTCCTCCTGTCCCGCGCTCCTTGCGATACTCCTGTCCTTGCTACTCCTGTCCTGCGCTCCTCGCGCTCCTCCTGTCCCGCGCTCCTTGCGCTCATCCTGTCCTGCGCTCCCCCTGTCCCGCGCTCCTCCTGTCCCGCGCTCCTCGTGCACCTCCTGTCCCGCACTCCTCTCGCTTTTACTGTCCCGCGCTCCTCCTGTCCCGCGCTCCTCATGCTCATCCTGTCCCGCGCTTCTCCTGTCCCGCGCTCCTCCTGTCCCGTGCTCATTGTGCTCCTCCTGTCCCGCGCTCTTCCTGTCCCACGCTCCTCGAGCTCCTCCTGTCCCGCGCTCCTCCTGTCCCACACTCCTTGCGCTCCTCCTCTCCCGCGCTCCTCCTGTCCCGCACTCCTCCTGACCCGCGCTCTTCTGGTCCCGCTCTGCTCCTGTACCGCGCTCCTCGCGCTCCTCCTGTCCCGCGCTCCTCGCTATACAAGGCCTCTACATCAATTGAGGCCAGTATGTCAGGCAGTATGTCAGGTGAAAGGATGAAGGCATATATCCTCAACACGAGGACGAGGATCTGCCATAGTCATAATATCTTTGTCATTGATCTATTGAAGTTCGTGCTGCATCATAACACGTCCTCCTGTCCCGCGCTCCTCCTTTCCCGTGCTGCTCCTGTCCCGCGCTCCTCGTG